>QEPC01006337.1:288319-347532 GCA_003113815.1 Sphenodon punctatus
CCACCAGTGGCAGTCTCCCCTGCCAGCCCCCCATAACCTCCCACTCACCCCCGCCAGGCTGCTGAGGATCTGAGTCTGGGGACTCAGCTGTGCTAGGCCCCAAATCGGGTGCACTCTGCCTGCCCCAAGCCATGCCCCCAAGCCATGCCCCCCAAGCCATGCCCCCTTGGCCTGTTTCCGGCCCGCCGGCAGCTTTGCCGCCAGCACAGGACCACTAAGACTATATTTTCCCGGGCCACTTTGATTTCCCAATCCGCCCCTGTTGACCATGAAGTTATACCAGTGATACCACCATGACCCCTTCTGACCTTGTTAAGATGTTCCATATCTTGGTCTGTCCCAATACGAATGATTGGGATTTGATTTGACATGTTGACTGTGAAGTCCTGAGATGAACTCTTCTCATATTTCTGGTTCTTTGGTCTTCAACTCGTACATACAAGGTAAGTACTCTGGTATGTTTTGGGCTTGCTCCCTCCTCTACACCACCGCTCACCCATTTGCTGGAGCTGGGAGCCAGCCTGTCGGGGATTCTACCCCTCCCCTCTTGGTGGCAGAAGGAGAGGGGGTGGGGTTTCAGCCCCAACAGTGGCTTGAAAGTGGGCCATAGGCACGCATCTAAGGACTGCGCCAAAGGGCCCTTGGGCATGGCCCTTGCTGGGACCTGGAGGGGCTGGGGTGCGGGGTTCTTTTGGTGTATTTTTACTTGCAATTGGTGTTTGGAGGAGGTTATTATGGGGGGGGGTTAAATTAGGGTGGTGGTGGTGGAATGCAGATGATGGGAAAGGATTAGGTTAGGGTGGGTGGAGTGCTAGGGGTGGGAATGAGGGATGGGGGGTTGGGACAGTTGAAGGGAGGCCGGGACTGGGACCAACAGATGGTGGTGGTGTGACGCAGCCATTGGGGTCGTGATGGGACGAGGGAGGTATGGTCCCTATTGGGGGAATGTTAGAGCTGTGCAGGACAGATGCTTGCTGTCTGTCTCTCTTACTTCCCCCTTAGCAGCTGGTTCAGGATCAGAAGGCCCCTGACCATGTTTTGATGCTGGTAAATGCTAGGTCAATAGCTAATAAAACAACAACTGTCGAGGAATTGATTCTGGACTATGTGGACAACCTCGTATGTATCATGGAAACCTGGCTGGGCACTGAATTGGGGCCTATCTTGGCTAACCTTGTTCCAGCCAGGTATTCCATGCAGCAGGTCAGAAGGACTGGTGGTGGTGGTGTAGCCATGATTTTTAGGGAGTCTTGGCCTGCACAGAGGTACCCAGTGCAATCTATATTGGGTATTAAGGGTCTCCACCTGTTGCTGGATTTTGAATGGGACAGTTTGGGAGTTCTGCTTGTATACCATACACCTACCTGTATGGCAGCCTCCCTGCATGCTCTAGAGGAGTTGGTGCGAGGGTGGGGTTGCAGTCCCGGAAGTCTTGGGGGACTTCAGCATACATGCTGATGCTGACCGTGGGGGTGTGGAGCATGAGTTCATGGCCACTATGGCAACCATGGGCCTTTCCCAGATGGTTAGTGCCCCGACGCATTGGCGGCGACATACCTTAGACCTTGTATTTTGCTCTGGCCATGAGGAAGAGGGTCCATTGGTGAGGAAAATATCAGTGGCCCCCTTGTCATGGATGGATCATTACCTCCTGCAGGCCTCTTTCCTGGTGCACGTCTGCCCCCGAATGGGGGTGGAACCAATTCAAATGGTTCATCCACATAGAATGATGGAACCGGAACAGTTCCAGGATGCTCTGGTGGATATAACTTCTGATCTGGATGACCGTCTCATTGATGACTTCATTGACCTGTGGAACACCTTGATGATGGAGGCCATTGATCAGACGGCTCCGAGGCGCCCACTTTCCAGGCAGCAGCACCATAGGCCTCCCTGGTTTTCGTAGGGGCTGTGGGTGATGAAGCGGGAGGGTCAGCGGTTGGAGCGATGGTGGCATTGTTTGTGTGCTGAAGCTGACAGATTGTGACATAGAGCTTGTAGCAGGGGGTCTTCCCGGGACCCAACAGGGCTGCTGGGGTCACACTCTGGGGAATTAGCACACCTCCTGCTATGCGGTTTCAGTCTCGAGCCTCAGCTGAATCCCTCTCTTTACAGAAGGGGGCAGCCTCTCAGGACACACCACACAGTCCAGAGGGTTTTAAGTCCTCAGTCCTTTATTGAACACAATCAGTGTACACAGTCCCTGGGGCTGCCGGCTCAGTTGCCTCCACCCTGCAGGCCCAGGTCCATCTCTGCAGACTCAGGACCAACCCAAAATCAACCCCCCAGGTTCATCGAGCCAGGCCTCCAAGCCCCAGGCTCTGGACAAGCCTTCCCCAGGCAAGAGGCAAGAGGCCTCTTGTGCACAGCCTCTCCCACTTGCCTGGGTCCCTCTGGTTCTCCAGCCTTCAGCATCTTGGATAGCGTAGAGCAGGAAGGCTTGTTCAGGGAGATGTTGCTCCTTTGGCTCCCTGGAAGAGACTCCCTCCTCTCTGCCTTGTCTCTCATTTTATACAGGCAGAGTGAGCATGGCCAGGCTTCCTCTACTAAGCCTTAAAGGGCCACTAATCTGCCCACTTTGTTCCAGGGGTTTCTCAGACTGTGCTCCCCACAGGTTGATCCCTAACTCTGGGGCTGGCTCTGCCACAACCCTGTGGGCACTCAGCCCTCTGGTTGACCCACTCAGCTCCTTTCTTAAAGGGGAAGCAGCCCAACAGAAGTGCTCCCTGCTACACCACTCCCCCTTCAGGGAGACAGGCTTCTCCCGGAGAAGACTGGCTTCCACATCTAGCAGGGTGCAACTTCTCACCACAGGGTCTAGCACCCCAAATGGGTGTAAACACCCTCCCAACCTCCATATCTCCCCTTATACTCGGGCCCATTCCACCGGGTCTTGTAATTGGGGAGCCACCTCCATCCAACTGTCGAAGGGAATTAATTCTTCCTGTTAGGGAGCATTTCTCCACCCAATTTACAGACTCCTAGGGGAGTCGCAAAGCCCCTTACATTTCTCCACCAACCTTTTCAGGATTTTCAATAATAATGAGACCCCTTCTGGGGTGGGAGGCGGGCACACGCATTCCTTCCAGACCTCCCAGATCTGGGACCCTTAAAGCCAGCCTACGCTGGTCATGTGCTATGCCTGCACAATATGGTCCCTCCCAGGGCTCTCGTGCGACTCTGTTGGTCAGCTCCATTGCCTACCCTAACACCCGTAGTCACCATAGCTCGATGTCCCCAGCCGGCTCAATCACCTACACCCTGCTGGATTCACCTAGACTCACAGTCCCAGCTGGCTCAATTGCCTACACCTTGCTGGCTTCTTTTGCCACTAAGGCAGAGGTTTGTGCCTGGTGTCTGGCTCAATCGCCTACACCCTGCCCCCCTTAGGCACATGAAGTACGAGCTCAATTGCCCCCCCCCTTGTACTTCTTTTCCTCTCTCTACTCTTAGGTGCATTAGGGTACTGGCTCAATCGCCCCCCTGCACCCATTCACTCTTAGGACCACTAGATGCCCTTCAGGCCCTCAGGCCACTTGTTCCCCTTTTCTTGGGGTTGGGATAGCAGCCCATCCTTCCATTCTGACTATCCCACCCTGGGACCCTTAAAGTCAGACTACTCTGGCAGGTTGCAGCTACCTTCCTGCAAGCATCTTTTACCTTCATTTCCCAGGGCTTAACTCTGAGGCGGGTGCATCCTCCCCAACCTCTTCTTCTGATCCTGTCTCACAGGTTGCTCTCAGAGCAACTCTCAGCTTCTTCACCTCCTTACGGAGAGCTAGGTTCTCTTGCACCGTTTCATACCTGTCTCGGACTACCTGAACTATCATGTCACTAGAGATCATAGTCATAGTCTCTTGAACCTTCCTCTCAGGCCTTGAGACCACCTGCCCCTCTCTGGGCTCTAGCTCTTTCAAGAGGAAGTCATTGTCAGTCAACAACTGCTTGTCTGCCCCCTTAATGGTGTCTATGTCGTTCGAACACTCCCCCTCTACCTGGGTGCCCATAGATGTCCTTGCTCTTTCCTTCCACTTTTCTACCTCTATCTGAGCCTCCCTGAGCTCTTTTCTCTGCCTTCTGTTCTGGACCTCTCCTATTCGGGCCTTCAGCCCTTCTTTGGGTCTTCCTAGGGCATGTTCACTTTGCATTGCCCAGTTTCTGACAGACCCAACACTTTGGTTCCGTCTTAGGGCTGTCCCGTTGAACCCTCTGAGGGTTTGGCCCATAGGGGCATTTCTTCTCTGTAGGATCATGGACCCCACAGTTCCATCAATAAATAGGGCCCCTCCTTTCCTAGGGTTCAGTTTAGGAGTTTCACTCAGCCCTGTGGGGTAACCCATAGGGATTCCCATTCAAGGGACAATCCCTCTTTAGATGGCCCTGCAAGTTGCAAAGCCAGTAGCATTTCCTTCTGGTTTGGTTGGATCCTCTCCGGCTCTGACACTTCAGAGTCCAGGCAGTCACATAGGGGCACTCTCTACATAAATGTCCTGGCTGGCTACAATTGCAACACCGCCTCACTGTGCCTCCCACCTGGGGTCCCCAGTACTTGCGTGTCACCATTCTCATTCCTGGCCATTTGTCACACCACCTCATCTTTGGCTCTATAAAGTTCCACAAGCTGAGGGCATTCAGGGTAAGCCTCCGGCTGCAGCATGCACCTCCTGCCACCATACCGCTTTGGATCTACATCCTAGCAGGGTTGGGCAAACCTCCGGGCTGTAGCCTAGCTCAAAGTTCGTCCTGACCAAGTTACTCCAAGTGATTCTTAGTTCTGGTCCAGGCACAAAGCTCCACGGCTCTCTCCCAGTGTCTGGTCCCGAACTCTCTTTGACTGGGCACAATCCTCCAGCCCTGTCTACTTCAGACATCCAGGCTCACCTTCTAGGAAGCTCACACAGGTGCAGCTCCAACAGGTAACCTCCAATTCCACACACGAATGGCTGCCAAGGTTGGGTGCAGTTCCTGCATGCACCAGTGGGTGGTGCTGTGCCTGCCTACACCACGTGCTTTAGCAGGGGGTCTTCCCAGGGCCCTACGGGGCTGCTGGAGTTGCACTCTGGGGAATTAGCTCACCCCCTGCTACGCCATTTCAGCCTCGAACCTTGATTGAATCCCCCTCTTTACAGAAGGGGGTACCCTCTCAGGACACACCACACAGTCCAGAGGGTATTAAGTCCACAGTCATTTATTGGACACAACCAGTGTACACAGTCCCTGGGGCTTCTGGCTTAGTCACCTCAACCCTGCAGACCCAGTTCTGTCTCTGCAGACTCAGGAGCAACTAAATATCAAACCCAACCCACCCCGGTCCATCTAGCCAGCCTCCAAGCCCCAGGCTCTGGACAAGCCTTCCACAGGCAAGAGGTTCCCTCTTGGGCACAGCCTCTCCCACTTGCCTGGGTCCCTCTGGTCCAGCCTTCAGCACCTTGGATAGCGTAGAGTAGGAAGGCTTGTTCAGAGAGATGTTGCTCCTTCGACTCCCTAGCAGAGACTCCCTCCTCTCTGCCTTGTCTCTACTTTTATACAGGCAGAGTGGACGTGGCCAAGCTTCCTTTACTAAGCCTTAAAGGGCCACTAACCTGTCAACTCTGTCCCAGGGGTTTCTCAGCCTGTGTGCCCCACAGGCTGATCCCCAACTCTGGGGCTGGCTCTGCCACATCCCTGTGGGCACTCAGTCCTCTGGCTAACACACTCAGCCCCCATATTAAAGGGGCAGCAGCCCCACAGGACTGCTCCCTGCTACAGAGCTAGTTGATGAGTCTATGCCACGGTTATGCAGGCAGCAAAGAAAAAGAATTTTTTGCTTCCCTCATACCATACACTAAATCCCAGCCAGAAGAGCTGTTCTTGGGTTGGGGCAGGGGCTGGTCAGTCCGGCCTCCTTCCACCTAGGAGTGCAGTCATCTTTTGCCTGCTGTGACATGTTTGTGGATTATTTTGCAGATAAAATTGCTTGGATTCACTACGGTTTCGATGCTGCATTTTCTGCATTGGAGCAGCCAGAGGTTAAGGAAGCCCCGCCTTTTCTGGGTTTTCAGGATCAGTTTCGGTTGGTGACCCCTATCGATGAGGAAGATGTTCTTGGGGCTGTTATGGTTACCTGTTGTAAACTAGATCCATGTCCATCCTGGCTGGTTAAGGGATATTTTTAATACTCCTTATTATGAGTATTTTGATTTTTATTGTTGTTTTGTTTTATAATTGTAAGCTGCCCAGAGCTGCCTGTGGTAGGATGGGTGGGCTAGAAAACTTTTAAAATAAATAAATAAATAAATAAATAAATAAATAATCTAGCCAATGATAAGCAAAGACATATACAAATAGCTTTTCTAGTAAAGTTAAATGTAGAAACCAATGACCCTGGATTGTGGCACATTGGAACTGCAGAAGCAACATGATTTATTCCATAGACATGTCTGCCCATTTGAACATGGGATAATTGCCTCTGCTCTCACAAAGTCTTTCAGCTGTTTGATGAGGTTAACAGATTCCATCATGGCTAGGAATGCTAAGTGAGCTTCATGAACGCCCTTTTGAGATACACATGCATCAGAAAGTTGCTTGACACTTGTATTTAGTACTTTGTGGACTGCTTGTTGCTCTTCCAGAAATTCCTCCATTCACACATCAAACAAAACTTGCAGTTTGATCTGGATCATCTGGTGAGCTTCTACTGCCTGGTTATAATGATTGCCATTGATGATTTAAGTGACTGTCACAGACTGTCTGGCTGGGACAGGCTCGGATGATTTGCGTGACTGTCTGGCTGGGACAGAGATGTGATTGCCTTTTTTACTGCATGCGTCCAGCTTTCCAGGACCAATCCTAGGTGGCTCTGAGGTGAGTATAACTGGGACTTCAGGTAGAAGGGAAGAGAGCAGGGGGAAGCATCCCATTAATCAGGAGTCATGGTTCACACATCCAGGCTAGCCAGTTGTCATTACAATCACCTTCTACAACATTGTGACAGAGGACATAAGAGAATCTCTTCTTGGCTCTTTCCTAAGCAGATGCTTCCAACTTCCCAGTAACAAGAGAGTAGAGTGGTTGTGGTGGTCACAGCACAAACTTATTTATGGGTGACATTTCTACTAGCCAATTGGCAACACAAACACATCTTGTACCATAGTGAAAA
Source organism: Sphenodon punctatus (assembly GCA_003113815.1). Lineage (NCBI taxonomy): Eukaryota > Metazoa > Chordata > Lepidosauria > Sphenodontia > Sphenodontidae > Sphenodon > Sphenodon punctatus. The sequence goes on from QEPC01006337.1 coordinate 295,458, forward strand.
ACATGAGAGAATCCCTAGCATAGGCTCATACCCTCCAGATTTTGTGAAGGATTATAACTCTGGGGCCCCTTATCAGGTGTATCTAACATTTTTCTGAGATGCTCTTAAATATCTAAGATACAATCCTTCTAAATTTCATGTAAACTGGCTGAAATACAAAGACATTACAGCCAGAAATGCATTTTAAAATTAATCACTTATAATATCAGGATGTTTTTATTCAAACATTCCAAAATTTGTCAGGGGTAATAACCTTGAGATGGGTATAAAACTTATAAGTTTCATCCAAATCAGATGGGAGACAAAGATATTACGGCCAGGAATGTGTACACATAATTTTGTAAAATAACAAATTCCAACTGCTTATAAAATCAGATTCCTTAAGCCATTTAGTCTCAATATGTCACACATAATGCCCTCTGATGGGAGTACAATCTTGCCAGGTTTCATCAAAGGAGGATGAAAAATAAAAGAGTCACATCTGAAAATGTGTTTTCTATTGAAACCAATGGAAATCAAAATCGAAAGTCAAAATGAAAATGAAACAAAGAATAAAAATATAACAAAAATGAGTGATATTTTAATAATTAAAACAAAATGAATAACAAAAACAAAAGAGAGTTACTCTGCACATCCCTAAAGTAAATGAATTCACTAATTCATTGTCTAAGAGTAGTTCTGAGGAATTCTCTGATAGCAGTTGAATGTCTGACTCTTTTGGCTGATCTACAGATGCATAAGCCAAATCCCTGTTGAGAAATCATGTGGTCATTCAAGCAACATAATTTTTTTGCGATAATTAAAACTTATGTTCATGGGTTCTCAATGTGTACATGTGGGCTTGTTCTAAGGCCGTTTGCACACGGGCCACGGTAGGGATGGGTGTGCACCACGGTGCGAAGGTGGTGGAGAGCAGCCATTTCACAGGCTCATGCCCATCTCCACCCACCTCCAAGTGTGGAGCAACCTCTGTTGTTGCCAGTTGCTCCATGCTTGGGTGATGGATGGAGGTGCGTGGAGATGGGTGGAGTGTGTGAACGTGCATGCACACACTATCAACCAGCCACAGCAGTCACATGGGCACCCCCTGCCCATACAGTGGAAAACACACTACGTGACTCATACTGGTCTGCCTGGCTTTATTATACATGTCCTCCTCTGTGATCCAATCAGGACTGGGCAGTGCTAACCAGACAATACCTTGGTCACCTCCTGCAGCACCTCTTTTCAGCATCTGTGGCTTTAGTTAATTATTGACTCATCAGAACATCGGTCTCTCCCCTCTTGGCAGCACTAAGATGCTTCCTCAATCCACTCTGTTGACAAAATATCTGTAGTTGTGAAAGCTGACAGGATCACTGTGTATGGTGGCACCTATGGCTTCAGGTGCTAGGACATAGCAGTCTGAGTGATGGTACCTTCCACAGTGCCTTCCAGCTGCCAGGGTAGCTATTCCTGACACTACTGAGTTATAACTAGGGTGACCATACCTCCTCTTTAAAATAAGATGCTTATGAAAAATATATGGTGCAGGGCTTCACTGGTTTCAGTGCAGCCCTGTATTTTTCATAAGCATCCCATTTTAACGGGGAGGTATGGCCACCCTATCTATAAGCAGCCTGCACACTGACCAGTCCAGGGACACAGCCAGCATATCAGGAAGCCAGGGCCCTTTGGTTAGCAGAGGATGCTGTCTGACAGCAGCAGCTTTGCTGTAGGAGAAAATGCCAGATCAAAAGAAACTATGAGCCCATCCTGTCTAGTACCAGTCCTGCAGGGGTCAGTACCTAATGCATCTGGTCCCAATAATGTGCATGGGTAAGCATGTGCTTCCTGATCCCCACCACCCCCCCCAGCTTGAGATCTGATTTTATTTAACTGTGATCCAAATTCAGCACAAACTGTAATACATCCCCAACTCCATGTAGCAGGTAGGCACTGGCCAGGGTAATTCCCTGCATGATTAGGGCCGAAAGTACCAGTCTTTCATGGGGATCAGCTTATATAGTCTTTATTTACAATTGCATCTATATACACGTTAGTCTCTCAACGTTTTATCTACTGCTGGGTATGCAACTCCTCTGGCCCCCTTGCGCTGACTACCTCCATGACAAACAGGAACACAACCTTCTGGCTGTCTATTCCAAGTTCAGCCCTTCAGTACCTCAGGCAGTAGTTGATCAGTAAGCTCTCAGTCTCTAGTAGTTTCCAACAAAGGTTCAGCACCAGACAGTTCTCCTGCTGGAACTTCTTCCACCTCAACATCCAGGCAGAGACTGATCTCTTCTCTGGATTTTGCTTCTCTTGATACTCAGGGAGGGGGTGGCCACCCTCAGTCTGCAGACTTAAAGGGCCAGTGTCCTGCCCCACTCTCTGTTCAATCTCTGCTTGTATTTTAAGTTTCTTACTGGGCTGGATTTACCAATCCCTCTTCCATTCAGCACCAACCTGTCCCATGCTCAGGCTGGCACACTCTTCCCTTAAAGGGGCAGCAGTCCTACCAGGCTGCACCCTGCTACACTCCCTTCTCACAGTTTGTTGAAGGCTCTGGGCACCTTTTGTAAGTCCCAGTCTTGACTGAGCACAGTCTTTCACTAGCCACTGCCTTCCTGGAGTAGCCCTGTCCTGCACAGCACATAGCAAGGACTGAGTGTTTCCACTGGTCCCATGATGCTCAGTGCTTGTCAACCAGCCCTCTGAGCCATGTGTGTATACATTTTATTATAACAGAAATTTTAAATTTCCCAAAATATTAATGGTAATTTCTCTACTCAGGCCTTTGTGACCATTTAGGAATAATTTAAAAAGTTAGAATGCAAAACAATAACAAAATTAACAGAAGATTTTAAACAAGACCTAAAAGCTACTACAAGCAAGTGGTACCAGACATTAAAAAACAAACAAACAAAACCTCTGTCCAGGACACAGCTGAATCATGTTAATTTACTCAATGGTTCCCATACAGCTGAACCGAGACCCTTTCTTATTCCGGTCATTTTGCTGCTGGTCCACTTGGCACTATGGGTAAAAACAGATGTGACGGTGGCCTAGGACCCACTGACACATCTGTTTAGGTGCTGCCAAAGGTTACCCTGGGACTGCCCTGTGGCAGAAATCTTGAGGACACAGCCCAGGCAAGGGCCACCCATATTGACCAACGTGGGTCAACATGAGCCTGCACATTTGTTGGGCCCTGCCTGACCCTGCTGCAAGGTGGAGATCAGTGGGTCAGCCCACGGTCACCCAGTCCAACCAAACAGTTGATAGGGGAACCTGAAGGAGCACACTCACCCAGACCTGCTGAACAGCTGATGGGGGACACTCCCCCCCCCGATCAGCTGTTCAGCAGCGCTGGGGTGAGCACGTTACTCCAGGCTCTACTAATCAGCTGTTTGGTGTGCTCTCCCACCCGTCAAGCAGCTGTTATCAGCCTGTCTCTAACCTTCCCTTTTTAGGGAAGGTTATTGAGCGGGTTGGTGCCCAGCAACTGCAGGGGCACCTAGACTGCACTGGTTATCTGGATCTCTCTCAGTCCAGTTTTCATCCGGGCTATGACACAGAGACTACGCTTGTGACCTTGGTCAACAACCTTCGTCGTGATTGCTCAGGGTCAATTGACCCTGTTAATTTTGTTAGATCTGTCAGCTGCTTTTGATACCATTGACCATGAGATGTTGACGACTCGCTGCGGGATCGAGCTGTAGTGGATCATCCTTGACTGGTTCTGCTCTTTCATAACTGGGAGGAGTCAGCGTGTGGTGCTCAGAGATTGTTCTTCATCTCCACAGGACCTCACGTGTGGTGTCCCGCAATGTTCTATTCTGTCATTGCTCTTGTTTAATGTGTATATGCAGTCACTTGGCGAGGTCGTGAGATGGTATGGGGTGTGGTATCATCAATATGCTGATGAAACCCAACTCTACCTCTCGCTTTCCTTCGACCCAGACCTGGCAGTCTTGGTGCTTATCCGATGTCTGGTGGCTGTTGGGGATTAGATGAGGGCGAGCTGACTGCAGCTGAATCCCGACAAGAGGAATTCTGAAAAGATGCAGGTGATGGTAGTGGGGAGAGCAGTGGATGTTGTGGCTCCTATGGGATCCTACCTCCACTGGTATCCCAGGTCTGTAGTCTGGGCATACTTCTTGACCCACAGCTCCGGCTGGATTGCCAGGTGGGGGCGGTGGTGAGGAATGAATTTCTCCAATTACATATGGTGTAATGGCTTCAGCCGTATGTTTCAACCTGGCCACCATCATCCATGCTTTCATTACCTCAAGATTGGACTATTGCACCACACTCTATGTGGGGCTACCTATGGTGCTGGTCCAGACACTGCAGCTAGTGCAGTATGCAGAAGCCCATCTCCTTATGGGGATAGGTCGCCATGAGCACATTACACCAGTGCTCCGGGCTCTGTACTGGTTGCCTATAGTCTTCCAGGCCTGATTCAAGGTTTTTGTTTTACTTATAAAGCCCTATATGGCTTTGACCCGGCTTACCTGGGACCTCCTCTCACTCCACACTCTGGAGAGGACGCTGTGCTCTGCTGGGAGTACCCTTCTTGATGTCCTCTGTGTGGCCTGGGGGGTGGGGGAAGCACTATGGAAAGGTCATTCTCGGTGGTCACACCTAGGCTGTGGAACTCCCTCCCAGTGTAAACCCAGGTGGCCCCAGATTGCCGCTCCTTCCATCATATGTGTAAAACCTGGCTGTTCCGCTTGGCTTTTGGAGAGGGAGATGGGGTGTAGGGTGGTATGGGGGGTTGCGAGGGGGGGGGGTTGGTTCTGTTCCTTCTCTTTTTATTATATTGTTTGGTTTTTACTGATTTTATGTGTTTTAATGTTGTATGCCGCCCTGGGCTCCCTGGAGCAGGAAAGGTGGGATAACAAATGATTTTATAAAATAAAACACTAAACATTCCAGCACTTTGAAATTGGCTGGGAACTGGGCCGCTGCTACTGGCACTGGAAAGGGGGAAATGGTGCACACCCAGATTTCCTGTGACCAGGAGCGAGCCCCACAGCAGCGGCCTGTGGGGCTCCCTGTCACTTGAAGAAAGGCTACTCCCCCCTCTCCAATGATTTTCACCCATGCAAAATGACTGCCGCAGGGCTGGCTAGCTGTCACTTTGCATGGGTGGGAGGTGCTGGAGAGGGGGGAAAGCAGTGTCTGGACTTTGAAATTGACTTGGACCCAGCCCCGTGGGCCAGCTCCTTGGCACTTTCAAAGGGTGACTGGTGCTTTCTCTAAGGAGTATCCCACATCAGCTGTTTGGTGGGTGGGTGGATGAACCATACAGCATATGGGGGACTGGCTGCACACACAAAACAGCCATGTGGGCATGGGGGTGGGTGGTGAGAGGAGCTCCTGCTTTATGGTTGCAGCTCTTCCCAGGCCCAATCTTGTTGCACCACATTGGCCCGGGAGTCCTGTCCCATGTGGACAGTTCTTTAGGCTGCCTCAGGGCATGCTAGGACCTATGCCAGCACCCCCCATGTCTGAGTTAAGGGTTGAGGGCTGCACGTTTGAACATCTGTCCCTGCCACCCCAAGGTGTGGCAGTTGAATTTGTTCACCCCAGGACAGGACAGGGAAGCACCTCACTGGCTGGACATCTGTTTTTACCCTATGAATGCTGAGCTCTCTTCTCCCACTGGCTAATATGCCAGCCATGCTTTTTCTCATGCAGGGGTTCTGGGGATGTATCCCTTTATATGCATCAGCAACCTTAGTCTTTGATGATCAAGTATTTCCTGGCTGATATCAGAAAACGATTCTTTCCAGGTCTCTGTGCCATGGGCATGCCTTCTCAACATCTGCTTCTCCTTCTGCTACTGGCAGCTCTTTTCCTCAGCCTTCTTTTCCAGTTTCCAGATTCTTTCCCAGTTTCCTTCTTCAGTTTCCCCTGGACCTGCCATTACTCCAAGCCACCTTTCATATAAAATTCTAGCCAGCTCAAGCCACAGCATAAGCCCTCATTGACTTGTTGCAGCATCCCATCCAGGGAAAGGGAGGAGACTAGAGGCCCTCAGTGCTACTGGCCAGTTCTGTTACAGTACGATCAATGGGTGTTTTTATACACACATTTCTCCTGCATATTTGATGTTACATCCTGAACTTCCTGTGTGTCTAAATCACTCACCCAGATCTAAAACATCTGGCTCTTTGAACATCTGCATAGAACTTCTCCCAGAACTTTTGTGTGTAAAAAGTTCTTGTGGTAAACTGCTTTGTTCCAAGCAGCTGTGGTCACTTGATTTCCATGGCAGCCTGCCACGTCTACAGCTGCGGCTACTTTTGGCTGCCCCAGGGCAGTGTGTGTGAGAAAAATGCACCCAGAACTAACTTGTGGACTTGTAAACACAGAAGGTTGAAAAATCTGGAACTTTAAGGTGTGTGTAAAAATGCCTATTGTGATGGGTAACAAGTGTCCTACACCCTAGTGTGAAAAATATTAGTGATACTGGATATGATAGAGGTTAGGACAGAAGTAAAGAACTGATTTATGCCACATACAAATCAATGTGACTCACAACAAGAGCAATCAAGTTGAATACACAATGGATTCTAAACCAAGGATATGCAAATGAATCCTAGACAACTATAGGTACTCCCTGCACAGTACTCAATAGGGCCTTAATGGGCTCATGGAAAAAGGAGATGCAACATTACTTATGGAGTTTCCTATGGTGCACTTGAAATGTCATCAGGAAAACAGTTTTTGAGACCACCTCACAAGTGTGAAAGTGGAATTTTCCACAGCACAGAACCAAGAAGCTAAGGGGGAAGGATACAAAAGAGATAGAAAAGAACTCTTGGGAGACTGCCTGGGACCATATGACTGAAAAGGAGCTTTCTTGAAGGATGATAAGTTGTACCTAGTCAATATGACTTTGAGATCCGATTTGCTTATGGGTATTCACTTTAGGGTAAGGAATAGTTAGGCAAATACCTAAATCATTAGCATTTGCATTATTTCCCTTTGTTTTCTACATCTTCTGTATAAGTTTTGATCCATTATATTTAGGGCTGTAACTCGGCCTTCGGAAAACTTCGGAATTAGGCAAATATTACGGTATTTGGTTCTGAAAGGCCAAAGTCCAAAGTTCTAAGGACCAAGGACATTGTTCAGAAAAAATTAGAAACTTTGGAAACCGCTGCACATGTGAAGGGCTGGTGGACAGTTGAGCTTCTTCTGGAAATAAAACTTAGTGACATATTTGATAGGAGTGGATATGGGAGGGGACAGTTTAGTGGCTGGCCAAACCAGATGGCAAGCTTTTGATTGTCTGGCAGGGAAAAATAAAAGTGTCTGCAGTCATTTTCCATTATCTTTGGTGAATTTGGCTGTGTGCTACAGTTTTGGATCTGTAAGTAATCAGCTGGGGGAGGGGGGGCTGGCCTGGCATGGGATGGGATGGCATGGTCTGTCCTGTCCAATAGGGCTAATGCTGGGGGGTGGAGGTAATATTTACCTTTTATATGCCATGCTTTTAAAAATAATAATAATTGGGTGCCACATTGCTTCTTGTTCTGCCTGCTGCTTGGTTGGCACTTGGCACCATGAGGCCAGAGGGATCATTCAGCTAGGCTCCAACTCACCTTGTCTGGTCTGTTCAAGTTACCAGTGCCACAGTACCAATGCCATGTCAAGACTAGATGGTGTGTGTGTGTGTGTGTGTGTGTGTGTGAATGTCTTGTTCCCTTCATGTGGGTGTTGCTATAATTTTGTCTGCTGGGTGGGCTGGCTGGATTTTGCTGGGATTTTTATTTCTCCATGCAGTTGCACACTGTTTTGCGGGGTTGTGTGTGTTGTCTAGGCTGTGGCATGGCATGGTACAGCCTAACCATAAAGTGTAACTTCTACTTTTCTGTCAACTGCTTGGCACCATGAGGCCAGACTGGGATATCTCTGCCTGGCTCCACTTCCCATTTCCTGGTCTGTTCAAGTTACCAGTGCTAGATACCAATACCATGCCAAGAGGATGCCCCTGGTGTGTGTGTGTGTGTATGTGAATGTCTGGTTTCTTAATATTGTGACTTCTGGGCTAGGTGGTTCTTGGTGGGATTTATTTCCCCATGCAGCTGCACAGTGTTTTGCGGGGTTGTTGCATTCTTCCTGAGTGAATGTCCAATTCTTGCTAACCAGCATTTTTGTCCATAATGGTTAAAGTGGGTGCACTTGCTGCTGATAGTGGTCCATGCTGTGGTTACACTACTGTTCGTATTTGTTTTTTAAAAAATTGCACACAGTTGCACTTTTGTGTGGTTGTCTTCTGGACCAATTGTCCTACTCTTGCTAGCCTGCTTTTCTGGGTAGTGCTTTGGCTGTGGGTTCAAGAACTTTGCCAAGATATGACCAGCCAGGGCACTGGGGGAATACTTTCAAGTTTCTTTCTGTTTAATATTTTGACAACAGTGCAAGACCTGGTTGTTCTACCAGGCTTTTGGTGAGGGAGGTGGGTGAGGGTGCGTGGGGTGGATGTGGTTTTTATTTTCTTATTCTTTTATGCTTCCCTTTTATGTATTTTATGTATATTTTAAAATATTTTAACTCTTGTAAGCTACCTCGAGCTGCCTAGGCAGGAAAGGTGGGGTATAAATAAATAAAATAAATAAAATGGGGGGGGAGGGAGGAAGGGTTGCATGTGCTTTGTGCACCCTGATTGGTTAGGCAATTAAGGGAGAGGGGGATGGAGGGGTGAATATGTTAACATTGTGCACCCTGTTTGGCTAGACTATTAAATGGCTGCAGCTGCTGCATATGGCAGCACCTGCTGAGGCACCAACCTGGCAAGTTTCCAAAGTTTTCCATGGTCCAGAATTCCAAAACTTCAGAAACAGCGCCAAAGGGTCATCAAGGACTTGGGCCGATTACTCGGAACTTCATAATTAGATCCGATTACCCGGAAGTATTTTTCAGTAAAGTCCTAATTCTAATGATCTTACTTAAACTCTTACATGATGACATTTGGTTTAAATACCAAGATGGTTCTAAACCACTTGAATTTTAAGTAACTAAAGTATCTGGGTAACAGAAGGTATTTTCAGACATTATGTGGCCACGGCAGACCACAGTGAACACCGTGGGGTAGCCGTGACCAAGGTAACATCCGATTGATCGATGCCAGTGTTCACCACAATGAATATCTGGCAGAGATCAATGCTAACCACAGTTCCAGTTGCAGAGCTGAAGTCGTGTTTAGATTGACCACGATCAGGAATGGGTCAAAAGTAACATCTGTTACGACCACAGGGAGAGGTTGGGCACAGAGGCCTCATTGACCGCTGCACCTGCCCGTCTCCCTGAGGGTGGGAGACCGTGGAAGCATGGGGGATGGGGCCTTGTGGCTGTACAGTGCACCATTTAGTCTCACCCAGACTCTTCCCCCTCCCTGATTCCCATCAGTGATGCGGTCGGCACATCTGAAGGATGGATGGCCTCATCACTGACAGGGATTGGGGAATGATCCAGGTCCATGATTCAGCGAGGTCCATCACGTCTGAAAATACCCCGAGAGTTGAACCCTTGAAGACAAGCATACTTTGGGGAAACTGACAGCTGGTGTACACTAGAAGTTGAGAAAACTTCAGTTCTGGCTGGTCTGGTGGTAAGCTGAGCTATCAACCAGATCAAGTGAATCCCAGGAATCTTCACTTCATGAGGTCTCTGCCTTTAAAGGGAACACAGCAGAGCTTGATCATTGCCAAACCTCTTTCCTGCTTGAGGTCTGATTTCCCATCTTGTGCATTCTGTCCACACTGAGCCCTGCTTTCAGCCATAGTGCCCACAATAAGTTACTTCCAGCATGCTCAATATGTAGGAGACTGAATAGTGTGCACCTATGGACGCAGAAAGACAAGATGCTTTAAAGTACATGGAAATGTGCAAAAGATGTGAGGAGAAGGGCTGGAACTGAACAAGGGGACGGAATATTCCCTAGTTCTTATGGAGCAGGTATGTGACTCACAATCAACTTGGGTCCCTCGTTGGCTTTGCTCCTGACCTCCTGGAACACCTTGAATTCGTTGCTTGCTTGCCTGTGTCTGTTTCTCACATCCTCCTATTTGTCTGTTTAGATTGTTAGCTCTAAGGGGCAGGGGACCCCAGTACAATGGGACTATAGTTACCAGAATTTAAATACTGATACTGTCTAAATAGTTTGTGGCAATTTTCTGTATAAATATGACAAAGGATGGATAGATGGAAATTGCTGAACAGGTGGTGACCTGAGGTCAAAGAGACAAGCTCACATCAAAGATGACTGTGTTTGTGTTTGACAGTGGGGAGTAAACCTGAGTATCGTACTAACAGCAGCTTCCATGGACCAGACTGTTGTCCCCTTCCTTTTGGCCCAGTCCTGGGCTTTGCACAGAGCTTTGGAAAATAATTCCGGAACTGCCTCCCCCCAGCCCCCCAGAGCAGCCTCCTGCACAGTCACAGGCCTGGGAACCCATCCAGCCACGCTGACTTTCCTCTCTTGTTTTTTTTGGCTGGGTATGATAGCCAGTTTGAATTTGTTTTTCTTTTAAGGGATATGCCACAAATTACTCCTGACTCAGTGTCCAAAATTGAAACATTTTTTTTTTCATTTTAACTCCAAAGCTTCTTTGTTTTCCCCATAATTTCCAGTGTCTGAAAAAAGAGATATCCCACCCCCATAAAAGTGGGTTTTCTTGAAATAAAATTGAAAAATTCAGGAAATCAGAGGAAATTTCTTTTTAAGAAATTAGGAGAGTTCAGAGAAATCAAAGTTTTCAGGAAAAATTCATTTTTGAAAAAAAGAAGGCATTTTCCAGTAATAAACATTTTCCAGAGCTGCCCAGGGTGGAATGCACTTTCCTTCTGAGTGAGTTCAGTTCTAGATGGAAATTTGGGGAGTTCAGTATACTGGGGTTTGTTCCAAAAACATCTCCTAATGCATTTCATATTTATTGAAAAGGTCCATTCTCCCCTCATGCCTTGCCAAGGTGGGAGTGGTAGAAGAACATATCTCTTACTCACTAAAGGGATGGGATCCAGAGATCCCTTCTGAGGGGGCTGGAGCCAAATAGTTAATTTTGCCATCTGGGATATTAGGCAGAAAATGCTGGGACTGAGTGCTGAGACCGCTGCTATAATGTAGAGAGAGCAGATTACATGCACTCATCATTGGAGGGAAAATGAATGCTTCTAGGGCTGGAGAACACTAACAAAACCTGTGAAAATATCACTTCATTCAGGAGCAGTTGATGCACAGGCAGAAGAAAGATAGTTAATAAAACTAGCCTATATGCAAGAGAGAGAGAGAAAACAATGGGTGTCTTTTAGATGGACTGCCTTCGGCCCTGGCCAGTCTCCCATTCCCAGCGCATAGCCCCAACAGCACTGGGTTGAAACAGACCTGGCACTGCCATGGCCCACAGTCCGCCTGTGTGGTGACCCGCTGCCCCACACCATAGAGCTGTGGGCACATCTGCAGAAACTCTAGGACGCCTTCCACAGCTCTATGGCATTGCTGGGGCAAACCCCGGTTTGAAGTGGAACAGCAGTGGCCCATCCATCGAGTCAACGGATCTCTGTGCCCGCCCCCAGACGGTGTTCCAGGTTTGGGTGGTCCAATCAACTTTCAGTGCTCCTGGATGTTACAGAGCACTGCAAGTGGAGCTGGTCTGGAGCAGGAGGTGCCTGCTCTGACTCTGCTCCACCTCATAACTGGGCAGCCCACCTTTAAACTACAACAGTAATTTGGTCTTCAGAAAACTTCAGAAACCACTGATAATTTCAGTCTTCACTTCTAAATGACTGATTTCCAAAGTCTGGGGATGAAGGCCATTCCTCAGCAAACTTCAAAGAACTTTGGAAAACTTCAGAAGCTGCTGCAAGCATGTGGCTGGAGCTGACATTCTGGACGTTTCTAGCCAGGAAGTGAAACTTAGTGCCATATTTGGTAGGAGGCAGTATGGGAAGGAACATTTGAGTCAAGGTAATCCAGATGACAAGTATTGATTGGCTGGCCAAAACAAATGGCAAGTTTTGATTGACTTGCAAGTTGCAACCTTGCAGGGCAAAAAATAAAAGTAGCTGCACGCACAGCCATTTCCCATACTTGGTGAATTTGGCTGTGTGCTACACTGCTAATCTGTTAGTAATTGGCTGGGAGGGGGGAAAGGGGTGTCTGGCATGGCATGGTTTGGCTGGCCTTCCTGTCCATAGGGCCACTGCGGGGGGATTATCAGGGTATGGAGGGGGTGGAGGAGGGGGCAGGGGGAGGCTCGGGGTGCCTAGGAGGTCACACTTCCCATACCCCTAGTACCTGTGGCTGAAGAGGCTTCCCCAACTTGCAGTCTGCTGGGCCAGCAAGTGCAGGTTGAGGGAGAGGGGTAAGTGTGGGAAGGAGGGTTGAGGGGAGGTTTTACTTCCGCACTTTTAATGAGTTTGTATGTAGTTTTATATTATTTGTTTGATATATTTTATATTGTATATTTTTAATATTTTGATTGTAATATGCCCCGAGCTGCCATGAACAGGAGAGTGCAGGATAGAAGAGAATCAAATTAAATAAATAAATAAATAAATAATATCTATGTTAACTATAAACTACCTTACTACTATTTTAAACAATACAAACTATTTTAAAACATTTTTTTACAGACTGTTATGAACCAAGAACCTACCTTTATCCTAAACCTCTGAATCCTTGATTTTCATGCCATCCTTGGCCACCAGTAGTCTCCTGAAGGTGTAGGCTTCGGGACACAAGGCTTCCTTCAGGCCTGGAAAACTGGTAGGGCTGAGTTAGCTCCCAGTCCTGCGACAAGTCAAATCAGAAGGGATTAAAGGGAAGAAAAGGACAGGACAGAGGAGAAATAGGAGGGGAAAGGTTTTTGTGGGTGCATGAGAAGAGGAAGGGGAAGATGGGTTCCAGTGGGAAGCAGGGGAAAGGGGACTTCATTGTGCATTGTTTGCTCCATTGTCTCTGTTGTCTGCTGCAGCTCTCTCTTCTGCCTGGCTTGGAATTCCACTGCAAGGCTGGGGTGTCTCATTGGGGGATGCCCTCACCCCAAAGAAGAGGTTCTGCCCTCCCAATGCCCACTGCACCTCTTCCTGGGGGTGGGGGCAGGTAACTTTTTGTGTATGGGATGGGGGCTGCTGGGGTGAAAAAGATCCTGCTGGGGTGTTTATATGATGGGGTGGGGGGCTGATGGGGTGGAAAGGGCCCTGCTGGGGCACTCCACTCCAGTGTGTGGCTGGGGAGATGATGGGGTGGAAGGGGACCATCTGTGGCTTTCCACTCCATTGTGTGGATGGGGGGGCTGATGGAAAGGAAAGGCCCCTGCTGGGGCTTTCCACTCCAGTGTGTGTGTATATCGGATAGGGAGCTGGGGTGACTTGTGGGGGGGCACCCCCACCCCCAGGAAGACATTCCACCCCCCCAATGCCCACTGCACCTCTTCCTGGGGGTGGGGGCAGGCAAATTTTAAGTTTGTTTGCATGTGGGATGGGGGGCTGATGGGGTGGAAAGGGCCCTTCTGGAGCACTCCACTCCACAGAGGTGTGGAAAATGGAAAGAGCCCTGCTGGGGCTTTTCACTCCAGTGTGTGTGTATATGGGATGGGCTTGGGGTTACTTGTGGGGGGGGTCACCCCCACCCCCAGGAAGATGTTCCACCCTCCCAATGCCCACTGCACCTCTTCCTGGGGGTGGGGGAAGGCAAATTTTAAGTGTGTGTGCATATGGGATGGGGGGTTGATGGGGTGGAAAGGGTCCTGCTAGGGTGCTCCACTCCAGTGTGTGGATGGGGGTGGAAAGGGCCCGGCTGTGGCTTTCCACTCCAGTGTGTGGATGGGGGGCTGATCGGGTGGAAACGGCCCAGCTGGGGTGCTCCACTCCAGTGTGTGGATGGGGGGCTGACGTGGGTGGTGGTGTGCATATGGGATGGGGGGATGATGTGGTGGGAAGGGCCCTGCTGGGGTGTTCCACTCCAGTGTGTGGATGGGGGGCTGACATGGGTGGTGGTGTGTGAGGAGGAGGGTGGGGCTCATGGGAGGCTAGGGGTTTCCACCTCCAGACTCTTGGGAGAAGCATGAGAGGGTGCAGGAGGGTGTGTGTGTGTGTGTCTGCACACACGCATGCAAGCCCTCACTGTGCATACCACGTGCCCCACAGAAAAATGATGGGGTTCAAGCAGAGGATCCCGAGTGGGGCTCTGAAACAGCTCCTGAAAGAGCTCTGAATAAAAAATTATCTCCTTGCCCTTCCTGGTGGAATGGGGTTGAAGGAGGGAATAAAAATGCAATCCTCGGGGGGATGGCCAGCAGATACCCAAGTGGCAGACAAATAATATCATTCATCTGTAAATGTGAATGGGAAGGAAGTAGTACTAATTCTGTACTACTTTTCCCTGGTGGTGTGGTCGAACTGGGAATGCTGCCATACAGTAGTTTAAGCACAAACCAAGGGCTGCTACTGCAAGCTCATCGATGCCACCACTGACCGATTTGCAGGTTGATGGAATTGCCTGAATCTTGTCAGGATGGACACAGGTGCAGGGGAGTGAAGGTAGCAGGAGATGATATCCACTGGGCTGGGCAATCAGACATCACCTGGCCCCACGTTAAGGGTATTGTCCTCCATGAATCCAAGAAGGGGAAGGTTGGTCTTGAGAAAGACCAACTGTTTCACAGTCTTCAGGTCCATCTTGGAATGATGTGGGCTGATGATGTCTCCAGCCACACTGAATACCGGCTCCGATGATACACACATTGGAGGACATGGAATGTACTGCAATGCTACCTTTGCAAGAGGAGGCCACACCTGCATTTTCTCGGACCAGTAAGCCAAGGGGTCGGTTTCAACAGGGCAGATGGGTTCGGCAAGATACTGAGGCATATCCTGTTACTCCGCAGTGCCACCGTCATCTGTTTCCTCTTCCGCCACGTCCGACAGCTCAGAATACCACCAGGTAGATTGGCCCGCACTTGCAACCCCTGTAGAAACAGTACTTGCCCCTTGCAGTGGGGACGCCTCCACTGGGCAATACTGTCGCAACTCATCGACAAACTGGACCCTGAAGCATTGGAAGGATTCGACGTAGGAGGTCATGTTCTTCCTGACCCGTAGGTCAAGTAGCACAGCTAAGAAATGCGGCCGACTCACTTTCAAGGTGTTGAAACACCTATTCAGCTTGTTGACTAATTTCTTCTCCAGTGCCCTCACAGACCCATGGTGCAAGAGAGCATGACTCACATATGTTGAAGCAGGATTGGGAATCACCAGGCTCAGAGTGGCGACCTCCATGCTAAGCTCACCAGTGACCTGGTGAAATGGCTCCATAACCTACGTCAGCTGCTCCACCACTGTCCAGTCCTCCCTGGTCAGTGGTGTTGCTCCAATGCTATGCATCAAGCAAAGGGCATGCAGCACCTCCTTCTGCTCCAGGAGACATTCCAGCATCAAAAAGGTGGAGTTCCACCTTGTGGCCACATCCTGTACCAGCCGGCGAAGTGGTGAGGCTAACTCCTCCTGCTTCTCTCGCAGTGCCCGGCTGACCGATGGAAGAAGCCGGCAATCTTTCTGGCGTTTTCAAGGAGCACCTCAAAGCCCTTGGTTCCACTCAAGGCATCCTGAACTACAAGGTTCAGGAGGTGCACGCCGCAGCTAACATGAGTATAGCCACCATGAGTAATGGCTGCAATCATGTTCTTGGCATGATCAGTTACAAAGTAACCGACCTCAATGCTTGCACCTTGGCAGAGGACCCACCCATCCAGCATGCCATTCACTGCATCGATAATATTGTCCGCTGTGTGCTGGCTGTAAAGCCCCTGGGCATGCAACAATGCCTTCCGATGCTTTCCAGCTGACACCGCTCCCCTAATGCTGCTGCTGCTGCTGCCCACTGCTGCACCGGTGACAGGCACTGGTGATGACTGCCACCAGTGCGCAGTCAATGACAAATAGGCATGGACTGCACACAGGTCAGTGGTAAAATGTACAACTGACCCCTCCACATGGGAGAACTCTTCACGGAGCCGGGACCTAACCCTTCCGTATAGAGATGGGATAACCTTTGAGTGGAAGGTTTTGTGGCAGGGGACACTGTAATGGGGCTCCAGCAACTAAAGCAACCATTTGAAACCAACACCCTCAACCAGGTTGAACGGCCTCTCATCCAGGGCAATCACTTCCCCAATTGACTTGGTGATGGCCTCAGCCCGAGGGTGGTTAGATGAAAACGGCATCTTCCTTTCCCAGACAGAAGTTACAGTAGGCTGTGACAAGGGCCAGGAATGTGAAGAGGCAAGCTGTGTGGAGCGGCTAGTGCTCCTCCTCTTTGGGGGCTGGGTGGTGGGGCAGAACCATCACCAGATGGCCCAGTGGTAGCAGTTGCAGTGGGAATAGAAGAAGTTTCCTTCTCCTCTGAACTCTCATCCACACCCTCTGCAACTGGTACCTCCCCACGTTGTCATTTGGAATGGCACTCCATAGGATTACGAATGTTCCTGTGGGGCCATCTCAAGTGACTGCGAAGGCCAGAGGTGCCATATCTGTTGGGATCTGTGCCACCTCGACTGACCTTAGCCTTGCAGTGCACGCACACTACCTTGGATGTATCTTCTGCCCAGATATCAAAATGAGACCACACCCAGGATGTGATCTTCTTCATGCTGGTTCCTGGGAGGGCAGGAGCAGCACGGGTGGTGGTCGACCTCTCCAAGGTAGTGGTCATAACACTTGTGGGAGGGGTGGTGGTAGCTGGCACAGCAGAGTGTGTGGGTGTGGTGGGCGGGTCCTTAGCTGGCATGTTAGGCTGCGTGTCAGCAAGGGGAGAGGGCAGAGAAGCGGGCATGCTAGAATGTGTGTCAGAAGGGGGCGAGGACGGGGAAGCAGGCATCTGAATGAGTCAAAGTGCCTGCACAAAGGAGAGCTGTGCACTAGGAGAAGCAGCAGCAGTGGAGGTAGCCCGTGGACAGACCACTGCACTAGCAGAGGAAGAAGGAGTCACCTTCTTATTACTGCTAGGCAGTGCCATGGAGGAGGAAGCACCCTTCCCCATCCCAGCCTCTTTGGAGTCTTCAAGACACGTCCAGAGACCGTAACCTTGGATGTACTTGAAGCTGGTGTGCAGTAGGTGGGGGCCACAGGTGACCCTACCTCAGGTGTCTCCGTGCCATACTGAGTGGGCTGCCTAGGAAGAGGCTGGCCTCCTTCAGCACTCCCACTCTTGGTAGGTGTCTTCATTCCTCGACCACTCATATCAGTTGTAAAAAAGAAGAGAGGACCAGTGACAACAGAGGATGAGGTGTGGTGATGTGGCTGTGCGTGTGGTAGCTACAGGCGAATAGCTTCCTTGGTGTGTGTGGTGCAACTATCTACTGGGAGGGAGGCAACTGTCTACTGGGGGGAAGAAACTATCTACAGGGGGGAGGCAACTATCTACTGGGGTGTAGAAGGGTGTGGGGCTAGAACTCTGGGTAGGTGTGGGGCTAGAGCTGTGGGTGGGTGTGATTGTAGAAGGGTGTGGGGCTAGAGGTGTGGGTGTAGAAGGGTATGGGGATAGAGCTGTGGGTGGGTGTGGGTTGAGAAAGCTGTGCATGGAGAAAGAGCTGTGGGGGTGGGGGTGAAGGGGTGTGAGGCTAGAGCTTTGTGTGCATGTGGGGCTAGAGCTGTGGGAGTGGGGTGAAGGGGTGGATTAGAGGTGGGGGTGAAGGGAGGTGGGTCGAGAGCTGTGGGTGGGTGTGGGTGGAGAAATCTGTGGGTGCAGAAAGAGCTGTGGGGGTGAAGCGGTGTGGGGCTAGAGGTGGGGGTGGGGGGGGGGGAGAGGGGGGGGGGGGGGGGGGGGGGGGGTGGGGGGGGGGGGGGGGGGGGGGGAAGGGGTGGGGGGGTGGGGGGGTGAAGGGGTGTGGGGAGGATGTGGGTGTAAAAGGGTGTGGGGCTAGAGCTGTGTGTGGGTGTAGAAGGGTGTGGGGCTAGATCTGTGGGTGAAGAAAGCTGTGGGTGGAGAAAGAGCTGTGGGGTGAAGGGGTGTGGGGCTAGAGGTGGGACTGGGGGTGAAGGGATGTGGGACTAGAGCTGTGGGTGGGTGTGGGGCTAGAGCTCTGGGTGGGTGTGAGTGGAGAAGGGTGTGGTGTGGGGTGAAGGGGTGTCGCTTATCCGGCGGCCGGCTACTCGTGCGTCACGTCTGACACGTTGCCAATGGTGAATCACCAAAAGGCACTCCAGTGACTTGGGTTTGAAAAAGAAAAGAAAATTTATTTTAACAACTCTCAGGGCACCCCCAATTAATTAATTGGCAGTCTGGTCCTGACCTGTGAGGAGTGAATATCTCTTAGGAGGCTGCCTGGAGGGAGACTATCCTGAGGATGTCCTGAAGGAAGGATACCTGATACATAGAGCCACGTTGTGTTTGTGTGGAGAGCAGAGCTGAGCAGCTGGGACGCCAGAGGGATGCTGCCTACACATCGATGAGAGCTACCTACCTGGACCCACGGTGACAATTGGGATGTCCTGGGGACATTGGCTGGGACCCTGTGCTGGCGGATGGGAGTGGAGCTGTGAGACCCAAGACAATTGATAGCTCCAGCCACAGTTGTGAGTGTTTATACTTCTGGTGAGAGGGGTATTTGAGCAAGTCCCGTGCCTACAGTGCGTCATTGGGTTGCATTGAAGGGGTGTGTGGAGAGCAGAGCCGAGTGGCTGGGATGCTGGAGGGATGCTGCCTATATGTCAATGAGAGCTACCTTCCTGGACCCACGGTGACCATTGGGATTTCCTGGGGACTTTGTCTGGTACCATGTGCTGGCAGATGGGAGCGGAGCTGTGAGGCCCGAGAAAATTGACAGCTCCAGTCATAGTGGTGAGCTTTTGTACTTCCAGTGGGAGGGGTATTTGAGCAAGTCCCACCCCTACGGTGCACCATTGGTGTGCGCCATTGGGCGTTGCACCTAAGGCCTGTGCTCGCAAGGGCACGCCATTGTGTGTGCAGTCTTAGGCACCAGAGTGGAATGGTGGGTGCAGTTGTTCTGTCAGTATTTTTAGTGGTTATTCCCAGAGGGATACAATCTGAAGGTAGGTGGTTTGTACACTCATATGTTTGTGCTTGGTCTAACCTGGTGTGTACTGTTTACTTGGGTTGTTAATTATAATGTCAGTAAAGAGGAAACACCCACATCCTCAGGTGATGCTTATGTCGCCTCCGTCCAAACAAAGGAAAATTGATAGTTTTCTCCTCACTGGAATTCCCACCTCTAATAGATTTGAGGTATTAAAGGATAGGTCTCTGATTGATGAGCTGACTCAACCCAAGGGGGTGGACTTATAATTAACTTGAAGTAGGATATCTAAGCAATTTGGGGCAATACCTGTGGGTGATAACATCCACAAGCTAGGTCTATCATTGTTAGATCAGCCTGAAGTTCGTCAGCAGTTTCCTAGACAAACCACTATGGCAGTTCATCTCATGGCCCAACATGTGACGATCACTGCACAAACTGTACAATATCTTTTTGGTCAGCTGAACACGCTTTCCTTTAAGGAAGGGGATCTTCATAAGGTATTAGAAGGAAATGGTCCTCTTCATAAAACAGGGTTTGCTGTAGCTCCCTTAGATGGACAGGATAGCAGTGGCACAGGGGAACCAAAGCCTCAGGTTCTGACTGAAGATAGGATATTAACAAATGTTATACCTGGATCTTTAGGGGAGGTGAGTGATGAGCAATTGGTCTTTGAGATGAGAGATGATCTCGGGGAGAAACAACTAATTCCCCATCAGAGAGCTGCTAATAAACTCATTTTCACTGTTAGGGCCACACCTAGAGGCAATATACCTTATTGGAGTTCTCCACTAGAAGTGGTGGAGCATCTTAAAGTATTGACAGGGCTCTCAATTACTATTATTTATTTATTTTCTAGATTTTTACCACACCCCTCCTGAGAACAGCTCGGGGCAGCTTCCAACAATAAAAAAATACATGGAAAATATATATTAAACAATTTAAAATTCATCCAAAATACAATTCAGATATTAAAACAGGGCCTGGGAAAACATTAAAACAATAAATAGGGTAAGGGATATAAAAACCCTCTAACCCCCCTCCCCTCCCCAAAGGCCTGGGCGAACAGCCAGGTTTTACAACTTCACCGGAATGTCAACAGGCTTGGGGCCAGGCAAGTTTCCTCTGGAAGGGAGTTCCAGAGGCACAGCCTGGCCACGGAGAATGCCCTCTCCATTGTGGCCCCCCGCTCAACGCGGGAGACCTCCAGGAAGGCACCCCCGGCAGACCGAAGGAGCCACTCTGGGGCATGGAGGGCGAGGCGGTCCCTGAGGTACGAGGGGCCCAGACCGTGAAGGGCCTTGTAGATCAACACCAAGACCTTGAACCTAGCTCGGCATGCTATTGGCAACCAGTTCAGAGTCCGGAGCACAGGTGTAATGTACTCCCCACGACCCGTCCCCGTCAGGAGATGGGCCGCCACATTCTGCACTAGCTGCAGCCTCCAAACCAGGAACAAGGGAAGCCCCACGTAGAGCACGTTGCAGTAGTCCAGCCTTTAGGTGACGAAGGCATGGTTGAGGGAGGCCAGGTCCGGGCCAGAGATGAATGGACGCAGCCTCCGCACCAGATGCAACTGGCAGAAATCAGCCTTCACGACTGTCTCCACGTGCCACTCCAGGCGGAGATCAGCGTCAAATATCACCCCCAGACTCTGGACCTGCTGAGCTATAGGAGGGCAAACCCCTCCAATCAGGGGGGCCACTACCTCCCTTGCTCTCCCCACCAACATCACCTCCGTCCTATCGGGGTTGAGCTTCAGTCTGCTCTGTCACATCCATTCCACCACAGCCTCCAAACACTGGGATAGCAACGAGATGCCAGGGTCTGGGTCAGTTGAAAAAGAGAGGTACAGCTGAGTATCATCAGCATATTGGTGGCATCACACCCCGAATCCTCTCACGACCTCCCCCAAGGGCTGCATATATACATTAAATAATAATGGAGACAGAATAGAACCCTGTGGAACACCGCATGATAAAGCGCTGGGGCAAGATGTCTCATCCCCCAGCACCACCCGCTGGCTTCTCCCCGAGAGGAATGAATGGAACCATTCAAGAACAGTCCCATCCAGACCCCTCAGGTCACGCAGCTGTCTCAACAGCAGCCCATGGTCCATGGCATCAAAAGCGGCCGAGAGATCTAGCAGGATGAGAAATGTTGAACATCCTGCATCCATCTCCTGGCGGAGGTCGTTGACCAAGGCCACCAACACTGTCTCAGTGCCATAGCCGGGGCGGAACCCAGATTGAAACCGGTCCAGGAAACCGATGCTATCCAGATGCACCTGGAGCTGGAGTGCCACCACCCGCTTAATAACCATCCCTAAAAAGGGAAGGTTAGAGTCAGGTCAGTAACTGGTGAGCGCATCCACGTCCAAAGATGGTTTCTTCAGCGGGGGCGACAACCTCCCCTGCTGCAAGGACACGTTCACTACCCTCACCAGCACCATCCCCAATGTCTCCCTGGAGGCTTTCACCTACCAGGACAGGCATGGATTGAGTAGGGATCGACTAGTAGGGATATTATAGGGGTTGAGGTAATCTATAGAGAGAGACAGCGGAGATGTGTATTGCTTCAGTTTACACACCAGAAATTGAAAACAGCAATTAAGAGGAAAGAAAATTGCTTCGTAAAACGGGGTGTTTATATATCCAATATCTTCCAGAGATCAGCTCAGCACCCCAACACAAATTTGGTTAACACCAACAATATATCATATGGGTATCAGAAACCAGCCCAACAATTTAATCAGGAGATCGCCAAACCCAAGCATGTTGTAGTTGCTGCACCATTGAAAAAAGGGCTGCAGACAGACATTGTGCATATCTTCTCTTGCCTGGTACACCTAAAAAATTGTTATTAGAAGAATCAATGGAAATTCAAAGGCCTCATATTGAGAAGCAACAGGAAAGTCAGATAGGTGCATATGACAATTTTGGATACATACATACGACAATTTGATATATTTTGCTTTCAAGAGACCTGTTGTGATTCTGAAGTAATATATATGGAGGGATTTGAGACATGGGTTTGCCCAGCCCAGAGATTAGCTACAAGAGGACAGTGTAGGGGCAGATTAATGATTTTATTGTCAATAAATAGGGACATACAGGGATCAGACCGCAACTTAATGGCTTTACGTTTGAGTGGAACTTCTTTGGTCACTTCCTGCCTCCTTGTAAATGCTTACAATCCTCCTGATAACTATGGAGAATCTTTTTGGCAAAGTTTATGTGAA
The DNA here is from genome assembly GCA_003113815.1 of Sphenodon punctatus. Taxonomy (NCBI): domain Eukaryota; kingdom Metazoa; phylum Chordata; class Lepidosauria; order Sphenodontia; family Sphenodontidae; genus Sphenodon; species Sphenodon punctatus. The sequence goes on from QEPC01006337.1 coordinate 317,733, forward strand.
CTCTTGATAGAATATCAAGTGACTTATCCCAATGATGGTATAATCATATAGGAGATTTGAACACCAGAATTGGCGCTAAGGCCTCCGAAATATGGAAACAGCTGGGTTTGATGGATATAGATAACACTCTATATGATCTTAATATTGAAAGAATATTTTCTGATCATAAGATCAACCAGGAAGGTCTAGAACTGTACAACCTCTACCTGGACCTGGCTTTAAGGATATTGAATGGAAATTCTAGAGGGGATGATAAGGGAGCTCAGACCTTTATGGCCAGAGGAGCAGGCAGTGTACTGGATTATGCTCTGCTATCAATAAGCCTGGTTACATTTTCATGTTCATTTCAGGTGGATGACCTTGTCCTCAGTGACCACTTCCCAATCCAATGTAGGCTAGCTTTGTTTAAGGAGCCTCAAGATCCCTCTGCTAGTATGGGATGACAGGTCCTTATCGAGACCGTACGGCCCCGCCGTCCACCTCATTGGTCTGAAAAAAGTAAGAAGGTGGTCACTGGGTTCTTACTGCAAACAGGAACTAACGATCTTTGCTCCCAACTTACAACTGCGATAGATGTGGAAACAAAGTGTTTAGTTTGGTCCCAATTAGTGAATACACTGAATCCATTACTTACATTTGCTCCCACTGAACGATCCCAGGGTGGTAGGAAGCAAAATGGATGTTGGGACAAGGAATGCAGGGAAGCAAGAGCCAGCCTAAGGAGGATAACTTTGCCGCTACCGAATGAGGCATATTTGGTTGTAAAATATAGAGGTATGAGGAAAGATTATAAGAGTTTGCTATTAAAGAAAAAGGATCAATATTATGAATGGCAATGGAGTTTACTTTTAGAAGCAGTGCAAAAAAAGGACTCAAGAAGTTTCTGGACATTGATTAATAATCTCGAGAAGCAGAATGCACAGGAAGAGAGAATGACTATTGTACCTTCCACTTGGACATCATATTTTTCTAAATTGTTTTCAGCTTCTGATTTTGATCTTTCACATAAGTCTGAAGGAGACATTAATATTCCGCTGTGGGAACCTATAACTATAGGGGAGGTACAGGAGGCTATAGGAAAGTTGAGGATTGGCAAAGCCCCAGGACCTGACTCTATCCATGGTGAAGTATTTAAGCTCATCCTGGATGGGTGGCTGGTGGCTATTGCACACATGTTTTCCTTGCAAATCCTAATAATTATAGACCAATTAGTCTGTTATGCATCATTCAAAAAATTTACTCTAGACTATTACTGAATCGGGTGCAAGAGTGGGTTGATGCAGAAAATATTTTGGCAGAAGAACAAGCAGGATTTAGGTCTAATAGATCAACAATGGGACAAGTCTTGGTACTAAGCCATATTATCAGTAAATACAAACATCAGTGGCGCAAGGTCTTTGCAGCCTTTATAGATCTTTCTGCAGCCTTTGACCTAATATGTTGATTGATTGATTGATTTGATTTTTATTGGTCAAAATTAAGATTACACAGATCAGGCGTGACAAAAGCCATTGCCTCAGTTCAAAATATAAAACTAAACAAAATCTGATCTCTAACACTTTTCTTAGCAATATATATGCTGAACAGAAACTAAAAGAAAAGGATTCAGTCATGAATAAAATGAAATGACTAAAGTATAAGAACATGGGTTAACATAACCTCTCAATATTAAATTTATTCCAAGCGATTCCCAGGAGCTACATATATAGACGTAGTCATATTACCTATATTCAGATAATGATGTACTTTGAAAGTCCATGAAAGCAGCACAAGTCATACCAGCTTTACACAAAAATTGAGCGACCTTCTCCAAAAATCCCGGATCCTTAGTTGACATAGAGATCTGAAGCAACTCTGAATTAGTTCATCTTGGGTATTGTACTGGGTGCTGGAGCAGGGGATTGTACACCTGGGGACTCTGCTCCTCCCTCCTCCCCCCCGCGCCATCCACCTGTGCGTTCCCGGAAGCTGACCCACGGCTACATTAGGATTCCACCTGCGGCTTTTCTTCAGGCCACAAGTCGCGGCCGCGAGCCGAAGGGCCAAAGGGTGCACCCCTTTGGGGCCCTTCGGGGACCATAGGGGGTGTTGGGGCTGATAGTTAAAGTGTGGTAAATACCGTCTGTGACCTCAGGTGGTTAGTTTAAGTTATTTTTGGAGGTTGGCTGGAAGGGTGGGAGTATTATTTATTGCAGAAGTTTTCTGCTGTATTGTAATTTTGGACTCTCTCTGTAGAGGTAGGTGGGTGTTAAGTTGTTGTGCAAATTCCCAGGATGAAGGACATGACTAGAAGAAGGAAGTCACAATGTATGATGACGAGAGTGTAGGTTCGGGATAAGCAGCTTAGTCTGGACACCTTATTGTTGATTCCTTGTCCAAGAATTGTTTCTGGGAGGGATGTGTTATCCAAAGATCTGCGAGATCTAGATTTGAAAGCACCAGGCATCCATGTAGAAGACATTCCCCAGGACCATATTGATATCTGTCCCTGTGTGTTTCCCCTAATCTCTGACAATGGGGGTTCCCCCTTAGAGCTCCCCTCTAGAAGGCAAGGGGGAAATATAGATCAAATTGAGCTCATGGTAGGGACAGTTTTTTCCCCTAGATTGTCTGAACCCAGTAAGTCAGCAGATGAATTATTCTCAGGTGTTGACCTGGAAACAGATGTCTCTTTGAATTATTTTTCACCAACCCTATAACCTCAAGTCCAGAGGGGTTATAATAATAGGAAAGATCCAACTGACAAGGTTATCTGGGACATTATGGGTACACAATGTCTCCTTATAGGGGAGTCAATAAAACATCTTTGTAACCAATTGAACAACATAACTAAGATTTTGAATGCTCAAACAGCCCAGCTGAAGGAAATTACACGGGAACTGATAGATACTAAAAAAGAACTGGTTAAACGATCATCTCAAACAAATGATAGGACCTCTGATAATTTACCAACTGGAACCTGGAACCATCAGAATGAAGACTACCACTTGGGGAGTGGGGAAGTAAAGGAGGACTTTAGGGGTAGGGACCTAAGTAAGGGCAGCAAGGTAATCAGAATAACAAGCACCAATATGGTGCAGCTAAGCTTAGTCAGGAGAAAGTCCAGGTAAATAGAACTGCCATTGCCATAAGGGTCATCCCTTTGCCGAATGGATACTTACCAAACTGGCATAGCATAGAAATGATTCACACACATCTGGAGAATATTCTTCGCTGGAATTTCCCTAAGTGGCAAATCAGACATTTTCAATCTATAGCTAGTCCCTCTGGCCATCATATAATAGTGCACTTTAGATCAGCACAGTGGACACAGAGATTGTTACAGGATAGGGGCTTGCTCCATACATGGGGGTTGCAGTCAGTGAAGTTTACATCACTATGGACGCGCAGCCCCTAGGTGGTAAACCGCAGTCAAATTTAGTACTGACTTGGAGGAGAACTTGATATAAACAGAGAATGTACAAGCGATGAACAGTACTGGAAGGCCCCAGGGAAAAGCCCCGGAGGCCCAAACCTTTGGTGAACCCACTATGTAAAGGCCACATTGTACCTGACGGGGTGGGAATATTGGGGTGGCTATAACTTCCAGGGTAGGTAGATCTGCAAAAAAAATGACTTTTTGCCCTCCAAAAGCAGATCTAGCCAAGGTAGTGGGGTCCCCGAAGGATAGTTTGGGCTCCCCTGGAGCAGGCAGGGTGGCAGAATCAGGGCCCCAGGGTAGTTCTGGATTGGCTTTACCAGCTAGCCTAACTGATGGGCGCTTGGCCCAGGAAGGTTGCAAAAGAATGATCAGAAAGGTGACGTCTGATACCCGTGAAAGGGTATCTGAAAGGGAGGACCAGGATCCTTCAAAGCAAGATAATCAGCAGCTAGTACCCCTGGGGTCCCTAGAAGGGGAAGAAAGAGCAACAGATGGATTGCTAGCTCCACTAATGAAATCTTTTGAGGAGGTAGGGACGCAGGCTCAACCTATTGCATGCTCGAAATGTGTGACCTGACAAGAGGCTCCCCTCTTTACAACAATAGTATATGTTCTTGGAACATTGCAGGGTGGCGGTCTAAGCATAGGGATGTAGAATTGAGAGACTTCTTGCAGCGCTTCCAGATAATAGTATTGCTGGAAACATGGGCTAGGGATTCGATAGAGATGGACGGCTATCAGACCTTTGAAATTCCAGCAATTAAGGCAGGAAAAGGAAGAACCAAAGGGGGAATAGCTTGTCTGATATCACTTAAAGCCCAATTTAGGGTGGGTAAGATCAAATTTCTTCCCCCGATAGCCTTATGCATAGAAATTGGCTACCGGGATACTAAATTTATTTTGGTAGCAGTCTATATTCCACCTGCTAATGTGAATTCTTTTCAGGACTATTACTTGACCAGACTAAAAGCCTTTCTACAGGAGCTAAGAACAAATACACCATCTGTTGCCCTGATTATCACAGGAGATTTTAATGCCAGGATTGGAAAGGATAATGATGCACTTTCTCAGTACGCAGCCCTGGTAGGTAGGCCAAAACCCCCTCCCCTGTTAGAAAGACAATCTAAAGATATAAAAATAAATAGATCAGCCTTGGCATTGGTAAATCTGTTAATAAATTTGGACTTGTTTATATTAAATGGATCTTCCGAAAGAGATAGGGAAGGGGAATTCATGTTTCTCTCACTTACAGGACTAAGTGTAGTAGATTACATCATTGTGACCTGGAACCTCCTGCATTTAGCAGATAGTTTCCAGGTGGGGGGTTGCCTCTTGAGTGATCACCTACCTTTGGTGATTCACTCTGTTGATGACAATGAAATGGTGATTAATTCTAATAGTGGGCCTGGTAATACCTATTCGGCCCCCAAACTTTGCCTTCGCAAGAGTATCTGGAATGAGGAAATAACAAATGAGGTAAGGGCCCTCTGTTAGTCAAGTCCCTGGTTGTGGTTGACTCAAAGAGGGGCAGGGAAGAACTTCTTAGCCCGTTTTGAGGATCTGATAGATGGATGTGCTGACCTCCTCACTAAGAAGTGTATGTCCGGGGATAATCTCAACAAACTATCCAGTTGTACATGGTTTGACAAGGAGTGCAAATTAGCAAAAATGGAGTTAAGGAAGGTGTATCTTAGGTATAGAGAAGGGAAAATTACCAATTTTCTGGAGATCTACCCTAACGAAAAAAAGAAATATAGAGCAATGATTAAAGAAAAGAAAAGAAAGTATGAAGAAGAGCAGGACTGGGCTTTGTACCAGGTTGCTTTGAAGGATGATTCTTGGGGCTTTTGGAGAATCCTGAATGGATCAATGGGGGGTAGAAAGGTAACTAACAGAGCTTCAATCCCAAAAGAAACATGGGAGTCATTTTATATGTCAAAGTTTGCTTACCATCAGGAGCAAGATATCCTATCTAGCATTCATGATACTCCTAGCTGGCCGGCAGTAGATCCAGGTGAAGTAAGGGAAATGATAGAAAATTTGTCACTGGGCAAAGCACTGGGGCCTAACTATATTCCTACCAATCTCTTGAAAACTGAGAAAGATTGGCGGGTCCCCCTTTTGGCAGCTCTATTTACAAGGATAAATGAGGAGGGTGTTATACCCAGCAACTGGCGGTCTGCTATAGTAGTACCAATATACAAAAAAAGGGACAAAACTGAGGTTGCAAACTATAGGCCAATAAGCCTATTATCAGCTATAGGGAAAATATATGCCAAACATCTGGCAAAACGATTTGATGCCTGCTTGCAAGAGGAGAGGATATTAGCCATCGAACAAGCAGGGTTTCAAGGGTCGACCAGGTTTTGGTTTTGACAGACCTGGTGGAGAAGTACGTGAGACAGAACGGTAAACTGTTTGCAGCATTTATTGACATAAAGGCTGCCTTCGATTCAGTTAACCGTAACTGCCTCTGGGAAAAACTGGAAGCATCCACGATGGATAGAAGACTGTACTTTCTGATCAGGGCTCTGCATACAAACAACATACTAAAGGTTAAATTTGACTCCTCAACCAGTGAACTGACATCTGAGATACCTGTGCAAGTTGGGGTAAGGCAGGGATGAACGCTTGCCCCTAGCCTATTTAATTACTATCTAAATGATCTGGTACCCATGGTCTCCTCTGATGATTTTGTTCCCCCGCGCCTGGCAACTAGGGCAATTGGAGCCCTGTTGTACGCTGATGACGCGGTTCTACTATCTCAGACGAGAGTAGGATTGGCAAAACAGCTTAGAGCTGTCAAAAACTTTTGTTCCAAAAGTGACCTTCAGATCAACTATACTAAAATCAAAATAATGGTTTTTGGGAAGAGTGGGAAACAATTCACGTGGATAATAGGTCAGCAAAAAATAGAGCAAGCAAACAACTTCCAATATTTGGGAATTATGCTAGATAAAGGCAGCAATTGGGCTTTGCAGGCCAAATTGGCAACAAATAAGGCTGGGGCACAGGACTGGCAATACTGAATTATTTTCAACGGAAAGGGATGGGTAGAGAAATAATGGCTCTGAAAGTGCTAGAAGCAAAAGTTACCTCCCAACTACTTTTATGGTGCAGCAATCTGGGCCACGATTCGATCTGCCAATCTTAATAGGCTACAATACACACTTTTGCGCAAACTCTTTTGTCTGCCCGCAGGGTCTCCCTCGGTAGCTATTAGCGGGAGACTGGAACAACTAGTTGGGAAACAAAAATATCTAAACTTGCCCTTTCCCTGTGGACTTGTGCTGAATTGGCTCCCCAGATAGAGCTGTTCCTCTGACTTGCAAAGGACAGCTTTCAATCCACCTGAAGAGGCAAGATAAAGGAAAGACTTGTCTATCTGGGTTTTCAGAAGATTACTTTGCCTCTAAAGGCGGTGGGGTGGCCAAAACTGAACTCATTCTAAGAACAAATGATGTAGCACGGCAAGAAAATATTGCCCAGATTAGGAACTTACACTCTTTGGGTAATTATCTTGAGCTAATGCCTGCCGAGGGGAGTATGGCTCACTATCTGATGTTAGACTTTCTCTTTACTCTTGATCGGAACCTATTTAAGGCTCATTTAAATGTTTTTCCATCTAAGGTTTTTGAGGGGCGTATGGAGAATATACCTTTGGAAGAATGTCTTTGTCCGTTTGATTATGAACAGATCGAGACTTTGGTTCACATTATGTTTGAATGTAACCTATATGCTAACTTAAGACAGCAATTGCTGCAACCTTATTTAGTATATACAAAGTCCATACAGCCCACTAGGGATGTGCAAACATGATTCGGATGTTTGGAGTTTGGGCCGAATTCGGCCTGTTCGGACAACCGAACTGAAAGTAGAAACCAAACGTTCGAACATCCGGACAGTTCTAAAAACTTTGGATGAGTTTGGATAAGTTCGGGGGCAGATAAAATGTGACTTTGGGCGGGAAAAACATGTCTGGAAGGGTGAGGCAGCTGAGGAGCAGACTTCCTGGCACCAGGGGTGGAGACCAGGGGTGGTTTCAGGGCCAAATGATACCGATACCGAAAAAGTGTTTTCGATTTCGTTATCAATAGAGCTATTTTTGGATGTTCGGCCACTTCGACTGAACCAAACTCCGCCGAACTGAACAAGCAAACCCGAAATCAGGTTTTGGAACAAATGACCGAACATCCGAACAGCCAAACCGTGTTCTGTTAGCACATTCCTACAGTCCACAGTACCTACAGTCTATCATTTCTCTGAACCAGGCACAATCCCTCCTGAAACCCTCTCAGCTCAGGCAGCACCCTGGCACTAGGGGTGGGACTCCAGGGCGATTATTGGGTATCGGATTTACCGGTATCGGATCTCCTGATATTGGATTTATCGGTATTTTGGATTTTTAACATTGCTGAATTTATTGGATTTTTAACATTGTGGCCATTGTTAAATGGCGTCGATGTTAAAAATCTGATAAAACTGGGATTGTTAAAAATCAGATATTGCTGATACTGACAATCATCGGTATTATTAGATTAATCTGATACCACCCATTATTGGCATTATCGAATTAATCCAATACCAATGGTCCTACCACTATCACCCTCTGAGCCAGGTTTGTCTGGAGACAGTTTTGCCTCAGCTCCTGTCTGCTCCACAGTTCCTCCTGAATGAGCCTTTCTCTGACTCTTAAGGTTTGTGGCTCCCCAGTCACACCCAAACACAGTTGAGAGGCAAAAGGGCACAATCCTAGCTCTCAATGGCACCTTTGCCTCTAGTATCACCTGCTTCTTTCATGTAGGTGCTGCTACTCCCTTAAAGGGCCACAGTTTCTTTATCTCTGCCCTACCGCACTGCAATTTTGTTCTCCAGAATTCTGATGAGGGGGATCAGGGCTTCAGGATGCACACCACCTGTGCCATTATCAGCCACTGTACCAGATTTAGTACTGTGTCCACTCCTATGTCATCCACCAGGGCCACCTCATTCAGTACCTTTTGCTGCTCCACCAGCTGTTATAGCATTTCATAGGTAGAGCTCCACCTTGTACCCACATTTTGCACCAGGTGGTGCTGCTGGATGCCTATGTCCAGCTGCTTTTCCCACAGGAGCTGATTGCCCTTCATGCTTCTGTGGAAGAGTCTGCTGATCTTCCTGGATGTCTGTATGAGGAGGACAATGGGACTACCACCTCCTTTGATTGGCATGGCAACACATCCTTGACAACTAGGTGCAGAGTGTCTGCCACACACCAGATGCCCACAAAGTTGTCATGCCACACAGCCTTCACCAATTGATCCCATTGTCCATGGCAAGGAAGACCTTGGTGACAGGTACTCCAGGTAGCTTATTATATTGCAGCATAGCTTTATATAGATAATTATAATGAGAAAAGGAATGACAATTGGTTCTGGCCAACTATATTTATTATTAAACAACCATACAATTAACTGCTTCAAGAATGTTTGCAGAGGTGTGGCTTTTGTCAAGAACCTGGATGTTCAGCAGTACCCACCTGTAGCCTGCCCCCTGACAGCTTCCGCCTCCTGCACCTGCCATCAGTGAGCTGTCATGGAGAGATAGGGATGACTCTGGCTGTTCCAGATGTCACTGGTGAAGTGCACAGGACACCCCTCTGCCCTAGCCAACTTCTCCTTTACCCGTTCCCTGGCTTCCTGGTACAGGGATGGTATGACCTTCCTGCTAAAGGTGGTGAAGGAGGGCATTTGGTAGCAGACGTAAGCAGTGCCATCAAACATTTGAACCCCAGGTTCTCCACTATGGAGAAGGACTAGTCATACAGTGCAATCAGCTCACCCACTTGCCTGGTGATCCGTATTGCCACAGGCTGTCACCCTCCCCATGGCTGTTGCTGTCACCCCAGCTCCACCATGGTGGCCTAGTGGTGATGCAACTAGGGAGGTGGGGTTGAGACAGGGCCTACTGTACCTCTTCCCTCTCCTTCCCCTTGGCCTTTGTCTCACTCTTAAGTCGAGTAGGGGTGTATAGCAGGGACCACATTTGTTTTTGTTTTCAATTTGAAATACTCATTTGTTTTTTTGTTTTCCCATTCATTTTTCTTTTTAAAAACCGTTCATTTTAGTCCCATTTGTTTTAATTAATTAATTAATTATTCTGCCCCTCTTGCCAATGGCAACTCGGGGCAACTAACAATCATGTAGAAATGATAAAAACAGCCATTAAAACAATCAATCAATAATTAAAAATGCATCAACTTCACAAATCCAGAAACTGTGCACAAAATATTTTCCAGTCCCAAACCCACCTAACACACCACACTCTCCCCCACCAAACACCTGGTAGAAAAATTATGTTTTACACTGTCAATGGAAGGCAATGAGATCTGGGCTGAAGTGGATCTCCACCGGGACTACATTCCACAATGACAGAGCAGTTGCCAAGAATGCCCGCCTGTCAGTCCAAACCCACTGATACTGCAGAACCTCTAAGAAGGTGCACCCAGATGCCCAGGTGCCCAGGTAGTGAAGCGGTTCCTCAGGTAGGCAGGACCCAGGTCATGTATGGCTTTAAAGGTCAAAACCAGCACCTTGTATTGGACCTGGAAGACTATAGGCAGCCCGTGGAGCACTTGGAGTACCAGTGTAATATGTTCCCAGAGACCTGTCCCAGTAAGCAGGTGTACCGCCACATTCTGCATCAGCTGAGCTTCTAGACCAGCCCCACATAGATCGCATTACAGTAGTCTAGTTTCAAGGTGATGAATGCTTGGATGACAGTGGCAAGATCAGATTTTGAGCCATATAGGCAGAGCCTTTTCACCAGATGCAACTGGCAAAAGGCACCCCTGGCCACAGCTGACACCTGTCCAGGCGTAGCTGAGAATCCAGGAGCACCCCCAGGCTCTAAACATAAGACACTAATGGTGGGAAGAACCCCCCTCAATAATGGGAGTTTCTCGCTCCCCCAGATCATTGACCCCACCCACCAGCATCACCGCTGTTTTGTAGGAATTGAGCTTCAATTGGCTTGACCTCATCCAGTCCTCCACAGCAACCAATCACCAGGACAGCAACAAGACTGCAGAGAGTGGGTCAGTTGAAAAAATATATATACAGTTGGTTGTCATCAGCATATTGGTGACAATGAACCCTCCAACTGCGCATGACCTCCCCAAGTGCATATTGAATAAGAGAGGGGACAGAATGGAACCCTAATGAACTCCACATGGGAAGCCCTCAGGGGATGAGGTACAGTCCCCTTGCACCACCTGTTGAGATCTATATGCTAGGTAAGAATGGAACCATTGTAAAACAGTACCGTCCACCCTAGCAAGGTATCACAGTTGAGTCACCAACATCTCATGATTTATGGTTTCAAAAGCCACTCATATATCCAGTAGTTCCATCAGGGTCATACAACCCAAATCTAGTTCCACCAGGAGGTCATCAACCAAGGCCACAAGTGCAGTCTCTGTGACATAACCTAGTTGAAATCCACTGCGAGGGATCAAGAAAACTCACGCAATCAAGATGTGCCATACTGATGGGACACCACCCACTCAATAACCTTTCCAAAAAGGGAAGTTTAGAGACAGGCCAGTAACTAGTTGGGGCATCCACATCAAGTGATGGTTTCTTGAGAAGGGGCTGTACCACAGACCCCTTGAAGCAGTCCGGCACCCAATCCTCCCACAGAGAGGCATTGATCACCCCCACCAGCCCCAGCCCCAATGTCTCTCTGCTGGTCTTCACCAAGAAGGATGGACATGGATCTAATTCAAAAGTCATGGCCCGAACAGACCCCAGAACCTCATCGGCAGGCATCACCAATTGAAATTCATCTGACAAACTCAGACAGGGCATTCCTAACCTCTGGCTCTGCCATTGCGTCTGAAATTGTAGAGTTGAAGGCATGTTTAATGTGAGCAATTTTGTCCATAAACTACACCAAAACGTGTCACAGTGAGCTTTGGATTAATCTGGTTCCAGGCAGAGACAGGCTGGACTGACCAGATGCCTCACTACCTGGAACAGGTCCGCTGGACACGACTAAGCAGACGCTATGTGGGCAACAAAGAAACATTTATTTGCAGCCCACACTAGGGCTGTAGTGGCATGCCACCATGGCAGCTGTTACTGACAGAAACCCCTATTCTGCACATCGTGGCGCAGTTTGGCAGAGGCTGCTTTCCGATGGCTGCCACGGTGGTTTGCCGCTAATGTTGCCACGGCATCGGAACTGATGGGTGGAAGTGAAACTTTTGCGGATTTCCAGTAAGAAGCAGCACCACCTCCCCTTTCCCTCTGCCACGAAATCTTTGTGATTATCTGATCATTGTATCATGTTTCCGCCTCCCTGAATACAAGGTATTGTGAGACCCGGCAGCATGATTCATTGGCCAATTTCATTATCTAGTTCTTTTTCATTTCATTGGCTAGGGCTTTCACAGAGAGACATGTCCCGCCTTCACCATTAAGTAGAATAGGTGTGTTTGTAGCTTGTTTCTCCCTCTTGATCCCCAATCGCAGTGAGAGTGAGTGACTGTTGGAGCCACGCCGCCAGTGTCTGTGTTTGTTAACACACTCTGATCTTCTGCGCTCCACGTCAAAGCACCGCATAGCAACTCGAGGAGAGAGAAATCCTATCCCTTCCTCCTAATTCATATAATACCATAGATTTTGGATAACATAAGAAGGTTTTTGTGTAAGTGCTTGAACTTTTATTCTAATTCTTCTAAACTGTGCTTTTTTTAAACAGCTAATGTAGTGCTAAAGCAGCTAAAGTCATTTTGGTACAGCTGCACTTTACATTTTCCATTATCCTTTTTTGTAATAAATGTACACACATGTTCATTATTGCTGTGAGCCTTTTATGTTTATCACTAGGTTTTGGTTGCTATTGTTTGTGGTTGCTATTGTTAGTTCTCTAGTCTGCATTGCAATGCATAGCCGGAGGTAGCCGCGGAATCCGCAGAATCCACCGGTGAGCCTGGAGAATGGACTCCGGGAGGGTCGGGGAAGCACATGGCAAAATAGACACAGCCGGGGGGAGGGGCTGCCAGGAGAGTCACCCAGAGAGAGCCTGGAGGAGGGGGGGTGCATAGCCGGTAGCCGTGGAAGACTTGGGGTCCCTGCAGCCCCTCTACCGGAAGCACCTCCCTCCCCCCCGTATCAATTTCCCCATGTGCTTCAGGACCCTGACCCCAAGGCTGTGTCTAGTCTATTTCCCCGTGTGCTTCCCCAACCCTGATTCCCTGCTCCATGCTCACTGGTGGCTTCTGAGCCTTCTGCGGCTACCGGCAGCTATGCCCCCCCCTCCAGGGTCTCCCTTGGTGACTCTCCCTGAAGCCCCTCCCCCCGGCCGTGTCTATTTCCCCGTGTGATTCCCTGACCCTCGCCGAGTCCATGCTCCAGGCTCGCAGGCAGCTTCTGAGCCTGACCTCTGCATAGCCAGTAGAGACGGAAGGTTCAGAAGCCGCCGGCGAGCCTGGACTCTGGACTCGGGGAGGGTCAGGGAATCACACGGGGAAATAGACATGACTGGGGGGAAGGGGCTCCTGGGAGAGTCACAAAGGGAGAGCCTGAAGGAGGGGGGCATAGCCGCCGGTAGTCACGGAAGGCTTAGAAGCCGATGGCGACATTGGAGCATGGACTCAGGGAAGGTCAGGGAAGCACACGGGGAAATAGACACAGCCGGGGTGGAGGGGCTGCCCGGAAAGCCACCCAGGGAGAGACTGCAGGAGGAGGGGGGATAGCTGGTAGCCTCGGAAGACTTGGGGTCCCTGCAGCCCCTCTACCAGCAGCACCTCCCGTCCCCAATCCCCCCCCAGCCATCTCAATTTTCCCGTGTGCTTCCCTGACCCTCCCCGAGTCCCTGCTCCAGGCTCGCCAGCAGCTACTGAGCCTTCCGCGGCTACCGGCGGCTACCCCCCCTCCTCCAGGCTCTCCCCCCGGATGTGTCTCTTTCCCCCAATCAGGCAGGCACTGGCAGCAGTGTCTTTTCAAAAAAGATTTTAAAAAACGCCGGATAGGTGTGACTGGAGGTTGCTACCTTGCAAGCAATGGTTCTGCGAGCTGGCTCCAAACATTCTCACAAAAGTGATGCTCTTGGGCATCAGTCATATCAACCACCGATTACTTTTTGAACAATCACACGGACTATGACAGTCTCGATGTCACACGCAGCAAAGAATGAACCTTGCCGTTCATCTACAAACAGTACTTTCAAGTTGTGTTGGCATTGTGACAATGTTTAGAACCATCCCAAAGAACATTTTTTACAAGGTAGCAACCTTTTGTTCTGCAACTGCTACTATTTCCATTCCCACAACCTTTAGAGTCCCTGCAAAAACTTTGGTTGTTTTAATTTTATTTTCATGATTGTACAACTACACTATACAATACAATACAATACACAATAATACAACTACAATTCTAGTTGTATTATAGTTACATACAATTGTACTTATACAAAAAAAGGATGAAAAAAAGTCAATCTTTTTGTGAGAAAATAAATATATAAGAAATATGTAAACTAAAAATAATACACATGCGCTAACATCCTCATTTTACATTTACTGTGCAGATTGCCTCCCCTGATACATTCTGCAGGTGGCCTGCAGGAAAAAACACATCTTTTGCTCCACAACAGACTTTAGGTAAGTTCATTTAAGACAATTCTGAAATACATTTTTTAAAAGACGGCATACTGATTGCTGTGTTCTATTAAGTCATGATGCAGAACATTTGGATCATTGGAGATTCGTACATAACAAGACTCGAGCAATTCTGCAGCACAGAACACGCGGATATCAATTTTAATTTACACAATGTTAGCGTGAGATGGATCCGAAGGGGTGGGATGTGATGGTCCAATGAATTGCCATCTTTAAAGAAGGAAAGGCAATTCATTTCATCCCTTTCTGACCTGCCTTCGTGCATCGTAATCCACTCTGGTGGTAATGATATTGGCATGCTCAAAGGGGTTGAGCTTCTGGAGGAAATGAGAAAAGATTTAAAGGCAATAAACCTTTTGTTTCCTGGTTGTAAGCTAGTTTTCTCTGACATGATCATTCGCATTTGCAACCGATATAGCACAAATATGCGTGCTATTAATAAATCTCTCAGAAATTTAAATAAGTGTGTAGGTGCTTTCCTTATGGATATTGGTATGGTTTCTGTATGGAACAGGAATATTATAGCCGCCTGTACTTATATGTTTTTGCTGGATGGCATACATCTTTCACAAACTGGCATGTCTGTGTTCTATGATAACATTAGGTCTGCTATAATAGCAAATGTACTGTGATTGGTTTTCTCCAAACTCATTATTGATGTAACACAATGAGTTATCTAACATTTATGTGTGTATATTTTCTCCATTAATACTTCCTTATTGACTTATTCGGACAGCCTTTTTTCCCCATAGGCTATAGAGATGCCAGCAGAATCGGCTAAGTGGAAATGTGATAATTCCTCTTCTGGACAGCGTACTACAACTCGCAGCAGTACAATGAGACCGAGCAATGTCTTGTCACTTCGTAATGGAAAGAAAGGGGTACAGGACACAGTGTCTCCTCGAACACCACAAGTACCAGAATCTGGTGTAGAGGCTCTGGCTGTTGCTTCTGCGCCAGTAATCTCACAGCCCCCTCTTGTGTTTCCACAAGAAGCCCCCCCCCCACACACCATTCTGCCATTAATGAATTGTCCCAGCAGCAGATTGCAATACATATTTCACCTGTCAAAATGGCATTGCCACAACTGGCCAGTTCAAAACCTCAGGCAGTGGCCAAACGCTCACAGGCGCCTCTTTAGTTGCAACCACACACCCAACAGCAGTCTGAGGGTCTGGAATTGTCACAGATGCTGCTACCAATGCGTATTTTGCCAGCTAAAATACCATTGTCACAGCATGGCAGTTCTAAACATTCGGCACCGCTGCAAACTAAACGTGCGTTAATCAAATGCTATGTTTCAGCGCAGGAAGCACTGAGGGGTTTTCTTGATGCAGACTCCCCCACCACTGTAGGAGAATTATCCATGGACTCCTACAAAGATGCTGAATTGTCCCAGCGCATTGACAATGATTTAAAGCTGCAACTTGAAAGCACATCTGAGCAATCTCAAAAATTCATGCAGGAGCCAGTGATGGCACAAAATGACAACACCTGGAGTCAATTGTGTACTTCAGCTGTCGATGTGGAAGAAGGTGAGCGCGCTCTGGAAAGCAAGCTGGGGGTGAGTGTGCATGACAACACTGTGCGTGTTGTGAGTGATAACACTGTGCGTGTCGCACACATTTCTCATCATGACTGCGCCAACAATGATACTGATACTGATGGTACCGTGAATGATTTGGAATTAACCGAAGATGTAGACGAAGACAATCTTGATGATCCATTGTACACCCCTCATAATGCACAATCCTCAGGCTCAAGCCAACTGCGTAAAAGGCTACGGATGGATGAAAACCCCTTAAATGTTGTACGGGAAGGCCAATTGCCCTTGCAATATAGTACGGGTACTGATATAGCCCCAATTTTCAAAAAAACTTCAATAAAACATCAGTCAACGACTCCGAGCTCCAACCAAAACACAACATCAAACAAGGCCAGCACTCCAACATCATTGGCTCTTACCAGGAAAACAAACTACGCCAGCGTGTTCGCCTGTGGCATCCACATCAACAAATCATGAGGCTGTATTATCATCACAGCAAGGAACAATCAACAACACCCCCGATGGGAATGCAGACAAATGAAAAGAACTAAGGTCTGATGTCTGGGACCATTTCACTGCATGTGATGCAAAGAAACTAGTAGTGAAGTGCAAATACTGCACAAGGAAAATCACAAGAGGGACCTAAGGAGGGAAGAGCCGGCCTGCGACTAGTGGTATGCACAGCCACATGAAGCACCATCACCAGTCCATTCTCAATGGCTCTAGAAAAACTACAGCAAGCAACAGCAAGGATCCCTCTATAAACACTGCTAGTGATAGGACTGTGCAGACCACATTGCGAGAATTCATGAAAAACCAAAACAAATGGCCAGCATCTCACCCTACTGCACAGTACTACCTAGCACTCGTGACCACGATTCTGGCAGTTGACATGTTTCCATTCACATTTGTTGAGAAAAAGGGATTCCGGGAAGTAATGGAAGGAATGGCCCCACGATGGAATGTACCTTCGAGATATTATTTCGCAAAGACCATTCCAAAACTTTTCTCTGAAACATGCAAAGCAGTTTCAGCTGCTATGCATGGGTGCGAGGGCAAAGTTGTGCACTTAACCACAGACATGTGGACCAGTGCACAGCGCATGGAGTACCTGTGCATTACTGCACACTGGATTCATCGAAACCCCAATAATAGACTGGTAAGGAAGCAAGCCATACTTGCATTGGAACACTTTCCAGAACAACACACTGCTGAAAACATCCATGCTAAATTACCACAATTGACACATGAATGGTTGGCTCCCCTTGTTCTCTCCATTGGGTGCATTGTGTCAGACAATGGTGCAAATATCATGAAAATGATTTCTGAATGCGGGAGCCAAAATGTTTCCTGCATGGCTCATTCACTGCATATGGTGGCAAAAAAAATTCTAGAATTGGACCCAACGGTTAAGGACACAGTAGAGCGTGCCAAGAAGTTGGTGACGCACTTTCGTTGATCGGGAAAATCTCGCCGCGTGCTCAGGGAAATACAGGAGGAGAGACAAGTTGCACTTCAGTTCTTCCCAAACGATGTCTGCACACGTTGGAACTCAACGTATCAGATGCTAGAAAGACTATATTCACAACAACTTGCAATTGAGACTTTCTTTGCTGTAGAATCAAAGTCTATAAAGGACACCCCCGCTATGCAGCTACATATAACTCACTGGGATACAATAGAAACTCTCCTTGCTCTGCTGGCACCCTTTCAAGTCATGAAGGAGTTCATGAGCAGGGCCGGTGCAACACTCAGCCAGAGCTTGACCTTGCTCATATTATTGAGGACACAAGTTGGAGACATCACCAACTCTCTAGCACTACAGGATGATGGACATAGGGCTGAAAGACTTGGAATTTCATTACAGAGCATCATCACGAACAGCACCCAGTTTAAGAAGATTGGAAGAGATAAGTTGTATAGGGTGGCGACTGCTCTGGACCCACGTTTCAAGAACGTTCCAAAGATATTGGGCGGTGAAGAAGCCGCTGCAGCTGCACGCTATGACATTGCCAGCCGTACAGTTAAAGGGGTTTGCAAAGACAGTGATGACGATGCACAGGAGAATGAAACAGATAGTGGTTCAGAAGATCACACCAATGTACAGCATGACGCATCTTCTGTCTGGGCAAGTTTTCAGAAGTATGGACTCATGCTACCGACTCACAATAAAAGTATAAGAAGAGTTGATAAGGTGCACCGACCAAACTCGTTATCAGCAGCCAAATACATGTACGACCAGTACGTGTCGTCTGCCCCAGTGGATGTCATGAATAGTGACCCACTCATTCATTGGGCTGACAAAACTGGGACTTGGCCAGCACTATACAATTTGGCAATCGCACTCCTTGGCTATCCTCCAAGCAGTGTCCTATATGAACATTTATTTAGCAGTGCGGGTGCCATTTTAGGAAATAAAAGAACTAGTCTTAGCAGTCTAAATCTTGATCGCATAGCATTAATAAAAATGAACAGGGAATACCTTCCGAAGATAACCAAGGATTTAATTGGAGCAACAACAGATGAGGATATAATAAAGTGCAACAGAGAGGCAATCAATCGACAGAGAAAAGGTTTTGATGAAGGAGACGAACTATCCGAAGGAATACAAGAGCACTAATGCAGTAACTCTTTTTTTGTTATTCTTTGAGCAGTCATGGCCTCGGAGTCACAAGCAATATGAAACTTGGAGTAGCATGGCGTGGTGCACTCCATTTCAAAATATCGCTACAGAATGTGTTGTACAGTAAGTATTGTTTTTTACACTCCTGGTAGGTTTTGCCTCTTTTTCTTTGTTCCTTTTTCCATTTCTGTTTTTTGGTTTGTTGCTTATACATGCTGGCATATGCATTCATAGCATAGGAATGCATTGTCCTAGTTATTTGTGCAGTATTTTTGGAGTATGAAAAATGGGTTTTTTTTCATATTTGTCAGCATACAACTAGCATGTGCAGAGATAGCATAGGAATGTATTGTCTTTGTGATTTGTCCAGTCTTCAGGAGTTTCTCTCACACACATAGCAGGAGGCTTGTGAACGGATTGGTGAATTGTGCATCATTACAGGGATCTATTTCTAGGGATAGCACTGCAGCACGCCCAGTAATGATTCCAAGAGTTTGCATGCTGTGCGGTCATGGGCCACAACGGAATGACCCACAGGCAAATTGGACTTGGAGACAAGGGGGAGGGGGCATGTGCATACATAGCATAGGAATGCATTGTGTTATTGAGTTGTCATACTGCATTCGTCTGACTGCAGCACGCAGCCTGAGGTGGGGATGGGGTCATGTGCGTGAACGGATTGCATCAGTGTGCAACATGGATCTCTTTGTCGGTCGGGTAGCAGCACACCCAGGAATGATTCAAAAAGTTAGCATGCTGTGCGGTCATGGGTCACAACGGAATGACACACAGGCAAACTGGACTTGGAGGCAAGGGGGGGGGCATGTGCATTGTGCATACATAGCATACGAATACTATGTATTCTTGTATGCAGTATTTTTGGAGTATGTAAAATGGGGTTTTTTTTGTAAAGATGCTGTGCAGTGTGCACACATATTTGTTGTAATACACTTTGTTGTAAGACATATTTGTTGTAACCACATACAACAACTAACATACATTTATACAATGTGACTAATAATTGTGGTTTTTTAAAGGCTGTTTTTCAGGAACATGGATCAGGAACAGCTAGACAGTTGATTTGTAGCCACCACCGCAAGTATTCTTCTGGGACTGAGTACTGATCCAAATTCCATTTTAATATGGAGTCATGAAGGAATTTTTCCAGCACAATCAAATTTTTTCCCAACATAACACTATTGGGTTTTTAAAAATATCTGTTTTTTCTGGTTTTCGCCTTCATCAGGAGAATAAAAATCATTTACTTTTTAAAAAAAATAATGCAAGTGCAACAGCTACAAATCTGTGTTTCATTAATTCCTACATTGCATAAAAATTATTTGATCTTCATTCAAAAACTTGCATTCTCATCTTTAAATTGTTGCGGTTGGGTGGGGTAAGGGTAGGGCATGTTGTACTGGGGGGAATGGCCATGTCCCAGTACTGACACTTTCACCCCACACACACTAACCCCTCCCCCAACACTGAGTCTCTCACCCCCCCCAGCCAGTACTCTCACCCCCCGTACTCAATTCCACACCAAGAAACCAACATTTTATTTAATTTTGCTAATAATTCATGATTTGTCAGTTGATTTTGTAATTTCTTTCTTTCTTTCTTTTCTTTTCTGACTGCCCCATGACAGGCACACACACCCCGGGGATGGGGCACTTTTGCAAATGGGGTCAGTGTTATTTGCAGTTTAGTAGTCAGACTCAGTACCACCTCAGGCAGCTGCATCTCAGTCCTAGGTGAAGGAAGGATACTACCCCTATCCCTGTATACACAGCTGCCATTACCCGAACTGAATCTCAACATCAGGCAAGGGATTCCATTACAAACAGTTCCATCCATCCCACCTTCAGCTGCAACCGGACAGATGCAAAAAAATGAGCACAAATGAACATATGTTAAAAAAAAATTGTATTCGTATTTTTAACAAACATATGAACATATTTACATTATTTATTTATTTTTAAAATGAACATGTGTTTTAAACTCAGTGCTGGCAGCGTACCTCTTCCAGTACATCAAGCAACATTACTTTTATGGTGGCAGTCTCCTCATGTAATTTTGCCAGCTGTTGTTCTGTAAAAAATTGAGTTCTGTTAGTGTATGCATTCTGGAACAGCAGCAAAGGTAATTTTTTTATGAGCTCACTACTACCAGGATAATAGTATTGCTAACTACAAATTGTGCTTTTATAAATACTTACCAATGTTACCCTGTCTGTTTGAGAGGTTCTGGACAGCATCTGCTGTGTGCCAGACTGTCGCCCATATTGCAGAGCCAATATCTACCAAAATTTCCCCTGCAATGAGAGTGTAAAATAAAACATATCAATGCACTAGTAATGACAGTGTCCCCACTAATGTCAAACATGGAATACAGTGAATGTTCCCCTTAAGAAACAAGATTTGACTTACCAATTCTCATCAGGCCATCCAAAACTGCAGCAATCCCTGGGAAAGCCATTCTTTCAAATTTTGGATAGAGATCAATTTGACATCACATGTAAACACGCCACACATGGCGTGAAATACAGCCCACCTCCCTGTGTTAAATGCCTGTGGCTGTCAGCTGTCAATCACAGGGAAGTAAAGTTCTTATTGGTGTGCGTCAGTTGCTAGGTAAATTACACGTGCGTCTGAGGTGGAGTGTGTCCGTGCGTCCCGGTAAAGAGAGACTAAAGAGAAATTCAGAGGGAGGCTGATCACGGTCGCTCTCGGGGCATGGCCATTGAAAGTTCTAAGTTTTAAAACTTCAGCTGAAGTTCAAAAGATAACAGCTTAAAGCCGCAGGGTGGTGGATGGACAACCCCCCCTCTCCTCACACACACCCTCTCTAAACTCCACTCGCCCTATATTTTGGTGCCTGCTTCCAGTCCAAGGCAACAGCAATGCAACAGGATTGCTTCAATCCAACAGGACACTGCAATCAAACAGGATGCAGTAACCTAATTTAATCTTACTGTGATACATTAAAAAAAAAAATTAAAAGTAAAACGTCCCATTGCAGCTTTGAACTGGCAGATCGAAAAGTTCACAATTGTAACCAGGAACCTAAACCGCTATGCTACAGAAGCTTAAGAACTTTTAATGAAGTTTTAAAACTTATGTCTCCTGAATCCTACATGGCTTCCTGTGACTGCTTAAATTCCTTCCCTGCATGGCTTCGAAAGTTAGAAGACAGCCTTTGGAGGGGAAGATTCAACTTGGCTACAGCCAGTGGCACTGGCTAGTAGTGGCACTGGCTATCTAAATAGCAGGTGGGTGGGGGGATGGTTCAGTTATGGATGGCTTTGCAAGTTGTAAACCTTTGTTGTGCTTTGTTGTGTTGCACAGGAGGGAGATTTTAAGTGACTGGATGGCTAAAAACTGTGTGGCCAGTGCAAGCCACACAGGATTAGGATGTGGTGGCGAGTTGAGTGTACTGCGCAGTAGTAAACCGACCCCACCCCCACCCCAAGAAGTTGGCAGAAGGAAACTGTTAGGTTACACGGGCCACTTCAGAGTCAGACGCGAGGGATGCGAGAGGTGGGATGGGGACAACGCGGGTGCTAGCCTGTCTGAAATGAGCTGAAGACCCAGAGGAGGGCATTCAACACACAGAACATGGATGGGACGCTACATGCGAGGCGAGGGAGGGAGTGTGTACACACAACACAACTGTCAGCTGCCAGCTGACAACACAACTGGGTTAGTAGGACTACTCCTGGGTTGAAGCAGCTGGGCAGCTGGCAGCTGACAACAATACAACTGGGCTAGTAGGGCTACTCCTATGGTGAAACATTTTTAGGATGGGGAGGGGGGACGTTTGGATGATATACGCGGCGGCTAGCCCTAGGTGCTTAACATGTACAAAACTCCTGTACATACATTATAGGTACGGTGACACTGCGGGATGGTGGGCAGGGACTTGGGATGGAGCATTGGATGGGGCGGGCTGGGTGGTGTGTGTTGGATCCCTATTGTATCTATACACACTCACAGCTGCCCTCACCTGAGCTGAATCTCAGCATCAGGCTGAGGAATTCCATTACAAACATTTCCATCCCACCCCAGAGGCAGCTGCCTCTCACTGCTGAACAAGGGAGGGACAGGGGAGTATATGGTGATGGGCGGACTGGGGGAGGGGCGCAAAAACCCAAAACCAGATGAAAAAAATTAATCTGAACATAATGAATGTAATAAAAACAAATTCTGATTTATTGAATGTATTACAAATTTTAAAAATCAGTCACAAGTTCAATCACAGTGTGCTACTGGTCTTCTTGTGACTGGTTAAACTCCTTCCAAGCATGGCTTTGCAAGTTATAAAACAGGTTGGGGAGGGGAGGCCCTCCCCAAACATATGTCCCACCATATGTTTGTAGCCCCTCTCCTGTTTTGTGGTTTGCGGTTTGGTTAGTTTGTGGTTTTGTTTGTAGCCCCTCCCTGTTTGGGGAGGGGCCAATGGATGGCAGGCAGGCAGGGGAGAGGCAGTCCAGCACAGCAGGTCCAGGGATGGGTGCCCCCCCTTGCAGGAGGTCAGGAGGGGCATTCCGGGGGGCCCGGAACCCCAGGGTCACACAAGCAATCAGGGGGGAGGGGCGCAGCACAGAGGTGGGCTGGTTCCACAGGCGGGGCAGCAGCACTCCAGGAAGCAGGTGGCACAGCAGTACAGCAGATACATCAGGGAGGGGGAAGCCTTGGGGTCCGGCCCCCCAGGCAGGCCCAGAAGCCCACACGGCCCAGGTCACAGGGGTGCAAGGAGGTACACAGGGGCTCACAGGCAGCTGTTGGGGGCAGCTCAGGGCCCAGGCCCAGGGTGCCCGGCTCAATGAACCAGGTGGGGCCAATGGATCATGCCCCGGCAGTACCCCAACACTGACATGTGGTGGGCGATCAGGTAGTAAGCCTCAAAGGGGTCATACACAGAGAGCCTCAACTGCACATCAGAACAGGACCACACCTGCGCAAGGGCCATCATCTTCACTGTGGAAGGCTCCGTTACACAGCAGGCAGCAGCAGGGGGCCAATGAAGATGCCCCAGCCCCAAAAGCCGGTGATACACCACAACACGGGTGCACTGGTACCCATGCGCCCCATGAACGCAGCCAAAGTAGGACACGGCCAAGGCAGGTCCTCACTCAGCAAGGCACAGTGAGTAGGCACCCAGGCTGCACACCCACAGCGCACTCACGGTCTCTGCCCCAGACCAGGGCACATGCAAAGACCTATTCTCTGGGAAGCGCCCATCAGGGAAGCTGACCAGCCCCAGGGTCTCGGCATGCAGCCGGTAATCACGAGCGCTCGCCTCATAGCTGAGGTAGTGGAGTCCAGAGCTCACGCTCGCGAAGGTGGATGAGCGGCGGCTGTCCGGCCTGGCCAGGAGCAGCTGCACGGCAGGGCTATGCCACAGGTCACATAGGGACATGGTCTCGGTGTAGGTACAGATACGGGGGGGCCCATGGCGGCCTGGAAGTGGGAGCCCCGTGGATGAACACGCAGCCATGGTCCAACCACATGGGGAGAATAGCACCGAGCTCAGGGGGCCTCAAACACCTTCTGGGGCTGGGGGGCCTCCCAGGGGTCCCAAGGACAGGAATAGCGGCCTTGGGCTGCAACATTGTAGCACAGCAGATCGAGGCATGCGGTGCGGACCCAGCACAGCTGCACAACACAATAGCACTCACATACCAATTAATCAGCCCTCCAAGGCCAGGGAGCAGCAAACATGCCCCCTGCATTGATGGCTGCTCGCATCCAGCTGCACAAGGAGCGCACAGAGCCACGTGCCCATGCAGGGGGGGGGGAGTGCTCATCCCATGACCCCTGTACTCCAATGGGTGCTTGCGCACACGCCCAACCAAGGGGCTACAAACTGTTCCACACCCCACCCGGGGCCCCCCACCACCATGGCTCGGGAAAGGGCAGGCGCCTACTGGATGCAGATCGCTCTCGCAGCCGTATGGGTCCAGCTAAACTGGGATGGGAGAGGAAGGGGATAAGCCAGTAGATAAGGACAGTAGATAAGCCCAGCTACATGTTGTTGAGTCTCTCAACTACGTCCCTAGAATAAATGCAGCAGGGGACTCACTGGGTTAGAAACTTGTAAAACAGGCTTGGTAGGGGTGGGTGTGGAAGCTGTGAACCTTTCTAGCCTGACACAAGACCCAAGGGGCTTATAGTGAGTCCAGTTAATAGACAGGCAGCCAATCCTTTGGGGGGCTGAGAGAGGACTTGTCTTTGGATTACAGGGCAGCTAATAAACTAGCTATGAGTGTAACTAGCCGGCTATGCTCTCTCAAAGCCAGAGATGTGTCATTACGATAACATTCAATGCAGATGGGCTTGGGCTACTAACTCCCCTCTGGGAAAGCCTTTGTAGGCTGAGACAGTGGCCCAAAGGTGGGGGACGGGATATGTATACAGACAGTTACATACACAAACACACTGTCCTATGTCCTTATACTTACTGCAGCATGACTTTGCAAGTTGTAAAACAGGGATCAGGAATTGCAAGAGTCAAAAGCACATCGGGTAGAGCATACACCAGCCCGCGCCGTCAGCTCCGCCACGGTGGAGTAAGGACATACACTTACTGCAGCGCAGCACACTGGGCTGGCCTGGCGTTTGATGGATTCTCAAGTTGTAAAACCAGTTGTCTGTTTTACAACAGGGAAGATTGTCTAGTGGCTAGCTAAGTACTGGGCGTGGCAGCTCATGGTATCTATTAATGAACAGTTTCCTAAGTCTTTGTGGTGGGTGAGGGCTGTGAAATCGGATAGTTCACTGCTTGCACTTCACAAGATGCATAGATAGACTCTCTGCTGGGACAATGAGCATGTCCAATCCAATCTCTACTTACAGAGCACAGCACTTACAGCAGAGTAAGTGTAATATTCTACACTTACAGCAGAGCACAGTGAAGACAGCCAGTGCTGTAATGTGGTGCAGCCAGTTTAAATCTCCCTCCGTGCCTGGTGTTGTTGCTGGTTGCCTAGCAGCAACGTAGCGTGCTTAAAGTTTCTAACCCATATATGTGAATCTCTGAAATAAGTTAATGTAATAATAAACCATATTATTCCTAATTGGGAGCTCCAAGGACAGTAGGTAAGCCAAACCGGCAACATTATTGTAATTAATGGAGATGAAGGGACGCGAGAGGTGGGATGCGGAGTGGAGTGGAGTGGACAGCGCAGGGAGTTCAATCTCAATCCGTACTTACTCACCAGCTAAACTAGGGGGAAGGGGCGGGGGATGTTTCTTTGGCTAGTTCAAAATAAAATCAAGTAAAATACTCTTGCATGGGGGGGAGGGAAGGGGGGTTGTGGCATGCTGTGTGAGTCATTCACTCACCATTCTCAGACTCAGACTTGACCCAAAGGTGGGGGAGGGGACGTTTGCCTAACAGATTCCAATCCAGATAAACTATGGTAGCCAGCCACCTATGCTCTATCAAGGTCATAGATATGTGGTTTTGATAACATACAATTCTTCATGGGCTGGGGAGGAGAAGCCTTTTTAGGCTGGGGTAGGGGAAGTTTTATAGCATGAGCTATGCGGCGACCAATCCTACCCCTAGTTGCTTAACATTAAACTTCAGTACACGCGGGGAGCAGAGGATGCAGTTGTTTATTTTCACATGTACATTATTACAACTGTCCTGTACATATTTCAACACTATATTACAGCTCCGGTAACTCTGGCTGGCTGCGGACGGGCAGAGACTGGAGAAGCATGGGTGAACAGGACTTGCCTGCCTGCCTGCCTGCCTGCCTGCCCTCCCCAGTGCAGGGGGAGTTGCGATTCTGCGATCTAATCTCCCTGGTTCCCTGAACTTACCCTCCCAGTCTACTGACCTCCTCCTCCACCCACACTAATCCCCAACATCCCCCAGAACTGACCTCTCCCAGCCCCCAAGTACTCCTGCCCTCCTCCTCCATTACTGACTGACCCCTCCCAGCCCCTAGTACTGACTGACCTCCCCCCCACAGACTAACCCCCAACACACACCCAGACAGGGATGTGGGGCAGTTGTAGAGGTGCAAATGGGTGTGGACAAGACTCTGTCTTCTCTTTCCTGGTAGCCGCGGAAGGCTCAGAAGCCACCGGTGAGCATGGAGCAGGTACTCAGGGTCCCCACTCCCTACAGCTCTGGCAGCGCCTCCCCCCCGGCCGTGTCTATTTCCAGGGCCCATGCACTTCAGCAATCACTAGTACAAGCTCCATGATCGCCGGCGGCTTTGAGGCTCCTTCCGCAGTTATACCAGCGGAAGGCATTCAACACACAGACCAGGGACGCTACACACGAGGCAAGGGAGGGAGTGTACACTGTACACCCAACACAACTGGCAGCCAACACAGAGGGGTGGAGACTGGAGAGGTGATGTACACTGCCCTGCCCAGGCAGGGGTACAAGGATGACAGTGGTGCTGTCAGTGCTGAGCCCGCAGCCGCCTCCTCCTTGTTCTCTCATATCTCCCCTTATATCCCTCCTGCCTGGATCCATCACGACACGTCACAGTGCTGTACTGTGTGCGCAGTGCACTGCATGCACAGTGCACACCCAGTTTAAATCTCCCTCTCCGGCTTGCGGTGTTGCTTCTTGCTAGTTGCCTAGCAGCGATGCAGCCTGCTTAAAGTTTCTCACTGGATATGTGAATTTATTCTATAGGTTAATGTAATAAGAAACCTTATTTTTGGGCATAGAAAGTATGTTGTGAGCAACACAACATAGCAGTAATTGTATTATTAAAAAACAAGAACAATAATGTAATGATTAAAAAAATTTAAGATACACAGAACAACAGGGATTTGAACCCGCGAAATGACAGCTAAAAATTGTATAGTAAGTGGTGATTTTAACCACTATGCCAACAGAGTTCTGTTGAACCGTGTTGCTTTTATGTTGGTGTGAGATTTACCAACAGTACTGGCAAAGGCTTCTGCGATGTAAACAAAGGGCAACGTGCACCGCTGTAGCGATTGAAACCACTCCCACAGCTACTCTTCCGGCAGCGATGGAGCACCTCGTTTTTATTGGAGGGTAGCCTTTCATTAACTTTAAATGTTCGTTTACCCACGCAATGCGAATTAGTTATTCTAAAGTTAAATTTTTGACCACCCTATATAGAAAAAGATTTTTAAGTTTTATTTAATTTTTCCAAAGGGGAAGTGCTGTGGCGGTGTGCCGCATATACCATCGAGTGGCTGGGAAATATAGCGAGGGTGCTAAGAGGGCTGGCTGTCCTCCAGGACCAGCTTGATAAGTATGACAGGCGTGGTCCCTTCCCTGTACCTTGCCAAGTTGCCAGTAGGATATATGTCATGCTGTTTTCTAAGCGTGACCGTGATCAACAATTTTATATCAATCATAGTGGCTATGATAGAGGAAGAGCGTGCGTTACAGCAGGAGGAGAGGGAACAGGTGAGGGGCCTGCTGCAGCACATTATATGAAGGATGGAGCCAGAAAGGCATGAGGATGAGGATGGCATGGAGATACCAGAGGGGGTTCATGAACCTTTTGTTATTTTGATGCCCAATTGACCATCCCCCCAAAACCAAATGTATATTTAATTTTTAAAAAGAAACAGTTTATATTTTTACACATGTATATTAGAAAATTATATTATCATTTTGTTAAAATGTTTTGTTAATGTTTTGTTATTTCTTAAAAAAATAAATAAATAAGAATAATAATTAATTCCTTAGTAGTAAGCGATTTTTGGATGGAGGGAGGGGTGCAGGTGATGGAGGCGATGGAGGGAGGGGTGCAATAGATGATGGAAGTGGATGCAGGTGATGGAGGGAGGGGTGCATGCAATAGGTGATGGAGGGAGGGGTGCATGCAATAGGTGATGGAGGGAGGTGATGGAGGGAGGGGTGCAATAGGGGGCAAAGGTGGATGTAACCAGTGATGAGGAAGGGGTGAAATAGGGGGGAAAGGTGGATGCAGGTGACGGAGGGAGGGGTGCAATAGGGGGCAAAGATGGATGCAAGTGATGGAGGGAGGGGTGCAATAGGGGGGAAAGGTGGATGCTACAGTTTGATACCTTAGGCTGATGAACAAAAGGTATATCAAACTAGGGGGAAGGGGGACGTTTGGCTAGCAGCAGTAGTTGAAATTCTAGTAAAACACTCTTGACTTGGGGGGAGGGGACGGTTGCCCCAATTGGTGGGGGAGGCGAGGTTTGGCTAACAGAGTCCCACCCAGACCAGACCAGAAAAACTATGGGTAGCCGCTGCCTATGCTCTCTCAAAGTCATAGACGTGTGTGGTTTAGAGATTAGATAACATATACTTCAGGAGCTACTCCTATGGGGAAGCCTTTTTAGGCTGGGGGAGGGGACGTTTGGCTAGCATAATCTACGCGGCGGCTAGCCTGAGTTGCTTAAGATTAAACTTAAACTTCAGTTTAAGTTTAAACTTCAGTACATGAGGGGAGCAGAGGATGCTGCTGTTTATTTTCACATGTACAATTCTCCTGTACACATACTTCCACACTATATTACAGCAGAGCACAGTGCAGACTGGAATGGATGGCTTTATACATATATACATATTATAGACAAACAAATGCATTAAGAAAATGCAGACTATGCAGTAAGGCAATTGATTAATCTGATTAATTGACTCCTGGCAGCAGCACCCCCCAACACCCGCCCGTGTTCCTCTTTGTTCTGTGTCTTCCTCCGTTTTAGGAAGAGAGTTATATGTCCAACAAAGAAGTTTGCTACCTTGTGTCTGTCAGCCTAAAAAGGCTGCAGAAGCCATGTCCCGCCTGTCCTTTGTTAACGACACAATAATTACAAAGGCTCTGATAAAGTATAAGATTAAAATGCTAAAAGCACAACATCACACACACACATGCCCCTCTCCCTGACTTGTTACCACCCACCAGCGTGTCTATAGACTCGTACTAGACAGAGAACTCTAGTGTCTGGGCCGGGGGAGGGAAGGTGGTCATGTAAGGACAGGTGGGGGGGGGCTGGGGCAGGCGCAGGGCAGTCATTGCATCGGCAAGGGCGTTCCGCGACTGCAAGTGAGCGTAACACCGGCTGCCCTAGGGGGCGTGGCATAATAGCAATGATCACGCCGCCTGGCTCGGCTGCGCTAATCTGGGGTTGATGTCATAAGTAAGCATTTATTGGTTATTTATATTACAAGTATGGCAAACACAGCTATATTTATAATATTAACACAACAAACAATAAAACTAATATAAAAGTAATAATGAAAAAAATTGTTACATGTAAAGTGGGGATTTGAAGCAGCTGAATTACAGGTACAAGTTATATAGCAAGTGGGGACATTAACAAAAACTGAGTCCTGCTGCTCAGCTCTCTTCTTCTAGACTGAGGATGGAACTTTGGAATGAGGATTTTAAGAACTCATGGACTTTGTTTTATTTATTTATTTAGCAAATTTATACCCCGCCCCCTCCTGCAACGCAGCTCGGGGCGGCTTCCAACAATCATAATAAAACATTTAAAATTCATTTAAAAATATTAAATATAAAATATACCATTATAAAACAGGGCTAGAAAAATAATAAATAAATAA
>QEPC01006337.1:349191-369125 GCA_003113815.1 Sphenodon punctatus
AACAGCTCCGCCGGACGCGACTTCGCAGACGCTATGAGGACCGCAAGGAACTCCTTCCTCGCCGTCCTCACAGCCTCAACATAGGACCGCAAATGGGCCCTATGGAGAAGACGATCAGAGTCAGATCGAGTCCAATGCCAGCGTCGCTCTAGCCTCCTGCCTACACGCTTCATACACTGCAGCCCCTCAGTAAACCAAGGGGTCCTGCGGTGACGAGACCAAGGCAGAAGGCGTCTCGGATCCACCCTGTCAATGGCCTCCTCCAGCAAGCTGTTCCAATGCCGGACCAGTTCATCCACAGAGTGGTCGTCCACGTCCAGGGTAAGCTCCCTCAGGACCTCCTGGAACCGCTGGGGTTCCATAAGCCTCCGAGGGCAGACCATCCTAACTGGTCCCTTCCCCTTCTGGAGGGGGTGCACTAGAAGACCGGCCTGAAGGAGATAATGGTCCGTCCACGACAAGGGCACCACTGTCACCTCCCCCACAACCGGACCCCCCGCCTCAAGGCCAGAGCCGAAGATCAGGTCGTGCTGTTCACACAGCACATGAGCACACTTCATTAATTCAACTTCAAAATGACTCAGTCAGCCAATACACAGGTCACTTTAAACTCTAACCAGAAGTTTTGTTCAAAAAACTTTACTTTGGAGATCAATTTATGTTTACATACAATATTAATTTGCCATATAATAAAAACACCATGCATGTATTTAGAAGAATGAACAGTTACTGCGGTACAGAGCAGTACCACACACACACACACACAGAGCACCAGCTGTCAGTAGTGTCAGCATGACCGTTCACACACAGCACAGTGCAGCGGCGCAGCGGCAGCATAGTCATATTATTAGCTACTCCCTTCACAGAACCGCGATAGATGCTCATGCCTGTCTCTCATATATTAAATTGGCGGAACGTGGGAAAAGACCGCTGATTTTATACGACAACGGTAATGATCAGCAATTCGGTCAAACACATAGATGCCGCATCTGCGGATTCTTGTAGCGGAAGGATCGCAGAATTGTGGGGTACAGCGCGGAATTCTGCGAGGCGCAACGTGGGATACTGAGGTTGAGGAATGGAATTGCGGTGTGGTAACAGCTGCTGCCGCAACAGCCCTAGCCCACACAGCCATGGCATAGCTCCTTAAAAACATTCTAGGCCACAATCGGTCATCTTGAGCCCACGTACAAGGCCTCTGTTACTCTAGCTGCCTCCCTTCATGCTTAAACCTCCCCAGGTCAGCCGTGAACCACGGAGACCTGTGATGGCAGAATGCTGGGAGTGGATGCCTAGGAGTCACTCGACCAATGGCCCGAGTCAGCCTAGCATTCCAAGAGACCTCAAGGGCATTGATGGAGCAGTCATTGAGGTCTACAAGGAAATCTCCCAGAGCATTCTGGAACCCATCAAGTTCCATAAGTCTCTGGTGCCAGACCATTCTAATCCATCCCTCACCCCATTGGACAGGTAGATGAGCTGGGATGAAATCCCACAGGAGGTGGTCTGACCACGGCAATGGTGAACATACTACGCCCCCTATCAACAGACACCAAGCCTCAAGGTCAGTTCAGATTAACAAATCCAGAGTATGCCCCCCTCCCTCATTTGTTGGGCCTACTACCACCAGGGACAGACCCATGGTTGCTATGATGTACATGAATTACTTCTCAGCACCAAGCAATCAGGCCTTGGCATGGATATTGAAATCCACTCAGACAATAAACTTAGGAGACTGCAAGACCAAGTCCGAGACCAGAGTAGCTAGAGCAGTCAGGGATGCTACTACACAGTGGTGTGCATGGTATACTAGCAGAATCCCTAATCTGTCCTCAGCCAAATCAAACACAAGATGGAAATCCTCTATCCCAAACTCGGTCTGCACTGAAAACCTCCTAGCAGTCAGGCAATCCTGAAAAACAATGGGTACATCAACCACGCCCCTCTAGTCTGGGCTGGTGCTGGACAGAGTACCCGGGTGGAATGGGTCAGCCAATATCAGCCCAAACATCTCATCCATCCAGGTTTCTGTCACACTAATGAAGTCAGCAGTCGAATCCAGGGTAAGAATCCTGGATAGTAGGTTATTTTTGCCTACCGACCTCGCATTCAATTGCACCAGCATCAGACCAGGGCCGCCTGAGATGACCTCCTGACCTGGACTGAGCGAGGGACAGGCACCAACCACATGCCCTTTCCACATGATGACATTGCCCACTCCTAAGGAAATAATCCCCATGACCCAGGACAGCCCAAATTGCCGCTGCTTCCCCCACCACCCACCACCACTACCATACCACTGCCAGCCCAGCCCTCATCCCCCAGCATTTTCTCCACCAGGGTGGCATGGAGGGGATCCAACCCCTCAACTCCCCTTCATCAAACAACCTTCCCCCCTTCTCACCAGGGGGCCTAACCTTTTCTCCCCATCCATAATCACACTCTCCCCTGCCAACAAAGAATAATCCCCAAGCCACTCTCCACCCCGCCCCCCCAGGGGGGGTATCCCTTGCTAAACATACACAAAGGACCAACCCAACCACTCTCACCAGTCAGGCCAAACACACCCAAGGGGCAGTCCAACTGCTCTCACCAGTCAGGTCAGACCTCTCTCCTCCCAACGCTTCCCCATAAAATAACCAACTCAAATATACAAAAAGTAAACACTCAACCTGCCCCCACTCAAACCTCTTAACCCACCAATACCAGCACAGTCAACAAAAACATCAGCTATATGAACCATTCAACATAACTCCCCATCTCCCCCAGACCCTGCCAAGGCCACGACTCTTTGGCATGTGGTCTGCTGTGTGTGCCTGAAGCACTGCCGAGCAGTGCACCACCTTTCTGTTCTCCTCCAAGGGCTGGCTGGAAATGAAGGGAAGGGATCCCTGGCCCTGCCCTCTCTACCTCCACAACCAGGAGGTGGGGAATTGCTCTTAGTCCTGGCGCCTGGGGAATATCTCTCCTGAAGATATGTCACCTTTGGGGGCGATGCAGGAGCAAGACCTCCTGGCTCCCACCCGCCAGTCCAGGTAATGCACCCTGCAGAGGCCGAGAAGCAGGGTCAATTGTTTTATGTATTTATTTATTTATTTAAAGATTTACTTTCCCACCCCCTCCTGCCAAAGCAGCTCAGGGCAGCGTACAATACAAAAAACACGAAGTAAAATATACACATAAAACCTAACAAATCAATAAAAGCAGTTATTCCCCCCCTCCCAACCAACACCACCCCTCCCCCTATCCATCTCCCTTACAAAACACTTGGTGGAACAACCAGATTTTACATTGATGCCTGAAGTAGGGAAGGTCTCGGGGTAAATGAACCTCTTCCAGGAAGGAATTCCTCACCTGAGGTGCAGCGACTGAGGCCACTCTCCAATGTGGCCCCGCACCAAATGCGGGGAACCTCTAAAAGGGTGCCCTTGGCTGACTGCAATGGCCATTCCAGAACCCGGGGAGTGAGGCAGTCATGCAGGTAGGTTGGGCCCAGACCATGTAGGGCTTTATAAGCGACTATCAACACCTTGAATCGGGCCCAGAAGGTGACAGGCAGCCACCACAGAGAACGGAGCACTGGTATTATGTGGTCTCGACTGCCTTGGCCAGGCCCTACCACACCTGGACTTTGTGCATCCAGTATCTCAAGGGGTTGCTGCTGGGATCCTCAATGGGGTCCTGCAGATAGTGTGTGACTGTGTTCTCCAAGATAACCTTCTCCTTTCAGCAACAAAGCCTGATGGCAGGATTTCAGATGCCAGTGCATCCCATAATTAATGAGGTGTGCCTGGTCTTGACCACAACTAATTTGTAGCTTGCAGTGAACTCACTCTGCTAATTGGCGATCTCCAACTGGTGGACGTTCTCCCACATATCTGATTTTTGGGGTGCTTCTCCCACCTACCTGTCAGTGGGAACTGCTGCCTTCTTCACAGAGGAGGAGGGGAAGGAGAGGTGCATGCCTGACTTCCCTCACTCCCCAGATCCTCCACCAAAGGGTTATGGAAGCCAATTCTGCTTCTGTTGTTGCCAAGGGAGCCCTGTGGAACAGGGGAGACCACCCTGCTGCTAGCAGGTGATGAGGCGGGGCTACATGAAGGGCTGCTTGGGGCGCTTCATACACGCGAGTTGTGTTCATGTCCAAACTCCCCATGGGTGTCTGGTGTGCTGCTCACAGGAGAAGTCTGACCACCAGGAGGGGTAGACCCACCATTACCACCCTCAGCACCAGTATTAGTCAGGGTGCTTCTGGTACCACTGCTACCTGGTGTGGGTTTGAAATGAAAAGGGTGTGCTTCACCCTTCACTTCCCCTCCCCTCCATGCCACTCGTTGAAGGCTGCTGCTGAAGCTCCTTGGCTCCACCCTTTTAAGGGAAGGTTATTGAACGGGGGGTGGCTAGGCAGCTGCAGGAGCACCTGGACTGGGTTAATTTTCTCTATCCCTTGCAGTCTGGCTTCTGTCTGGGTTATGGCATGGAGACTGTGCTTGTGGCCTTGGTCATGACCTCTCCAGTGAGTTGGGCCAGGGTCATTCGACCCTGTTAGATCTCTCGGCTGTGTTTGATACCGTTGATCATGAGTTGTTGGTGACTTGGCTGCGGGACTGGGCGGGGATTGGCGGTAGTGTTCTTGATTGGTTCCGCTCCTTTCTGGCTAGGAGAACCCAGTGTGTGATCCTGGGTGATTTTTCATCTTCTCCCCAGGGTCTCATATGTGTGGGATCCCTCACGGTTCTATCTTGTTCCCTCTCTTGTTCAATGCATATATGCAGCCTTTAGAGGAGTTTGTTAGGGAGTTTGGCATGCAGTGTCATCAATATGCTGATGACACCCGGCTATCTCTCTCTTTTTCATCAGACTCAGGCCTGGAAGTCTCAGTACTTACCTGATGTTTGACAACTGTGGGGGATTGGATGAGGGCAAACCACCTGAAATTAAATCCTGACAAGATGGAGGTGATGGCTGTGGGGAAGGCCAGAGGAGTGGCAGCCCCCATCATTGATGGGGTCCACCCTGCCCTGGTATCTTAGGTTCGGAGTATGGGAGTGCTCCTGGACCCGCAGTTCCACCTGCATGTCCAGGTGGCGGCTGTGGTGAAGGGGGCATTTCTCCATCTACATCTGGTATGTCGGCTCAGACCGTATGTCTCAGACTCGGATCTCGCCAAGATCGTCCATGCTTTTATTACCTAGAGATGGGATTATAGTAACACAATCTACATGGGGCTACCCTTGGTGCTGGTTTGGAGACTGCAGCTGGTGCAGAACACGGTGACTCATCTCCTAATGGGGATGGGCCAACGTGAATACATTAAACCAGTGCTTCGCTCTCTGCACTGGTTGCCAATAGTCTTCCAGGACCAATTCAAGGTGTTGGTGCTGACCTTTAAAGCCCTAAAAGGCCTGGGTCCCGCTTACCACCCTGGGCTGCTTTAGCAGGAGGGGCAGGGTATAAATCTATTAAATAAATAAATAAATAAATAAAATACCTGCAGGACTGCCTCACCCTCCAGGACCTGGATCGGCCCTTGCAGTCAGCTGGGTGCACCCTCCCCGAGGTCCCCCGGGTTTCTCAAGTGTTGACCTTGCAGAGGGTGTTTTCTGTGGCCGTGCTGTAGCTGTGGAACTCCCTCCCGCCGGAGGTCCGCCTGACCACTGACCTCCCCTCTTTTTGGAGGCAATGCTACCCTGCCATTAAACTTGCTGTTACCTCTTCCCCTGAGAACTGCTGTTTAGAGGGGAATTCTGGTCTTATCTTTTGTGGTGGGCTGGCAAGAGTGCCATCTCCTCACCCACCCCCTCTTCCCCAGTCTGAGGGGGCAACTGCCTCTGTGTTGGCTGTCCCAGTGTCAGAACCAACTGTCCTCCCCTTTCTCATTATAATTATCTATTTACACCTATGCATCAATAGATGGGGTATATAATATATTCTGCCTCCTAGGGGAATTCTGTGCAACTTGAAACCTTGTCAGACTTGGGGCAGTACTGTCTCCTCCTATGCTAGTGCCTGCAGCTTGAGTGCCTGGTGCCCGCTGCCTGCCAGTATCTGCTCTGTCCTCTTTCCACCTGCTGTGTGGCAGTCTGTCTCTGATATTTATGCCCCCCAGGGCAGTCTGTTCAAATTTCGGGGAAGGGAAAGTTTCATAGAAGGACAGTAAAACCACTGCTGAAAGGCATGGAATCCTGCCAAGCAATTCCCAGTGGTTTCTATGGGAAATGAATGTAAAACAAAAACAAAAGGGTTAAAACAAATGAAATAAAAATGAATGCATTACAGATCCAAATCCGTAATTTGATCTGAATGCTCATTCCTACTATCTACTATGGACATGTTGGCACTGCCACACTCCAGACCTCAGAGGTAATTTCTTCCCAGGAGCACAGAACATGCTGAGTAGGGAAATGACTTTCAAAACATGGTGCATTCCTTTCGATCTGGGAAGGACTTTGGGCATATTACAAACTGGGAAGAACTTTGGCATATTCCAAAGACACCATAGCAAACAAAAAAGAGCATACAAGGGCCCTAGAGTGCTCTTCAAAACTTCTCTCATCTCTATGATTGCTGGAAAGACCAGACAGGAATTTGCACTGTCCTATTCAGCCACTCATTACATTTGCTACAAAGGGGGAAAGGTGTAGGGCAGTTACTCCTTGTTTTTTTAGGAACAGCTAACATGAGTGTTACCTATGGCAGCACATTTTTGAATGGGCACACATTCAAAAAAATGCATGTTGTACAGCTATAACTTACTGTAAATATATGTTAATGTGTGGAAACACTCAGCAATAATTACTGGGTAATTTCAGACGTGATGAGATCACAGTCAACCACCCTGAATCACAGTGGATTCAGGGTGGTGGCTGTGATCCCATGCACGTCTGTTTGAGCCCCACCAGATGTTCACCATAGTGAATCACTGGTGGGGGTCAAAGTTAACTACAGTTCTGAGGATGGTGCCGGCCCCATCCCCAGAACTGTAGTTAGCTTGACTACGATCCATGATGGGCCCAAAGTAACGGCTGTTACCTTGACCCATCACTTATCGTGGCGCTGACTGCGATATGGGATTGGGCGCAACGGCCGCATTGGCTGCTGCGCCCGCCTGTCTTGCCAAGTGCAGCCAGCCGGGGGAGCATGGGGGTGGGGCCATGCGACTGCACGTTGCACCACACAGCCCCGCCTCTTCCGAGATTCCCCAGTGTGATGAAAGTCGGCATGTCTAAAGGATGGACGGCTTCATCACTGACCAGGATCCAGGATGGATCCATCTAGACCAGGATCCAGATGGATCCCAGTCTCCAGGCCCAGCATGCCTGAAATTACGCATCATTGTCTGATCTCCATGTCTTCTTTGGAATCCCTGTCAGTGCAGCGAATCCCATAAGAGGAGAGCCCCTTCCTGGTCCAGCTACTGCAGTGTGTTCTCCCAGCAGCGCAGTGGCAAGGCAGACTGGAGCAGAATCTTGGTGCTAACAGGAAGGTCAGGGGCAGTTAACAAGGAAGAACATGCAGGTGCT
Organism: Sphenodon punctatus; assembly: GCA_003113815.1. NCBI lineage: Eukaryota > Metazoa > Chordata > Lepidosauria > Sphenodontia > Sphenodontidae > Sphenodon > Sphenodon punctatus. The sequence continues at coordinate 356,715 of QEPC01006337.1, forward strand.
TAGAAGAAATTAGTGTCTAGATCTATATAACACTGGTCCTTATTATTATCTTATTCTTTGTAAAGTGCCAGGTACATTGCCAATGCTTAATAAAATAAAATAATAATAATAATAATAATAATAATAATAATAATAATACTAATAATAATAATACACTGACTATGGGAATTCAATAGAATGTCTGGTGGTTGATGGGAGTAATTACTGGGATGTGAATACAGTGGCAATATTAGTAACTCTGAGCCATTAGTATTTGTTAGAGATGATATTATACATAATCCTTGATCATATCCCTGGCACTCACCCCTAATTTGGAAGCCCTGCAGCAAGCAGGTGACTGTGAATAGAAGTTGTTGGTTAAGGAACTCTGTTTGAGGCCTGGTTTGAGGAGAAACTGAGGCACAGACCCCTGCACAGGGAGCTACCTAGGGCAAACCTGTGACAAGAAGATCCGAAATTACAATCACAAATGATTCCAATGAAGAAGAAAAATGGAATACATCCAAAAAGCCAATGTGACTGCACAAGGAGCTTACCAATGAGCTAAAAATCAAAAGAGAAACATGTAAGTCCTTTTAAGAGGAACAAGTTCCAATCACTTGTACAAATGAGTAGCCCAAATAGTTATTTATTCATGTAGATTTTTTTTAATCCTACCCTATCCTTAGACTCAGAGTGGCTTACAATTCTTTAATCCATTAACTGTATCATTAACAACTTAATAATTAACTTAAATCTTCATCCCCACAACAACCCTGGGAGCTAGGTTAGGCTGAAAGATCTGTGACTGGCCCAAGGTTACCCAGTGAGTTCATGGCTAAGGTGAGATTTGAACCAGGACCTCCGTCTACCTCCTGGTCTAACTACTGTGCCAAAATAAGGTGATGCTAAGAAGAACAAATGGTTTTTAAAGAAAATATTTCAGAAGTAAAAGGAAGAACAAGGAAATGGTGGATCCATTTCTCACTGAAGATCGTGAAATGTTTGTAGGAGACAAGGAGAAGGCAGAATTTCTCAATTCCTGTTTTGCTCCTGTCTTCACAGAAAATTAGTATTGTGAGCTGCCCTGAGCTGCCTTTGGTGGATAGGGTAGGGTAATAAATTTGAATAATAATAAAATAAAAAGAGTAACCGTCTCCAGCCTGCCAAAGGGTGTATGAATGAAGAGGGGTAAAGACTGCAGGCTAGGATAGCTAAAGAGGTGGTTGGGGAATACCTGGCTACTTTGAATGATTTCCAGCTTTCAGGGCAAATGAATTACACTACACGGTGTTGAAAGAACTAGTTGGAGTACTCTCAAAACCTCTGTTAATTATCTCTGAAAACTCTTGGGAAACAGGTGAGGTGACCGAAAAATGGAGATGGGGAAATGTTCCTGGGTAAAAATAATTGTGCAGTCGGCAAACCAGCTATATGCTCTGGAAGGGGGATCTGGCCCTGGCGGTTTCAGGTTGGGGCACACAACACATCCAGCAAGCCCTCCGCTGCCCCTCTGCCCTGGTGGAAGAACGACACAGACACGTGGCCAGGTGGCCTTGCCCCCAGTGTGCTCTGCAGCGTCCCCCATGATGGAAAGCCACGGTGTCCTGACTGTCATGAAAGGGGATGGGACCATGAATAGATGTGCACATGTTGGCCCACCCAAGATGGTTCTTGGCCTAGGCTGTGGGCCTGGACTCACCTGGGGTCCAAATCTAAGCCAGCCACCTACCTGGGCCTAGGCAGCAGTGGGCCCACATCTGGTGTCTCCTTAATAAAGGTGGCAGGGAGTCCCTGGCCCAGGCAAGCCATAGCAGACACCCCCACCCCCGGTCTCATTTATTATCACCCCTTATCTTTTTAAAAAGTTGAAAGGAGGATCTGGGAAATTATAGATCAGAGTCAGCCTGATTTCAATGTCTGGAACAGATTATAAAGCAGACAATCTGTAAGTACATTGATGACAATGCAATGGGGTTATCCATACACAGTACAAATTTGTTAGGAAAAAGCCCTGTCAGACTATAGAGTAACTAGTTTAGTGTATGAGAGGAATGCTGTGGACATAATATATCTTGATTTCAAAGTTTCATATGAAACGCTCATTGAAAATCTTCCAATGTTTGGACTGGAAGACACTACAACAAGGTGGATTCACAGCTGGTTGAAGAGCCATACTCAAAATATGATCCATCAGTGGCCCATCATCAAACTGGAGGAAGGTATCAAGGGGTGATTTCAGATGTTACGCGGTCCCGATTCACCACAGTGGATTCCCGGTGGGGGTGAACCGAACAAACACCCCCGTGGTCAAAAAAAGGCCCTAACACACGTGACAGGACCGGGACCACGGCAGGGAATCGGGCCAGCAGATCATGGGCTGGGGCAGCGCAACAGACATAAAGCTGTATTCTGACCGTGGTCAAAACACCCAGATGGTGCCGGGTCAGTCCCGGCTGCTGCTGCTGCTGCTACTGTCCCTCCACCGCCTCCAGGTGCAGGACAACTGCGTCCTCCCCCACCCACGCCTCTACCTCCACATCCTCCACCTCCTCCCTTGCCCTCCGGTCGCCTCTCCCTTTCACTTCACTCCATCCCACCGCGTCCCTCTGCTGCTGTGTGCCCTTTAAATCTCCCTCTGCTGCCTGTGTTGTTGCTGGTTGTCTGGCAGCGATGCTGCGTGCTTTATCCCTGGCTGGGAGTCATTTCCTTTGATTCTGGCCGGTGGTTGCCAGCCAGAATTTACTTTTTGTTGGTTCCTGTCAGGAATCTCTTTGACCACACTTTTGGAGATGGTCTGGCGGGGAGCTCCGGAAGCATGGTTGATTTTGACCCCATGTGTATATTGACTGTGGTGAACATCTGGCGGCTGCTGAACAGATGTTCAGGGCACTTTGGCCCTGCCACGGGATTGACCGTGGTTCACTGTGGTTGAGCATGATCTCGTAACATCTGAAAATACCCAAGTTCTGTGTATCATGTTCAAGGTTCTAGTCTGGGTCCAGTGCTATTCAATATTTTTATTAACAAGGATGAAGTGCAGGATGAAGTGAAAGGAATACTTGCTATGTTTTCAGATAATACAATCTTCTGGTGAGAGTGGAGGGGTGGTGGGGAGGAGTAGATAAGGAGGATTGCTCCTGACCTACATATTGGGCTGACCTACTTAGTGATTTCACTGTGAAATGTATTTTTTTTGTGTTAAATACTAGATGCTGTAGAAGAATCTTAGGCAATCCTAGGGTGGGGTTGAGTGTACCTTCCCTTCTGGTGAGAGCAGAGGGGAGGGAGGTGGGAGACTCCCCTCTTTATCTCCTGGTGGCAGCAGGAGGGGGTGGGAGGGGGTCGAGATGAGTTGGTGGATTGCAGGGGATAGAAAAATTTGGGTTGAAATGTTGTGTTGTTTATATGAATTTGATATATTGTGTTTATTTCATAGTGTATTTGCATTGTTGTTATATTATGTTAATTGTTATGTATTTCATTTTCTGTTTGCCGCCTCGAGTCGCTTTGCGAGAGAGTGCGGGGTATAAATTAAAATTGACTTGACTTGACAATACTGGGGACAGGAGAAATCTACCTTGGAAGACAGAGTCAGAATAATAAAAAAACAAAAACCTTTTATAACAAAAGGACATTAACTAAATGAAAGTCACTGAGATAAATATAAAGTTCTGCATTAGGTTCTGAACATGCATGCGACCTAGAAGCTGTGGGGAAGCCAAGCTCCGACCCTGCATCCCAGCAAAGCCACAACAAATCAAAGTAACAGAGGAACAACACAGAAGAAACAAACATTAAATGACTGGGGGGGCAAATCAGAAGATAAAGAAAACAAAACAGAACGTGATTGAGCGCTATTGCCAGCCCAAAACCTGGGCAGGCCTGTGGGCATCAGCAGCATCAGAAGCCCCCAAATGGCAGACGCTGCCAGCCAGATGGACATGGGGGATGAGATAAGTACAGGCAGTAAAATCACAGCCTTGATGGCGGCGCTCAGCAAAGAATTATCAGTGGCAGCAAGGGAGAAAGTGGCAGAGGAAGTGAACAAACTACAAAAAGTAACAGCATTAAATAATAAAAAGATGTAGGGTCTCTCCAAAAGAATGGACACAGCAGAAAATAGGATTACTAATATGGAGGATCATTCGCTGGAGAATGAAGACCAAATAAAAAGGATGAAAGAGACTATAGAATACTTCCTAGAAAAAACTGAGGATCTAGAAAATAGATCCCGGAGGTCCAATTTAAGATTTACAGGTCTGAAGGAAGGGCAGGAAAGAAAGGGGCCCAGAGAACTGATTAGGGAGGTGCTGGAGACTCTCTTTCCAGAAGCACCAGATCTACATACAGCTAAAATTGAAAGGGCTCACAGAACAGCCAGACTGAGACCCAAGGAGGGAGAAAACCCCCGCACTATTATAGTCAAATTCCTAGACTTTCAAGACAAACAGAAAATATTAAGACTGGCTAGAAACAAGCAAATATTAAGACTGGCTAGGATACCAGAACAGCATGGTGAGAATATTCCCTGATTACTCAGCTGCCATGGTTGCTAAGAGAAGAAGATGGGGGAGGTTCTTCACAGTGCTTCATGACAGGAGATTACAGCTACAACTACAGTTCCCTGGTAGGATGTCCATAATGTGGAGGGGTAAACGAATGTTTTTTCAGGAACCTGCGGATCTTGAGATTTTCCTCCAAAATGGCAGCCCTAGTCACACAGAAGACAACTAACAAGGGATATTCTGGATCATGATATGAAGAATACTTTACTAGTTTCTTTATCCCTTTATTTTCTATTGTATAAACGAGAGAAATGATATTCAAAGTAAGGGACAAAAAAGTGGAGCAGGGTTGAGGGGAATGGGATTTTGTACCACCTGTGTTGAAAGCTATTTATTTAATATTTATTTTATTTTATTTAATATATTTATATCCCACCCCTCCTGGAAGCAGCTCGGGGTGGCGAACAAATTTCAGTTAAAACAATTTTTAAAATATTAAAACAATCATAAAAATCTTACAATAGAACAGGGAGGACAGAAATTTACAAAAAAATAATAAGGAAGGGTAGGGTGATAAAAACCCATTAACCCACCCTCCCAAAAGGCCTGGGTGAACAGCCAGGTTTTACAAACTCACCGAAATGTTAAAAGGCTCGGGACCAGGCGAACTTCCTCTGGGAGGGAATTCCAAAAGCGCGGCATGGCCACCGAGAATGCCCTCTCCATTATGGCCCCCCGCTTAACACGGGGGGCCTCCAATAAGGCACCCCCAGCAGACTGAAGGAACCACTCTGGGGCACGGAGGGTGAGGTGATTCCTGAGGTATGAGGGGCCAAGACCGTGAAGGGCCTTATAAATCAACACCAATACCTTGAACCTGGCTCAGCACGCTATTGGCAGCCAGTGCAGAGCCCAAAGCACAGGTGTTATGTGGTCCCGGCGACCCATCCCCAAAAGGAGGCAGGCCACCGCATTCTGCACTAGCTGCAGCCTCTGAACTAGGAACAAGGGCAGACCCACGTAGAGCGTGTTGCAGTTGTCCAGCCTCGAGGTGATGAAGGCATGGGCGAGGGAGTCCAGGTCCGGGCCAAAGACGTATGGACGTAACCTCTGCACCAGATACAGATAGCAGAAGGCAGCCTTCACCACCCCTTCTACCTGCTGCTCCAGGCAGAGGTCCGCGTCCAGCACCACCCCCAGACTCCGGACCTGTTGAGCTACAAGAGGGCGAAACCCCCAATCGGGGTGGGGGGTGACACCTCCCTCGCTCTCCCCACCACCATCACCTCTGTCTTATCAGGGTTGAGCTTCAATCTGCTCTGCCACATCCATTCTGCCACAGCCCCCAAACACAGGGATAGCAACGAGATGGCAGGGTCTGGGTCAACTGAAAAAGAGAGGTACAGCTGAGTATCATCAGCATATTGGTGACAATGCAACCCGAACCCTCTCACTACCTCCCCCAATGGCTGCATATAAACATTAAATAACAATGGAGACAGAATGGAACCCTGCAGGATGCCCCAGGACAAAGCTCGGGGCAAGATGTTTCAGCTCCCAGCACTATTCGCTGGCTTCTTCCCGAGTGGAATGAACGGAACCACTCAAGAATGGTCCCATCCAGCCCCCCCAGGTCACACAGCCATCTCAACAACAGCCCATGGTCCACGGTATCAAAAGCGGCTGAGAGATCTAGCAGGACAAGAAATGTTGAACGTCCTGCATCCATCTCTCAGCGGAGATTGTCGACCAAGGCCACCAATGCCGTTTCAGTGCCATAGATGGGGTGGGGAGGACTAGGTGACTCCAACAGGGATAAGAACATAAGAAGTGCCATACTGGGTCATACCAATGGTCCATCTAGACCAGCATCCTGTCTCCGACAGTGGGCAATCACGGTGGTTTGGGAGAATCATCCAACAGGTCACAATGGTGCATCCATTCCCTGTTGTTTTCTCCCAGCTCCCATCATGTTCCCTGATCCTGTCTGACTAATACCTGCTAATTGATATATTGGCACCCCCTACAGGTGGGTTTTAAAATCCTTACAACATAAAACAAGGTGATACCTGGAAGGTTAGGGAGGGGAAAGATACAAGGGGGGTGGACAATCAGTTAAAAAGGGGAAATCTGCCTACCTTTAGGGGGCCCTCAACTAAAACCCAAGGAGACAAATAAAAGGAATTAAAGAGCTGTAACTAGCTAAATGAGGGCCTTGGGTTTCAGAGTTCTAATAAGTGGCATGCATTTTTACATGATTACTAGGTGCCTAACAGAGGCTCTAGTGCATAGTCTTTGAGCACAGATGTTACAAAGGGGATTAGGGGTTGGAGGGAGGGTTTATTGAAACTCTAAATTTCAGGACCACACCAAAACCATAAAGAGAGAAGGCACAAAACAAGGGGAGGAAGCTGGTTTTGGCATAAGTCAGCCATTAAGTTTACCAGAAGAAATAAACAATGGGAGTTTGGGTTTTTATAGTTTATGTTCAGTTCAGGGTGTATAGTCACTCCAAATTAAAATCTCAAGAGAGTCAAACTATCTTCGAGACCGAAGCAAAAGCTCATTTATTGTACATGATACAGTTTAAAAGTAATGGGGGAAAGAAGGTGCTAAGGCTCCACAGACAGCAACAGCAGTCCCCAAATAAAAGGCAGTTGCAGAATAGTGGTCCTAGGAGGCAAACCAACCATCATTCAGATGACAGATCCCCTACAAAGACACGATGACTGAAAGAATTAAGACACTTACTTTAAATGTAAGGGGTTTAAATACATCAATTAAACGCAAGAGAGTAAAAGATCTATTATGGGAGTCAAATTGCGACATCTTTTTTCTACATGAAAGGGTATTTTCAGACATTATGAGACCACGCTCAACCACAGTCAATACCCTGTGGTGGGGAATGGCCTCGTAACATCTGTTGGGGAACCGGAAGTTCCCCCCCCAGATGATAACCATGGTCAATCGTGGCAGGGAAATACATTCACCACGCAATCGGCTGGTGAATGTGATTCCCTGCCACGATGAAGGGGCCTGTCTCGTCTGGATGGAAACCATGGCCCATCTCCCCAGAGGATGGGGGGTGGGGGAGCGTGGGAGGGGCTGGGCCATGCGGCTGCACGTTGCGCTGCGTAGCCCCGCCCCCTCCCTGATTCCCCACCGGGATCAGTCAGCACATCTGTTGGACGTGACAGGCTGATTCCGGCAGGGAATATGAAGAGTGATTCCAGGACGGGGCAAATGCCACCCCATCTCGTCTGAAAATATCCAAACTCACTTATTAGAAAAAGACCTGTTTCATTTCAAAAAATTTTAAAATAGGGGAAGTGTTTGCTTCATGTGCTCCAACTAAAAGAGCTGGGTTTCTTGATAGGTATACTGGCAACATTTTTTTAAAGTATACATCAGACAATTAGAGACAGGGATGGAAGATTTTTAATGATCAATGGGAAATTGAATGGATTAGACATTTCTTGAGTCAACCTGTACACCCCTAATGAAGGAACTCTTCAATTTTTCCAAAATTTCCTCCCCAAAAGTATTGCCCACACAAAAGAAAGGTTAATAATACATCACTCTCATGGAAAGATCATTCGAACTCCAAGCCCTTAAAAAATTGGCAAAAAAAGATAAAAGATGTATTGGTTGATAATGGGCTAACTGACATTTGGAGACATTTAAATCTACAGAATAGAAAGTACACCTTTTATTCAATCCCACACAGAATATTCTCCAGGATTGACCACATAACAGTTGCACAAAAGGAATCGGGATGCTGTAGGAAAGTTTACATATCACCTCAAACCCTTTCAGACCATCACAACATAATAGCAGAGTTCAGTTGGGGAAATCATGGTGCCCCCATGGGGACCCCCCAGTGGAAAATGGATAGATCTTTATGCAAAAACATATTTTTTTCAAAATCAATTAACACAAAATGTTAAAGCTTATTTTGAACTGAATGCTGGTTCAGTAAATTCACCTATTATTTTATGGGAAGCAGCCAAAGCAGTCATTAGGGGAAACATAATCGCTTTGAAGGCAGCAATCCTTAAAAAGAAAGGAAAAGTACTGAAGGGTCTGTATGACCAACTAAGGATTGTGGAAGCTAAATTAAAACAGAACCCTTCCCAGAAAGTCCACAAAGAACTATTAAAATTGAGAGAAAGTATTAACACAGAGGAAATAAACAAAACCATCAGAAAACTAAACATAATTACGTGCAAATATTTTGACCAAAACAACAAATCGGGCTGGGCCTTGGCCAGGCTCTCAAAAAATGCAATACAAAAACATTACATAGCAGAAATTAAAACCCCAGAAGGAACGAGAATGAGAGAAACTGATAAAATACAATAATAATTTTATAATTTTTATGCGAAACTACACTACCACAAATCCACAAACAATTGAAATTGAGTATTCTGCAAAAATATAAATTCCTGAAACTCAATGCTGCCCAAAATAGTTTCCTAAATTCCCCATTCGTCATAGAAGAAGTAATGGAAGTGATCAAATCCATGCAAAAAAACAAAGCTGGGGGTCCGGATGGACTACCAATGGAATTTTATCAACGCTTTGCAGGAGGGTTGCCTCTCCTGCTGATTGAGGTCTTTAACCAAATATTAAGAGAAAGTCATATGCCCTCTTCATTCTATGAGGTCAAGATAATGGTCGTCCCCAAACAGGGATGTTCTTTAGATTAATGTAAAAAATATAGGCCTATGTCCCTGTTAAATAATGACTATAGGATATTCTCCTAATTTTTTATTATTAATTATTATTATTATAATAAACATTTATAGAGCACCAGTCATGTACCTGGCGCTGTACAGAACATAGGCATAGATGTTATCCCTGGCAGTGGCTTACAATCTAAAAGATAAGGAGGGGAAGACAGGGAAATGGGACAGTGGGAGAGACAGGGGAGAAGACAAACAAACATTCAAGCGGATGCAAAGTCTCAGGTGTGTATGCTTGGCTTGGTTAGAATCAGGTTGGTTGCAGCAGTCTGCAGAGGAGGGCAGACTGTAAGTATATGGGGAACGACTAGCAGGCATTGGGAAAGGCGGCGAGGAAAAATGAGACTTGAGGAGGGATTTGAAGGAGCAGAGGGAGGGGGCAAGGCGGATGTGGGCAGGGAGGGAGTTCCAGGCATTAGGGGTGGCAAGGGAGAGGTTTGAAGGTGGTTAGGTGAGCAGGAGAAACAAGGGAGAGTGAGACAGAGGGGACAGAGGAGGAGTGGAGAGTGTGTGCAGGAGTGCGTAGGGAGATTAGGTCTGAGAGGTAAGGAGGAGCTTGGTAGTGGAGTGTTTTGAACGTGAATACCAGGAGTTTAAACAGGATACATTCAGGAAGGGGGAGCCAGTGAAGAGAGAAGAGGAGAGGCTGCACATGGTCGAAGTGATTGGCAGAGTGAATGACCTTGGCAGCAGATTTTTGGATTGTGATAAGGGGGGACAGGTGAGAGCGAGGGAGTCCAGCAAGGAGGAGGTTGCAGTAATCGAGGTGAGAGATAACCATAGCATGAACAAGGGTTTTGGCCGAGGAGGTAGAGAGAAAGGGGCGGATCCAAGCAATGTTATGGAGGGCGAATCGGCAGGTTTTGGCAACAGAGTCAATGGGTATTTTCAGACATGACGGGCCTCCATTTTGGCATGGCCCATGGTCACGTCTACACCCCCGAGTAGGCCAGGCCGAGTAGGCCAGGCCAGGCCAGCCAGGCAACAGACGTGCTGGCCTGATTCTGCTCGGGGAGGGGGTGGGGTCAGGGGGCACAATGTGCAGTCGCACGGCCCCACCCCCCCTTGCTCCCCTGGCCGCCTGCCCTCCCAGAGACAGGCGGGCGCAGCGGCCAATGCGGCTGCTGCGCCCGATCCCGGCCTGTGGCTGGGACCATGGCTGGGAAGCGGCGGCGGTAACAGACGTTACCGGTCGCTGATTCTCGGCCATGATCAGAGTAACCACGGTTCCGGGATTGAGGCCGGCCTCACCTCCGGAACCGTGGTTTAGGGATTCACGCCGGGTGTTCACTGTGGTGAACATCTGGCGTGACCCCCTTCAGATGTTATGGGCTCTCTGCCACGACGGGTGGTTCACCATGTCAAAACGGAGGCCTGTAATGTCTGAAAATACCCATAGTAAAGTTTAAAGGAGAGGTGCACGTCAAAGATGAAGCCCAAGCTACGGGCTTGGAGAACAGGATGGATGGTGACTCCATCGATGCAGATGGGCAGGTTAGAGGGAGATGAAGGGGAGGGAGGAAAAATGAGGAGTTTGGTCTTGGCCATGTGGAGCTTGAGTTGATGTTGGGACATCCAGGTGGAGATATCAGAGAGGCAGTTGACGAGGCGTGAGTGGACAGAAGAGGAGAGAGAGGGGGTAGAAAGGTAGAGTTGGGTGTCATCAGCGTAGAGATGATATTGAAATCCATGGGAGGCAATAATTTTGCCAAGAGCAGAAGCAGAAATGTGAATGGACCTAGCCTGTAGCTGGTTAGGGAATATCAACTTATTCAAAATTATAGCCCTACCAAAGTTATTGTATCCAATCATGCATTACCAGTGTACCTACCTGAAACATTCATTGTCTAAGTGGAGAAATTGCATTCAGATGTGGAGTGGAGCTACAAAAAATCTAGGATAAAATGAGAGACCTTAATGAGATCCAAAGAATCGAAAGGGGGGTGGGTGGGTTTAAACCTCCCAGATTTTAGACTGTACCAAAAGGCAGCAGCGCTTAGTGCTCTTAAATCTTGGTTACACAACTTATCACAACATAAATTGGTCCAACAGGAAGCAGTCAGTCTAAATGTGGACAGCTTTAAAAATTCTTTATTAGATACGGGCTAAATAGAAGGATCAGTATGGACAGAACACCCCTTTGCCTGGGAAACATAACATAACTGGAAACTAATCATTACAAAAATTAAAGGCTTGATCACAGTCTCTCTGTAGTGAATTAATAGGCTGATTGAAGCATTGTGCATTATTAGAACCAAGAGAATATTGTATACATCTGTAACTATTGAAAGGATGCTATGAGTTTCCTTTATGCTTTATTTGCTTGCTATATGCTTTATAGTAACTTTAGTTTAGAACTATCAAAAATGCATATTATAAGAGACAGGCTGGCAAGAGGAAAAGGGAATAAGAGAAATATGCTGACAGGGATAAATTCTTGTCATCAACAAAAGGAAAGGCCCCAGCAGGAACAGAACTAGCAAGAATTGTTCATGCCCAGAACAAGGTTACAGATAAGGATTGAGCAATGCATGATCTGGTCAGACGTCAGGACGCCTTGGAGAAAAGGGGGCTTGGGCAACCCATGGCCAGGGATCAGGCCTCCCATCTGGAGGGAGGGGTAGACAGGAACTTACTGGTAAAGGGCATCCCACAATAACAATGACTAAGGACTCCAAATCCGAATAGCCAATGAAAGAACTTTCTAGGTTTGACTCTAACAACCCCACACTCTGGATGCTCATAAGGCAGTCATTGTATAAAAGGACCAGCTCTAGACAGGAAAGATGCCTTACAAGGGGTATTTTCAGACGTTACTGGCGGCCGGCTCACCACAGTGAACCACCAGGGGGGGTGAACAGCGCAACCACGTCTGGGGGTGGGAAAACGACCCAAACAGACGTGCCGGGAACGGGACCACGGGCCGGAACCGGGCCACACCATCGCCGGCCGCGGCAGCACAACAGACGTGCAGCGGAACCCCCGCCGGGCGCTAAACCCCCACAAGGCAACGGGCAGGGGCGGGACACAGACATGGCCGCCTGAGGGCAAAAGAAGCCACAAGGCACACAAGGGAACGCCCACACAAGGGAAACGGGAAGGGAGGGGGGAAGAGCGAGAACAGGCTGACAGCCGGCACACACAGCGGACCCGCAGCGGGGCACAATGCACGACCACAC
>QEPC01006337.1:383157-404971 GCA_003113815.1 Sphenodon punctatus
GGGGGGTTTCAGGTCAGGGTGATGGAGTGGAGGACGGAGTTTTGCGCGGGACTGGGGGATCTCCTGTCGGACCAGGGGTGGAGGAGTGGGGTTGGGGGGGATCTCCTGTCAGGTGGGGGGAGGATGGGGTGGGGTTGGAGGGATCTCCTCTCAGGCCGGGGGGAATAGAGTGGGGTTGGGGGATCTCCTGTTGGGCCGGGGGGGATGGAGCAGGTTTTGGGGATCTCCTGGCTGGCTGGGGGGGGTGGAGCGGGGTTGGGGGATCTCCTTTTGGGCTGGGGGGATACAGCAGGGTTGGGGGGATCTCCTGTCAGGCCAGGGGGATGGAGCGAGGTTGGGGGATCTCCTGTCGAGCCGTGGGGGGGGGGGCAAGTTTTTATTTTATTTATTTATTTATTTAATATATTTATACCCCACCCCTCCTGCAAACAGCTCAGGGCATCTAACAAATCTCATATAAAACAATATTTAAAATATTTAAAACCTCATAAAAATTTCAACAATTAAAACCGGGAAAGACAAGATTATAACAAAAAATAAGGAAGGGTAGTGGGATAAAACCTACTAACCCACCCTCCCCAAAGGCCTGGGAGAACACCCAGGATTTACAAGTTCACCGGAATGTTAAGAGGCTTGGGGCCAGGCGAGCTTCCTCAGGGAGGGAATTCCAAAGACACGGCCCAGCCACCAAGATTGCCCTGTCGCTCCCCGCTTAACACGGGGGACCTCCAAGAAGGCACCCCTGGCAGACCAAAGGAGCCACTCTGGGGCACGGAGGGCGAGGCAATCCCTGAGGTATGAGGGGCCGAGATTGTGAAGAGCCTTATAGATTAATACTAATACCTTGAACCTGGCTCAGCATGCTATTGGAAACCAGTGCAGAGCCCAGAGCACCGATGTTATGTGGTCCCGGGGACCTGTCCCCAAAGGAGGCGGGCTTCCACATTCTGCACTAGCTGCAGCCTCCAAACCAGGAACAAGGGCAGCCCCAAATAGAGAGTGTTGCAGTAGTCCAGCCTTGAGGTGACAAAGGCATGGACGAGGGAGGCCAGGTCTGGGCCAGAGACATACAGACGCAACCTCCACACCAGATACAGCTGGTGGAAGGCAGCCTTTGCCACCCCCTCTAACTGCTGCTCTAGGCGGAGGTGCATGTCCAGCACCCCCCCCAGACTCCGGATCTGTTGAAATACAGGAGGGCGAACCTCCCCAACAGGAGCGCCGACACCTCCTTCACTCTCCCCACCACCATCACCTCCATCTTATCAGGTTTGAGCTTCAGTCTGCTCTGCCAAATCCATTCTGCTATGGTCTCCAAACACTGGGATAACAATGAGACAGCAGGGTCTGGGTCAGCTGAAAAAGAGAGGTACAACTGAGTGTCATCAGAATATTGGTGACAATGCACACCAAACCCTCTCACGATCTCCTCCAATGGCTGCATATAAACATTAAATAATAACGGAGACAGAACAGAACCCTGCAGAATGCCGCAGGACAAAGCCCGAGGGCAAGATGTTTCAGCTCCCAGCACTACCCACCGGCTTCTCCCTGAGAGGAATGAGCAGAACCATTCAAGAACAGTCCTGTCCAGCCCTCCCAGGTCATGCAGCCATCTCAACAACAGCCCATGATCCACGGTGTCAAAGCGTCCGAGAGATCTAGCAGGACAAGAAATGTCGAACGTCCTGTGTCCATCTCTCGGCAGAGATTGTCGACCAAGGCCACCAACGCCATTGCCGGGGCAGAACCCAGATTGACAAGGGTCCAGGAAACCAATGCTGTCTAGACGCACCTGGAGCTGGATCACCACCGCCCGTTCAATAACCTTCCCCAAAAGGGAAGGGCCTTCTTGGTATATTGTAATTCAAATCATTTGACGATCAACTACAAGAAGTCCAAAATCATGGTGTTTTGAAAGAAGAGGAAAATATATAGATGGATGTTTTAAAATTTGTAGATTTATTTTCAAATGTTTTATTGTTGACTTTTGTGTGTGTGTGTGTTGTTCGCCGCCCCGAGCTGCCTTTGGGCAGGAGGGGCGGGATAAAGTTTTAAATAAATAAATAAATATTGGATGGACAACTTATTGAGCAGGTCAGAATTTTCAAGTACCTGGGTATATACTTCCAGGCATCACTGAGCTGGAAGGAACATTACAATAGGGCTCTTTTGGCAGCAAAGGGTGTTTTGGCTAGGGATGGGCGAACAGAACTGAGTTCGGAAATTCAGTTTGGTTCGAAAATTGAGTTTGGTTCAGAAGGTCGATTCAGTTGAACGAACTGGTCGAGTTCGGTCTGAACTTTTGAACCGTGTTCGCCCATCCCTAGTTTTGGGTGCGCTATTAAGGCTTTTTGATAATACAAGGCAGAATATTATCAAGACAGCCTTGGAAGTCTTTAACTGTAAGATCAGAGCCAAATTCCTGTTTGGAGCAGAACTGTGGGCTCCCTTGACTACCCTTAACTTAGACCTGTTGCAATCAAAGTTTATTCAGGTGCTAGTTAAAGTCCCTAGAGGGATGCCTCTTGCAGCTACTAGAGTGGAAATGGGGCAGAGAAGTTGGACCTATAGGTCTTGGGTCTCATCCTTCAAATTGTGGCATAAAGTAACTAATTCACCGGCTTTATGCCTAACTGATCTTATGCTTAAGGACAGATATAGGAATGAGAGGTGCTCAGGAATTGAATTAAAACTGGCAAGGATGGGATTGTCTAGGGAGTACTTATCCAGCAGGGACCTTACCCAGATGTGATCAGGAATACTCACACACTGGGATGACCTCGATTGGCAGTGTGAACTGGCCAAAATTAGGAAATCTCCCCATATGAGGGATTATTTGACCCTGATACCACATAAAGGGGCTATCGCTGATTATTTGAACTCCAAGCTCTCTCTCAGAGGAAAAATAATGTTTCTTAGAGCCCGCTTTAATGCGCTCCCCACCTGACTATGGGAGGGTAGGGTGGGGGGAATTCCATTTCTAGAAAGGGTGTGCCCTTTTGACCATCTGGAGGTGGAATCATCATATCACCTTTTACTGAGATGTCACCTGTATGACAGCCTGAGAGAAACCCTTCTGAGCTTTTTTTGGAAGAAGTTGCCTGGTAGGCCAGATCATTTCCTTCTAGAGTTGGCCCTGAAGGATACTGACCCAGAATTGACTGCTGCAGTAATAAATTATTTATGTTTGGCAAGAAGCCATAGATGGGATTTTCTGGCATTTAAATCCCCACTGGATGATGTGCGCAAAGAGTTATGACACGCTAAGTACTGAATTAAGCATCACCTTAGGATGATGCTGGTTCAGTGATTGTTTATTTTTTGTCACCATGGTATCGGCGGCTTTCTCCGCAGATTGATTTATATTGACTAAGTTTTATTATTTTACTATTTCTAAGGTGTGGTTTCCTTAAGAAATGATTTATGGATATGTTGATTCTATAAATCTGTGCAGACCTCTGCTCTACCTTGATACTGATCATAGATGCTGCTGTGTCTATGTATTTTGTTTTAGCTATATGGCTTTTTTCTTTCTTTGTTTGGTTTTATTGTATTTATGTGTTCCTTTTGCATTTTTTTGTGTGAGTGGTGTTTTATCTTTGTTTGGTGTTTTTGCATGATCAATGACCTTTGGTCATGCTGCAATAAATAATAATTATTCTTATAACAGGTCATGTATATGTTTAAATCAATAAAAGATGGCCTTTCTATCAACAAAGAGGGAATTAATAAAATAAATGCTTGTTTGACAGACCTAAAAGAACAAGTTGAAGGAATTAACAAAAGGATTGATTTATTAGAACAGCATGTTAGTGATCATGAGGATAGAGAGAACTCTCAGGATCACAAAATAACACAGTTGTAGGACACTGTGAACACTCTAAAAGAAAAGCTGGAAGATTTAGAAAATAGATCAAGACACAACAATTTGAGAATTATGGGAGTGCCTGAGGGTCGAGAAAGTGGTGGAACAAGAGAGTTGATATTAAAGATCTTGAAAACGGTCTTTAAAGATAAGCAAGATCTCCACAACATTGAATTGGAATGAGCATATAGCTGAGTGAGACCGCAACCTAAAGAAAAGGCACCTCCCCGGGCTATAATAGTATGCTGCCTTCATTTCCAAGATAAAGAAACGGCATGGAGAGCTGCCAGAAATACAAGCGACATGAAATTTGAAGGAAATAACATTTCCATCTTTCCAGTTCTGGCATTTGAAACAGTTCAAAAGAGAAAAGCCTGGAAAAAAACAAATGGATAACTTTACCAAAATGGGGGTTAAAGCCCAAATTCTTTATCCAGCAAAATTCTCCTTCATAGACATACGTAAAGGAAGATATTCCAGTGAAGAAACAGACCTAGAGATATAAGTGGAGAAAAACTTAAGAAATAATCCAAGAGATCAGACAGAGGAAGCTGAGTTATGAATCCAGCTATGAGATGGATTACCCTGAGTTCCAAAAAGAAACTGTAAAGGGTTCAATAAAAAAAAAATGTAACATAAATATAAGAGGATCTCACAGGTAGCAAAAAGCAGAATTGCACGTTTCTCCTAGTAAAGTCCCCCCCCCCCCCATTCTATTCTATTTTATTTTATTAATTTGGATAGGTTTGTTAGATTGATTGATTTAGGGCGCAGTCGGAGCAGCTTTTCAAACCGCACTCCAACAGGTCGGGTTAGGCTGAAATGTGCTCATTCACCACATTCAGACCAACCCGGAAGTGCGCGGTGCTTTAAATCGCACGCTGCCGCCGCCGCGGCTGTGCGATTTAAACGCACGTCTGAATGCCGCCTTAGTTTTGTTAGGATTTAATGTAGTAGTATAATAGATAAATATTATAGGGGGGAAATGTTGTTAGTTGATAAGAGATATACACTAAAAATAAGGGGGAAAGGGATGTACTGTTCCTGTCCACTGATGAAAATAATAAAAAAAGATAAACAAAGAGGCATTATAAAAAGAGAAAGCGAAATTAATAAAGATAGAGTTGAAAAGAAAGAAAAAGATATGAGAACCAAATCCTTAAAAGATATAAGAAGAGAAATGACTAATTTAAAATTAATTTCCATTAATGTTTGTGGGTTAAACAACCCAATAAAAAGGAAATGGGTATGGCAACATATTAATCAAACCCATCCACACATATTTGCTATACAAGAAACACACTTGTTGAAACAAGGCAATTATCACTTCAATAATAAAAATTATAAAATAAATTTTTCAAAAGGGTTAAAAAAAGAAAGCTGGAGTATTAATAGGAATAATAAAAACAATACATTTTATGATACAAAAAATAACTAAAGATGAAAAAGGGTGTTTATTGGTAATAAAGGGGCAACTAGAAAAAGAAATATATACAATAGCGACAATGGGTATTTTCAGATATTACGAGACCACGCTCAACCACAGTCAATACCCTGTGGTGGGGAATGGCCTCGTAACGTCTTTTGGGGAACCGGAAGTTCCACCCCAGATGTTAACCACGGTCAATCGCGGTGGGGAATCACATTCACCACGCGGTCGGTGGAACCAGTGGGGCCGGTGCCAATCGCATGGTGAATGTGATGGCCCGCCACGATGAAAGGGCCCATCTCGTCTGGACAGAAACCACGGCCTGGAATCCCCGACGTGATTCCGGGCCATGGTCAATTTGGGAAGGTGCTGTGTCCGCATTGGTCGCGGTGCCCGCCTGTCTCCACAGAGGGTGGGGGAGCATGGGGGGGTGGGGTCATGCGGCTGCACGTTGTGCTGTGTGGCCCATCTCCCTCCCCAATTCCCCACCGGAATCAGCTGGCACATCTGTTGGACGTGACAGGTTGATTCCAGTGGGGAATCTGAAGAGTGATTCTGGGACGGGGCGAATGCCACCCCGTCTCGTCTGAAAATACCCAATATATGCTCCAAATAATAACACAACAGCTTTTTTCACCAAAATAATACCAAAAATAGTACAAAATGTAGAAGAAAAGGTATTGATCTGTGGGGATTTTAACAGCCCACTATCTTCTTGTCACAGGGGCACGCCCCTGAACACGACTCCACGACCGCGCACGGAGACCTGCAGCTCTCCCCCGGCTTGGAACAGCTGATTCCCACCCCAGCACCAGCTCGGTAACCAATCTTACCACTGAGGTCCCGGATGCAGGAGGTCCCGGATGCAGGAGACCCCTCCACGGTGTAGCATGTTGTGCCCGAAGCAGGAAGTGATTCCCTGCCACCGTGCAATGCGGGGGCGGGGCCAGTATTGCTGCCAGTAATGCCAACACCTCTTTGGAGATGACTAGGCAGGTCCAGAAATTCTTGATGGCATCCGTGGAGATTAGGAAATGTTTCCTCTACTCTAAGACAACAGATGATGCTCAAGAGCTCTGAAACCTTCCACTTCTGTTTCCCCGACGGTCTGTTGGGGAGTCAATTAATTAATTTAAGCCGGTTTTAATATATGGATTGCTGTAGTAGATGATATTCTGGGGGCCAGAATTATGGTAGGATCAAAGTTTCTGAAATTTTAGATTAGACTGTTTTGTATTAGATCTTATGTTGTATCTTATTTTGTTGTTGTATTGCGGGCAATGGCCTCGGGTCATGCAATAAATTTGAAATCTGAATTTGACAGCAAACAAGACCATAATCAGCGCCGAAGGCCCTGGATTGTTCCAATTACCAGCAGAGTATCAGGACTACACTGACGTATTTAATAAACAAGCTGCCACTACCCCACGCCCACACCGGGCATACGACTGCCCCACTGAGCTTCAACCAGGGACTGATCTGCCTTTTGGGCGCATCTATGCTCTTTCCAACCCAGAGTTGGAAACACTCAGGAAATACCTTGATGAAGCCTTAGCCCAGGGAACCATTTGCCATTCATCCTCCCCGGCAGGGCCCCCCATATTCTTTGTCCCAAAGAAGGATGTGGGGCTACAACCCTGCATTGACTACTGAGGCCTCAATGCAATCACCATTAAAAATGGGTATCCGCTGCCCTTGATTCATGATCTCCTGAATCAGCTTCAGGGGGCTCACATTTTCACAAAGTTGGACTTAAGAGGGGCCTAAAATTTGGTAAGGGTCAGAGAGGGGGATGAATAGAAAACCGCCTTTCGGACTCGCTATGGGCACTTCGAATATTTAGTTATGCCGTTTGGACTCGTCAATGCTCCTGCTACTTTCCAGCATTTTATCAACGACATCTTACGGGGCCTTCTCGACATTTTCGTTATCGCATACCTTGACGACATTCTCATCTTTCCCCCAAACGTGACCCAGCACATAGAACATGTGCGCACGGTACTGCAGTGCCTGCACCTGCACCAGTTATATTGTATATTGGAAAAATGTGCTTTTCATTTAACAACGGTTGAGTTCCTGGGATTCGTGATTACACCCACTGGCATTTGCATGGATCCTCAAAAACTTGAAGCAATCCAACACTGGCCCCCACCGAAAGCCGTAAAACCCCTGCGATGGTTCCTTGGTAGCACAAATGACTACCGGCAATATATGTCAACTACGTGGAAATTACCACACCACTCCCGCAACTCCTGAAAAAGAACCAGCCTTACTCCTGGGAGCCGCAGCAACAACACAGTTTCTCTGCCTTGAAGGCCGCCTTTATGGCTGCACCCCTCCTTCCAACTACCTTTTCCCGGCACCCGGACTTCCAACTATCTTTTCAAGTTGAAGCAGACGCCTCTAATAAGGCGATAGGGGGCGTATTATCACAAGAAGAACCCTTGCATCACCAAATGTTACCCTGCGCCTACTACTCTCGTCAGTTAACGTCGACCGAACAAAACTATACTGTTTTTGATAGAGAACTTCTAGCAATCAAGGCCGCCTTTGAGACGTAGAGATACTAACTTGAAGGGGAGAACCACCCCGTTGTGGTGGTCACGGACCATAAAAACTTGACTTATTTGCAAACTGCACAGATCGCTAATGCACAATACGCCAGGTGGGCACTCTTTTTTGCGTGATTCTCTTTCATAATCCGGTATCGCCCAGGCAAGCTCAACATACTTGCAGACGCCCTCTCATGGTCTTACGAAGGAACCTGTGAATAGAAGAAACTCAGGCCCCCTTTTGGACCATAAGGTTTTTGCTGCCACAGTGGAGGCCCACGAACAATTCAGACAAGCCACAGCAAGGGAATTATTACCCCTTGCCGACCCTACATATAGGGAAGAGCTTGGTCTCGTTCGGAAAGGGAAACTCATAATTGTTCCACTCTCCTTCTATACGCAGGTTCTACGAGACCATCATGATGCACCACTAGCTGGGCACCCGGGACCAGAGCGTACCTTTCAACTACTCCAACGAAAATTTTGGTGGCCAACCATTGGTGCAGATGTGCGGGGTTACGTAGTCAATTGTGCAATCTGTGCTCGCACCAAGGTTCCCCGGCAACCCCCCAGAGGATTACTACACCTCGCTGAGCCCCCACGAGGACCCTGGCAGCACGTGGGGATAGACTTTATTGTCCAGCTACACTCCTCGCTGGGGTACACCACAGTCTGCGTGATTGTGGACCACTTTACAAAGATGGCCCACTTCATCGTGTGTAAGGGACTACCAACCGCATATCACACTGCCCTCCTTTTTCTCTGTCACGTTGTGAAGTTACATGGTTGGCCACAGGAAATAATTAATGACCGGGGCTTGCAATTTACCTCACGATTTTGGAAAACCCTGCTCTTAGCTCTACACATACAACTAAAGTTCACCACTGCTTATCATCCGCAGGCGAATGGCCAAGAGGAGAGAATAAATCAGGACTTCGAACAGTACTTGCATTGTTACGTGAACTATTTACAGGACGATTGGTACACGTGGTTACCCCTTGCGGAATTTGCACATAATAATGCACCCAATGCCTCACTTGGCTCCTCACCCTTTTTTGTATCCTACAGATATCATCCCCTCATGGCAGTCTTAGATGTACCAGAGACTAGCGTCCCCACCGCAGGTAGCTTAGTGCAACATATCCATCAAACCCAGGCAGCGGCAAGGATCAACCTGATCCAATCTCGGCAACGTTACAAGCTGCAAGCAGACAAACGACGACAACCCACGCTATCCCTGCAACCAGGTGACTATGTTTGGGTATCTAAACAACATTACCCCTCCGTACACCCATCCAAGAAATTGGACGATCGATTTTTTTGGTCCATTCCCTGTAGCGAAATAGATCAACGACGTCACCTTCAAGCTCACCCTTCCTCCCCAGCTTCAGATCCACCCACCTTTCCATGTCTCCCTCCTTAAAAAGGCGCCGCCCACTGAGGAGGTGACAGACGAATCCTCTATGGTCAGTCCTGCAATTCAAGATGGACCTGAATATGAGGTCAAGGCTATCTTGGATTCCAAACTCCGGTATGGTCACTTGTACTATCTTATTTACTGGCAAGGATATGGACCGGATGAGGCTATCTTGGGAACCAGCAACTCAAGTTACCGCTCCCCACTTAGTACGTCTCTTTCATCGTCATCATCCTGCCAGACCAGGCCCTCATTGGGGTCTTCGATGGGGTGCTTGTTGGGGGGGGTAATGTCACAGGGGCACGCCCCCGAACACGACTCCACGGAGACCCACAGTGTGCCCCCGGCTTGGAACAGCTGATTCCTGCCCCACCACCAGCTCCATAACCAATCTTACCGCTGAGGTCCCAGATGCAGGAGACCCCTCCACGGTGCAGCAGGTCGTGCCCAAAGCAGGAAGTGATTCCCTGCCACCGCACAATGCGGGGGTAGGGCCAGTAATGCTGCGGCGCTCCCAGCACCTCAGGAAATGCCAGGGGACACAGCCAGCACTACAAATGCTGGTGCTTAGAAGCACACAGCTCCAGTGATCAGAGACTGGCCCTGGAGTAAAGTTGACTGAGCCTTCCCAAAGCTAAGTTCCCCCTTCATAGAGTTCCCTATTCCCTTCATTCCCAGAGCAAGGTGTGGAGTGCTGCTGTTCACCTGGTGTGGTGAGTGAGTGATTCCTTCCCCTGTTTTCCTTTAGTGTGTGTGTGAGAGAAGGAGAGAGTGTGTGGAAAGGGTGTACGCACCCCTCTCCTCCAGAGATCTCCCCCTTCCCCTCCTCTCAGGAAGCTTGTTCCCTCTTCCCACCTTGTGGTCCTGGGGTTCCCTGTTCCCTCCAATCCTCACGCTAGCACTAGCTTGTCCTCCCCCTGTGGTGTGTCTTGAATTGTGTGGGTGGTTGAATGGTGGGGCAGGCCACTCCAGTGTATCTGTCTGGCGCCCTATGATGATAGGGGCCTAATCCCGTATGGGATACCTTGACCCAATTACTATCCTGATGGGCAATTTACTCCCTTATGGGAACTTGCCAAGAGCACTGTGAGGGACTCGGGTCCATGCCACCATGACTGTGTGTATTCTGCCTTCCTAAGGTTTGTCTCTGTCGCTCCTTGTGGACAGACACCCCTCTCCCTCCCCACCTGACACTTCTTTAGATCTATCAACAAAAACAAAATTGAATAAGCAACAGGGAAAAATAGTTAAATTAATAGATACACAAAACTGGAAAGAAATATGGAGAGTTCTGCTCTGGCCAGGGCAAGCTCAGGCCATAATGATTGAATTAAATTAACCGGGGGTCAAGAGTTTCCCACACTCAAGCACCATTGAAGAGTCTTGATTATTATTCCTTTTGGATAATTATATCATGGCTAGTAACACAGTAGTCTTATACAATTGACTGGAGGAAAGGAGGGCATCTGTTTGGAATTATAACCAAACAGTATGCTACCCGGAGTTACCATCCGGGTAGTATTTAATTTTGAACCCAATTGTCTTCTCCATGAGTTATTAGTTAAGAGGGGTGCAATGGGATTTATGTTAATTATATTATGTTTGAATTTTTTGAGACCCATTATTAGGTAAATGTTTAGTATTGTGAACCATATAGATTTGATTTAGTGTTGGTTTTTGTGTGGTTGTCTTGTTTATCATTTATTGTACATATCTGTTACAACCAATGGTTGAAACAATAAACTAATTATTATTGTTACTATAGAGAGTTCTAGATCCAAAAACTCTACATTTTACATTTTATTCATGTCCCCATAAAATATCATCTAAAATAGATCACATATTGGTAAATCAGGATATGTTGCAAGTTTGCAAAAAAAGTTATATACAAATAATCCCTTTCTCAGATCACAACTCACTGGTAGTAGAACTGAATTCAAAAATAGATTCACAAAACAAGAAACAAAGGTGGGCTTTAAAAAAGTTTTATTTGAACAACATTTGGGTTAGAGAAAAAATACAAAAGGAAATTGTAGAATTTTTGAAACATAACGCCCAACTGGAGATTTCCCCAAACATATTATGGGAAACAGCTAAGGTGGTCCTCAGAGGATATTTTATCTCCATAGGATCCCATCTGAAAAAGGAAAAAAAGAAACAAATTAGTGAACTATATTTGCAAATTGAACAACTAGCAAAACAACCAACAATGAATGCAACAAGAATTGCCATTATAAAAAGTCAAATAAATTGATTAGAAATTGAGGGTGATTTCAGAAGTGACGTGGTGAATGTCCACCACAGTCAACCTCGGTCAAATGCGGGGGGTGCTGAAAGTGCATGTCTGTTTGCTTGCATCCAGATGTTCACCACAGTCAAATGCGGCCCGGGGTGAAGCTAACCACGCTTCATGAGGTCGGGGCGGGAGGAAGTCCTGTAGTGTGGTGAATGGTCTCCACGGCAGGGGTGAATGAAAAGTAACTTCTGAACGGAAACCCACAGCTGCGGTGGAAGGAATTGACCCCAGCCGTGGTGCATTCTGGGTCTCAAACCATGGTCCACGTCTCCACTGCATGTTTGTTGTGTTCCCCCAGCCCATGTTCTCTCTGATTTCCCCCGGGAGGTAGTCACGATCCTGTCATTTCTGTTGGGGCTGCGCGTGTCACCACAGCCTGCGGTGAATCCATTCACACCGGGATGGGATTCACTGTGGTGAATTGGAACACGTCACTTCTGAAATCACCCTGAGTCAGTTAGCAATAAAATAAGATATACAAAAGCCTTTTATTACAAAAAACTAATAAAGCGGATAAAGTTTTAGTGTGGCTGACTAAAAAGAAAAGACAAAAAACAAGTGTACTATTTATAAGAGAATCCCTAACATCAGAAATATTAAAATGTAAGGATAAGGAACAATGTTTTGTGAAATTCTATGAAGAACTATATACAACCAACCAACCCTTAAAAGAAAACATTAATGAATTTTTAAATTTAGTAAAAATACCCCAAATTACAGAAAAACAGAACAGATTTCTAAACCAGCCAATTGACCACGAAGAGGTAAAGGCAGCAATAAAAAAGTTACCAGCTAACAAAGCAGCAGGTCACCCACCCGAGTTTTATAAAACTTTTTTGGAACAGATAGCTCCAGTGTTAACCAGAATGCTTAACTCCTTCTTAAAACAAAAGGAAATGCGAATATATTTTTATAATGCAAACATGTTATGTCCCAAGCTGGAAAAAAACCTAGAATTATGTAGTGGGTTCCATCCTATATCTCTTATAAACATAGATGCTAAACTGTTTACATAAAATTTGGCAAACAGATTAATAGAAGTTTTACCATCAGTGATCTCCACAGATCAAGCTGGATTTATTTCAAGGAGAATGGGGATTAACAACATATGAAAAGTTATTGATATTATACACCATATTAATATTATAATATCCCTGCTGCAATTATTTCTTTAGATGCAGAGAAAGCTTTTGACATGGTGGAACATGAGTATTTGTTTGAAACAATGAAAAAAACGGGAATTGAAGTTCAATTTCTAGAATGGGTAAGACTAATTTACAAATATCCCACTGCAAAAATAATAATAGATAGAGAATTATCACAAGATATTAACGTATCACAGGACACCCAGCAAGGATGCCCAATGTCTCCATTACTATTTAACATCGCTATAGAGCCATTAGCCATGGTAATTAGACACCTGCAACAAAGGGTGATTTCAGACGTTACGTGGCCAAAGGCCACCACAGTCAATCCCCTGTGGTGTCAGCGATCACGTAACGTCTGTTGGGGGAAACGAATGTTTCCCCCCAGATGTTACCACGGCAAATGTGATTCCCCACCGTGGTGACCCCTGCTGTCACATCTGAACGGCAGCCACGTGTCGGAATCCCCGCAGGGATTCCAGCCCATGGCCAAAGCGGGAAAGCGCTGCGGCGCCATTGGCCACGGCGCCCGCCCGTCTCCCCAGAGGGCGGGCATCGGGGAGTGTGGAGGGGGTGGGGCCGTGCGGCCATACATTGCGCCGCGTGGTCCCACCCCCTCCCCGATTCCCCGCAGGGATCCCCCAGCACATCTGTTACAGCGTGACGGGGTCATCCCGGCGGGGCATTCAAAATTCATTTCATGATGGGACGAATCCCCCCCGTCACATCTGAAATCACCCAAATACAAGGAATAAAAACAAATTAAAAAGAATATAAGTTAGCAATGTACGCAGATGACATGGTGGTTCTTTTGTCAGATTTGCCTAGGTCAGTCCCTAAACTATTAGAAATAAAACAATTTGGAAAAATATCTGGATATAAAATAAACATTACAAAATCCCAAATGTTAATTTTTAATGAGACCAAATTATTTATTTATTTATTTATTTATTTATTTAAAACTTGTAGCCCGCCCCTCCTGTCCAAACGCAGCTTTGGCCAGCAAACAACACAAAAGATTTAACAATAAAAAAAACAAATTTTAAAACAAATCATTAAACTCACCCTCCCGCCCAAACCCTACCCCTCCACCCTACCCCTACCCTTCGCCAAAATCCTGGAGGAACAGCCAGGTCTTACACAAATATCAAAATGACAGGAGGGTCGGGGCCAACCGAGACTCCTCTGGGAGCGAATTCCACAGCACGGGGGCAGCCACCGAAAAAGATCTCACATCAGTAACTACCCGTCTCACTCGGGGAACCTCCAAAAAGGCCCCCACGGATGATCTCAGGGGTCGGACAGGAACATGAGGAGTGAGGTGATCCTGCAGATAGGCAGGACCCAGGCTGTGATGGGCTTTAAAGGTCAAAATCAACACCTTGAACTTAGCGTGGTGCTTTATAGGCAGCCAGTGCAAAGCAGATGCAGGTGTCATAGGTTCCCTGCGACCCTCCCCAGTAAGGAGATGGGCCGCGGCATTCTGCACCAGCTGCAGCCTCCAGACCAGCTTCTCAGGCAGACCCACATAAAGCGCATTTCAGTACTACAAAATGCAACACCTTTTACAGTTCAACAAAATAGTTTTAAGTATTTAGACATAAATATAACAAAAAATTGGAAAGAGCTAAATAGAGCAAATTTTGTCCCATTATTAACAAAAAGAAGATGCATGGAAAATGCTTCAAATATCATGAATGGGGAGAACTAATTTAATAAAAATGGTAGTGCTGCCAAAACGCGTATATACCTCTTTTGCACTCCCTATAAAACTACTCCCTCAAGGTTATTTGGGGTCAATTAATAAAATAATATCAATGATAGTATGGAATAGAAATTTTTTTTGACTAAGGGTAATTTCAGACGTGATGTGCTCCTGGGTCGCCACAGTGGATTCCCAACCACGGTTAGCTGCCCAACACTGACTTGTGGTTCCGACAGGCCCCAAACAGACATGATGGGAGTGGGACCATGGCAAGGAAATAGACAGCCAGGTCACAATCCAGGATAGCGCAACAGATGTGACCCCAATCCCGGACCATGGCAAGAACCCCCAGAAGCCACCCAGGTGGGGCAGGACACAGACATGGCCGATAGAGGGAAAAGGAAGCCAAAAGCACAACAAGGCACTGCCCATGCGAGGGAAACAGGAAGGGTGGGGGAGGAGGGATGTGAACGGCTGAGCCGCACACAGATAACAGGGATAAGGAAGCCATAGACAGAGCTGAACACAAACCACACACACACTGGCGAGCACATGCACAATCTAATGGGAAATGGAGCAAGGCGGAGGCACACAAGGGGGGTGGGGAACACCACACCTGGCAGCCCAACAGACAGCAGCAAGGACACGGGGAGAGGGGGCTGAGGCCAACCACAGGCAACAAAACAGGAGGAGTCTGGATCCATAACAGAGCAGGATACGGGAGCAGGCACCCAACACCCCAGGGACAGCACAGGTACCACGAGGCACCCAACAGCAACACAGTTCTCTGTACAGAGAGGGGTCACGGGGACGAGCCACCAATCCGAGGAAGACAGTGGGGAGGGCAGAGGCAGATTCCAAAAGCAAGACAACTAGCCCTGGATGGTACCGCACAGCCAGCGAGGGAAGCGAACCCCAAGTCGTGGACAGCTGATGGTGCCACCCTCCCCAACACGGGAATGCCTGGTGGTGCAAGCAAGGGAACCCCTCACACATAGTCATCACGGGTGTGGTGGTGGGGGATGATCATGGACACTGACTGGGAGCTGGCTGAAGAAGGGGTGCAAAGGCCGACAGGTGTCAGATAGCAACGAACAGCTGCCTGGGGGGCAGGTCATGAAAACAAACCCCAAGGGTACAGATGGTACAGCGGTGCCACACAGACAGCCCCGGGGTGAAGACGAAGCAGCACAGCTGGGGGGGAGCAGATGGTGGCAGGACAGCAGCAGGTGCACAATGGGAACAATGTAGCAGCTCACAGAACAGAAGGGCCAGGGAGTTGCAGGGAGCAGCCAGCAGCAGAGATAGTTGGGACACAGATGACCCAGGAGGGACAAACAGTAACCTCCTTCTCACTGGCCTTCCCCGGTCTCACCTTTCTCCCCCCATCTCTGTCCAAAACTCTGCTGCCAGGGTCATCTACCTCGCCTGTCGCTTCTACCATGTGCAGCTTCTCCTCTCTTCGCTTCACTGGCTTCCCCTTCCTGAACGAATCCTGCACAAGCTCCTAGTCTTCACCTATAAAGCTCTTCACAACCTTGCTCCCTGCTACCTCTCTGCACTTATCACCCTCCATACTCCAGCCCGTGCACTTCGCTCCTCCTCTGTCCCTTCCCTCACCCTTCCACGCCTTCCCTGCTCCCCTAAGCGCCTTCGTCCTTTCTCACTTGCTGCCCCCCATGCCTGGAACTCCCTCCCTGTCCACATCCGCCTTGCCCCCTCCCTTCATACCTTCAAATCTCTCCTTAAAATTCACCTCTTTCGCTCTGCTCTGTCTGACTCTTTATCCTGCTGAGCCACTATTCCTATACCCATGGTCTGTTTACCCTTATCCTTGCAACATGGACCTGCCTGCTGTCATTCTCATCGTAACCAAGTCAAGTACGTGCACTTGAGACCTCGCATCTTCATGAATGTTAGACCCCTTGTCTCTCCCTCTGTTCCCCTTCCTAAGTCTCTCCCCCAGCTCCTGTTTCTCAGATTGTAAGCCCTAGGGGCAGGGACTGTGTCTATTTTATTACTTTGTAAAGTGCCAGGTACACTGCTGGTGCTATATAAATGTTTGTTAATAATAAT
The DNA here is from genome assembly GCA_003113815.1 of Sphenodon punctatus. Taxonomy (NCBI): domain Eukaryota; kingdom Metazoa; phylum Chordata; class Lepidosauria; order Sphenodontia; family Sphenodontidae; genus Sphenodon; species Sphenodon punctatus. Next base: position 399,646 of record QEPC01006337.1, read on the forward strand.
AATAATAATAATAATAATAAAACAGCCAACTGCATGGGGTTACAAAGGGGGGTGGCATAGGGTGACCCAACAGATTAACGGAGTGGGGCCACTGCAACATGCCCCAGTGATAGCCCATCCATGCCATGTGGTGGGCAACAAGATAGTAGGCCTGGAAAGGATCAGGACCGGTGAGCCCAACCTGAACGTCGGCATGAGGCCACACCTCAAACAGTGTTAGCAGCTCGGGTCTGGTGGGATCGGGCAAGGCATAGTCAGCAACAGGGGGAAACTGGAGTTCCCCGAGCTGCAACAGGTGGTAATACGATGCCCCACAGGAACACTGGTAGCCATGGGCACCTAGAATACAGAAGAAGTAGGACACAGCCAGGGCAGGGCTGCCCTCTGCCAGACAGGTCTGGAAGCCGGACAAGGCACAGACAGAGAGAGCCAACACCATCTCTGTAGCAGACCAGGACACCAATGATGCCCTCAACTCTGGAATGCACCCATCTGGAAAGGGATGGAGGTCCAGCTCCTCAGCATGGAGCCGGCACTTGCAGGCGATAGCCACATATCCAAAGCAGCGGAGGTCCAAGCTCAGACACCAATAGGCATCCAGGAAGGTAGCACAGGAACCCAGAAATAGTTGAATGCCAGGTAAGCTTAAGCCATGGTCTCCCGGTAGATCCAGCAATGTGGACCAGCTGCCGAACCGCTGAGCGGGAGCTCGTATGCAGCAGCATCTGCCATGGTGCACCTGGCAGATGGTGTGAGAATCAAGGACATTGGGGCCCCTCAAACCGTGATAGGCAGGGGAGCCAACCAGGGGAGCTCCAAGGCCACGTGATAAGGGTATGGGAAGCACAATGGAATGACTGGGAAGTGATGCGTGGGGAATGAACACAACACAGCTGCAAGAACTGAAGCCCTGGGATGGCCAACACACAGACAGCAGTGATATTCACACAATGTTCATTCACCCTCCAAGGCCCCGTTAAGACGCCTACATGGCGGGAGCACAGCCCTCCCCTCTCCAATGCACCCGGGCACCCAACACCCCAATAGGTGGTAGAGACCAGCACCAGGGGGCACAGGACCTATAGGTGGAGCCACCCCGGGATGGGTGAGTGGCCTCGTGCCACCAAGACCACCCAGTAAGACATAGCCCACAATCAATCGGTGCAGCACCTGGGTACAGGTCCCAACGGACATCCGATGGCGTGTGGGCGTGAGCTGGTCACAAGCCCCTTATAGCGAGTCATAACCTGCAGCACAGCAGCCAGAGCGTACCTCTGAGCAGTGTGCCTGACACCGTCCGGTGCTCCTGGGGCACCTACCAGCTCTAGTCCGCGCAGGTACCTGCCATGGATGCGAACCAGTGGGATGCCTGTTGGCTCCTATAGGAGATCATAGCTGAGTGGTACTGCCAGCACACCGAGCTCCAGTGGGTCACCATGGAGCTGCTCAACATGTACACTGGGGTGCTGGCATTCCTGGCCTGGTTCGCTGCAAACAGGCTTCTCACCCACCACAGGCACTGCTGCATCGAGGCCATGCTTATGTTATGCACACTTTCCGGGATGTACCGCATAGCCCTACTGATTGCCCTCAGGCGTGCAGCGGTATGCCACTACTGGAGGAGGGCGGCCCTCTTACGTGCTGTCATGCTCGCTATGCCCATCGACAGGTGCCTCCGGACCATGGACAGGGCACAGCAATGATGGGATGGGGCCATGACATGATTGGATGATGCTGCTTGGAGGGAACACTTCCAGATGGACCGGTGTACCCTCCTGAGACTGAAAGAGCTCCTGCAGCCCTGGTTAGAGCAGTTGCACACCCCCATGCGCTCCCCTATCCCAGTCCTTCAGTGGGTCGCCATAGCAGTCTGGGTCCTGGATTCCTGCCTTTCCGTGGCTCAACACTTCAGAGTGGGCATCACAACTGTCACCGGCATCATCTGCAACTTCTGTGAGGCTGTGGAGGTAGTCCTCCTCGACCTCGTGATCCAGCTCGTGGATCAGGGGGCAGTGATGGCAGGCTTTGAGGCTACCAGGTTCTTCAACTGTGTGAGTGCAATCAATGGCACCCATGCGGAGATCCTCCTCCCCTCCCCCACGATGATGCAGCCAAATACATCAACAATCATGGTTACCACTCGTTGCAGCTCCAGGCCATTGTCAATCACTGGGGCCAGTTCACGGACATCTTCACCAGTCACTCCAGGTACAGTCATGATGCCCGTATCCTCGCAATCTCCCCCCTCTTCACAGGGATGTACAGGCAGGACTATGCCAACATGCAGATGACCCAGATCGAGGGGGTGTTGATGCCCCCCTGCATCATTGGGGATCCAGCCTATCTGTTGCTCTGCTGGCTCATTGCATTGCAGGAGGGGGCGGGATAGAAATCTATAAAATAAATAAAATAAATAAAATGAAGGCCCATCCAGTGACCCTGGAGGAGGAGGCCCTGTACAACCCGGTCCTCGTTGTGCACAGTGAGGACCGTGGTCGAGAGGGTCTTCGGTGCCCTCAAACAGAGATGGAGGTGCCTGGCCGGCCCCCTGGAGTACTCGGTGGAGACCTCCACCCTAGTAATCCATGCCTGCTGCATGTTGCACAACATTTGTGAGACTGATGGAGCGTCCCTGAGGTATCGCAGGCCACAGCAGTCAGCTGGCCCCATTCCGCTATATGTGAATGTGGCAAACCCCAGGGAGTACCGTTATGCTAAGTGGATGAGAGCAGCACTTATGAAGCACATAACACCGTTGCTCCAGGCCTGAGTTCCCGGGTTCTGTGGGGAGGGACCCCTGGCATGTCTGTGCCCGGGGGTGCCGTGGCCTCACCCACTGATCACAGGGTCCCTGACGTGCATCAATGACTTATGGACACAAGGGTTACTGTGAATAAAGGTGACTTTATTGTCTTTACAGTGCCCCCATGCCCTATTTCCACCTTCCCCCTGCCCCCTGGCCCCTCCTGCTTCCTGGGGTGGCCTCTCCATCACTGTGCAGGCTGTTCTGTTGTCTGCACGTCGTCCTCGCCCACACTGCTGTCCCCCTCCAGTGCTTCCTGGCTCTGTGACGACTCCTGGCCATCTCAGTCACAGAGGGACGGGGAGGCGGATGTGTGGGCCCTGTAGTCAGGGCTGCTGCTGCTGTGGGATGTACACCAGCGGTGGGATGAGTGGTGGGTGTGGGGCTGCAGCTGGTATGGCACCTGGGGGTGCTGTTGCCATGATGTAGGCACTCATCCTGCCCACATGCAGCAGCAGCAAGGTGGCGATCTTGAGGGACCAATCTAACTTCCGGGAGTGCTCAGCGGCTCGGCGGTTGATGGTCTCTGTCAGCCACTCAATCGCCTCCTTCTGCCGTGTGTGGCTCCATCTCTGCAGCCACCTCTCTATCCGCATCTTGGTTAGGAGGTGCCTGTCCCATCCCTCCACCTGTTCTATTCCATCCTGTCAATGGCGGCGATCATCGTCTCCCCCTGCTCCATGCTGGTCCGCATAATCTCCTCTGTCAGATCCTTCTACCGGCAGCACACAGGTGCCTTGTGCTCCCACATCCTCTGGGTCAGTGGCACTGGTCCCTCTTGTGGCTGGGCTGGCTGCCAGGGCAATGGATCTGTGAGATATGGGTTCTGTTAGCTCGGTCAGGCACCCGTTAGCTGCACGTGTGCCCCTCCGGAATGAAGCTGGGTCAGGGCCTGAGATGCCTTCCGGTCCATCCATGCCCCTTCTCCTTCGGAGGTTGGGTCCCCCCATGCCTGATCACCTTGCTCCACCCGCTGCTGCCGCTGGTGTAGCCCCCCCCTCCATCTCAACCACCGGAGGCAGTGGTAGTGGTCCTGTGTGGGAACCACCATAGGGGTGTGATATTGGGGTTCCCCTGTCCCTATCCCCATGTCCCACCCCCCCCCTTTCCCCTTCCCAGCCTCCAGTGGTCCCCATCCCTTCTGCTTACCTTCCACCACATGTTTCACCATCCCCGGTGTCCATTCTTCCTCTATTGCCTCCTCCTCATCCTTCGGTCACACCTGTGGTAGGGGGTGGTGGTGGTTAGTATCATTCCCTGCCTGTTGTACCCCCCCTGCTCCCTCGTTGGGTCTGCGGGGGCCCCTGTGCCTTCTCCACCCTGTGCCTCCCTCCTATGTATGTCTATGAGTCCTCCGTGGCCAGTTGCTCGATGGGACTCTGCTCGGAGTTCTCCCCTTGCATTCACTGGCTGAGGGTGACCAGTGTGTCATTGTCAGAGCCCGACCCTGAGTGAGGAAGTGGGCTCCCAGTGCCTTCCAGTGATGAGGGCCTGCTACTCCCCGAGGTCCCAAGCCGTTTTTCATGGAGTGTGGGTCCGGTGGTGCCTGTGGGTACACCCGGTGCTGCCATGGGACTTGGGCATCTTTCCATGTCCAGCCCTGTGCCACAGTGCTCCCTACCAGCTGGGGGTGCACGATGGATCCCTACATGTGAAGGATCCAGTCGAGGGCATCATAATAGGGTGCAAAATCCATGCTGCATGATTGTACCTCTGGTTATTGCCCTTTATGTGCTTATACCCCCTCTTCAGTTTCTTGGCCTTGGACTGGCACTGTGCTGTCCACCTCTAATATCCAGTCTCCCTCATTTCCTTCACTATCTGGTTGAACACGTGCTCATTGAGCTTGTTGACCACGAGCTCAACTTGGTTTTCTAGGGATCCCCAGATCTTGATGAAGTCCTGGGTCTCCTGGACTCCCCACTGTCCCCCTCTCTGGTACCTCCATCTCCGTGCTGGCCCTTCTGGCTCTGTGCCACTGGCTCCTCCTCCGGCTCCTCCCTGCTGGTGTCCTGTGCGGGTTCTGGGGCTTGGGTTCATTTCCTGGTCTGTTGGGTGCACATGCGGGGTTGAGAGTTGTGATTGTGCCATTCTTGCCCCAATCTCCCCCCTCCTGCCCTCCCTCCATGGCTGTCCACTACCCTTGCACCCCCAGCCATCCCATGGTGGTCTCTGTACCCATTTTCAGGGGATCTCGCTCCCCTCTTTGGTTTCCCCCTGTGGGGTGGGTTGCTCTGGGTCCTGCTGCTGCTGCTCGTCCTCCATCACTCTCCTGTCTCTCCACTCTCTCTCTTCCTTTCTCACCACCTCATTCCTCTGGTGCAGTGTGCCATTTAAATATCCCTTCTTGTTCTGTTTGTTGCCCACTGCCCGGCAGTGATGGGGTATTTTCAGACGTTACGGGCGGCCAGTTCACCACAGTGAACCACCAGGGGGGGTGAACAGCGCAACCATGCCCGGGGGTGGGAAAATGACCCAAACAGACGTGCCGGGAACGGGACCACGGGCCGGAACCGGGCCGCA
>QEPC01006337.1:408350-451238 GCA_003113815.1 Sphenodon punctatus
CGAACTGACCGAACTGTTCGGCCATTTCGCCATTCGGTGTTCAGTTCTGTTCGGTATGTTCGTGTTCATGTTCGTGTTCGAGTTTGAGTTCAGTCGTCCAAACAGACCGAGTTTGGGCCGAACACCGAACTTCCAAACCGCGTTGGCCCATTCCTATTCAACATACAACAAGGAAAGATAAATATAAAAGTTCTTTAACGGTCTGTACTAGCCAGACTCCAGTCCCAATTCTCCAATCCCCACAAGTTAAAGGAAAACAAGGGACCCTACCACCTATTTTTGCCACCCCACCCCACAGAATAGGTATGCCAATAAAAACCCTGACTGGATAAATTGATCAGGTACAATAAATCTAACATGCCAAAGTCCAAGCACCGTAACTCACCACCTAGATGTTTAAAGGCAGTTTAAATTGCAAAAACTGCTGTCTGCACATTAGCTCTGCAATAAAAAACTTGTAAACCTTGATAGTGGTATCAGAGTCTGTATCAGATAATGCCAGGAGCAGTAAACTATGCTCCATTCTGCCAGAGTAGTGCAACAGAAACGAACTCAAATATTCTTTATGCAAGTCATCGTACGAATGACACAAAAACAAAATGTGTTCCACTGATTCTGCAACAAGGTGGTCAAAAGGACACAGCCTATCTGAAAACTTTATGGCACTAAAATGGCCCTCCAACACCCTAGTGGTCAGGGTATTAACGTGCGTGCTCCTATACAACAATTTCCCCCATGATAACATAAGGAAAATTAAATACAAGGCCATACACCCGTTGTGGCATCACAAACAGAAACCATGCCATATGGTGGCAAGCTCTAATCCTGGCAATTTCCAGGATAATCCAAACTATGCGTACACAATGCTGGGTGCTAAATTAGGCATTACCACTCAGAAAAAGGATCTGGGGGAGGTTGTGGAAAATACAATTAAATCCACAGAGCAGTGCGCAACAGCAGTCAAAAAAGCAAACAGAATGTTAGGAATTATTTGGAAGGGGATAGAGAATAAAACTGAGGATGTCATAATGCCTCTATACAAATCAATGGTGCTACCGCACCTCAAATATTGTGTGCAGTTCTGGTCACCCCATCTCAAAAAAGTTTTCTAGCTGAACTAGAAAAGTTACAGAGAAGGGCAACAAAAATGATCAAGGGCAAGGACGGGCTCCCGTAGGAAGAGAGGCTTGGTAGGATGGGACTCTTCAGCTTGGAGAGGAGATGACTGAGAGGAGATATGATAGAGGTCTATAAAATCATGAGTGGTGTGGAACTTGTACACAAGTAGCAGTTATTTACCCTCTCAGCTAGTACTAGAACTAGGGGACATTCCATGAAACTCATGTGACAAGTTTAAAACAAAGACATTTTTTTCACTCAGCGTATAATTGGGTTGTGGAATCTTCTACTGCCAGAGACTGTGGTAAGGGCCAGTACTATAGCTGAGCTTAAAAGAGGTTTGGACAAGTTTCTGGAAGGTAGGTCCATTAGCAGCTATTAGCCAGACAGGATCAGGGAACATGACGGGAACTGGGGGAAAACAATAGGGAATGGATCTGCCATTGCGACCTGTTGGGTGCTTCTCCCAAGCCACTGTAATTGGCCACTGACAGAGACAGGATGCTGGGATAAATGGACCATTTTTCTGACCCAGTATGGAACTTCTTATGTTCTTAAGTGCTACAGGAACAAGGCAGTGTTCCAAAAGGTTACCGTTAGAGCTGAAACGAGAATAATAAATCATCTCACAAAAATCTCACAAGAATTGAGAATCTCGACCCTGATTCAGATCTTGAGGGATTTCTCCCTCCCCACCCCCCAGTGCACCCCAGCCTGGAGAAATGTAAAAGGGGGGGGAGGAAGGGAGAAGGAGGAAGCCACACTTTCCCCTTCTCATCTCTCTTATCTTGTCTGGGACTGACAGCTTGGGGTACAGACCCCAGGGCCATGAGTAGTCTCTGTGGAAAGCTCCTGAGTCCCAATAAAGAATTATCAGGAATGGGAGGGGGAGAGCAGGAGAGAGAGGGCAGAAACAGCACACATCTCTTGAATTCTATTGGCTAGCAGGAGTTAGCAGCCTATAGAATGCTGAAAAGCTTATTATTTATTTATTTAACACCAGCTTTCACCATGACTAATTACAAAAAAGAACAATAAGAACAAATACAGACAAAACAGATAAAAGATAACATTCTATATACAAATTAAAAGGCTACTAATTAAAAGTTTATCTAAAATGTATATTTATGGGTGATTTAAACCGTTATGGGCGACCGGTTCACCACAGTGGATTCCCGGTCGGGGTGAACCAAACAACCAACCCCTGAGGCCAATAAAAGCCCTGAACAGACGTGACATGANCAGGCTGGCTGCTACTCCAAGCCACTCTCCACCCTCCACCCCTGGTGCCTGGAAGTCTGCTCCTAGCTGAGTCAGATGACTTCCCCCTCCCTGCTACATTTGGCCTTCCAGTGACCTGACAGTGACAGAGTGACAGTAGAGTAGACCACGTTTTAGCCACCCGAACACAACTGAACGCGATTCGAACTGACCGAACTGTTCGGCCATTTCGCCATTCGGTGTTCAGTTCTGTTCGGTATGTTCGTGTTCATGTTCGTGTTCGAGTTTGAGTTCAGTCGTCCAAACAGACCGAGTTTGGGCCGAACACCGAACTTCCAAACCGCGTTGGCCCATTCCTATTCAACATACAACAAGGAAAGATAAATATAAAAGTTCTTTAACGGTCTGTACTAGCCAGACTCCAGTCCCAATTCTCCAATCCCCACAAGTTAAAGGAAAACAAGGGACCCTACCACCTATTTTTGCCACCCCACCCCACAGAATAGGTATGCCAATAAAAACCCTGACTGGATAAATTGATCAGGTACAATAAATCTAACATGCCAAAGTCCAAGCACCGTAACTCACCACCTAGATGTTTAAAGGCAGTTTAAATTGCAAAAACTGCTGTCTGCACATTAGCTCTGCAATAAAAAACTTGTAAACCTTGATAGTGGTATCAGAGTCTGTATCAGATAATGCCAGGAGCAGTAAACTATGCTCCATTCTGCCAGAGTAGTGCAACAGAAACGAACTCAAATATTCTTTATGCAAGTCATCGTACGAATGACACAAAAACAAAATGTGTTCCACTGATTCTGCAACAAGGTGGTCAAAAGGACACAGCCTATCTGAAAACTTTATGGCACTAAAATGGCCCTCCAACACCCTAGTGGTCAGGGTATTAACGTGCGTGCTCCTATACAACAATTTCCCCCATGATAACATAAGGAAAATTAAATACAAGGCCATACACCCGTTGTGGCATCACAAACAGAAACCATGCCATATGGGGGCAAGCTCTAATCCTGGCAATTTCCAGGATAATCCAAACTATGCGTACACAATGCTGGGTGCTAAATTAGGCATTACCACTCAGAAAAAGGATCTGGGGGAGGTTGTGGAAAATACAATTAAATCCACAGAGCAGTGCGCAACAGCAGTCAAAAAAGCAAACAGAATGTTAGGAATTATTTGGAAGGGGATAGAGAATAAAACTGAGGATGTCATAATGCCTCTATACAAATCAATGGTGCTACCGCACCTCAAATATTGTGTGCAGTTCTGGTCACCCCATCTCAAAAAAGTTTTCTAGCTGAACTAGAAAAGTTACAGAGAAGGGCAACAAAAATGATCAAGGGCAAGGACGGGCTCCCGTAGGAAGAGAGGCTTGGTAGGATGGGACTCTTCAGCTTGGAGAGGAGATGACTGAGAGGAGATATGATAGAGGTCTATAAAATCATGAGTGGTGTGGAACTTGTACACAAGTAGCAGTTATTTACCCTCTCAGCTAGTACTAGAACTAGGGGACATTCCATGAAACTCATGTGACAAGTTTAAAACAAAGACATTTTTTTCACTCAGCGTATAATTGGGTTGTGGAATCTTCTACTGCCAGAGACTGTGGTAAGGGCCAGTACTATAGCTGAGCTTAAAAGAGGTTTGGACAAGTTTCTGGAAGGTAGGTCCATTAGCAGCTATTAGCCAGACAGGATCAGGGAACATGACGGGAACTGGGGGAAAACAATAGGGAATGGATCTGCCATTGCGACCTGTTGGGTGCTTCTCCCAAGCCACTGTAATTGGCCACTGACAGAGACAGGATGCTGGGATAAATGGACCATTTTTCTGACCCAGTATGGAACTTCTTATGTTCTTAAGTGCTACAGGAACAAGGCAGTGTTCCAAAAGGTTACCGTTAGAGCTGAAACGAGAATAATAAATCATCTCACAAAAATCTCACAAGAATTGAGAATCTCGACCCTGATTCAGATCTTGAGGGATTTCTCCCTCCCCACCCCCCAGTGCACCCCAGCCTGGAGAAATGTAAAAGGGGGGGGAGGAAGGGAGAAGGAGGAAGCCACACTTTCCCCTTCTCATCTCTCTTATCTTGTCTGGGACTGACAGCTTGGGGTACAGACCCCAGGGCCATGAGTAGTCTCTGTGGAAAGCTCCTGAGTCCCAATAAAGAATTATCAGGAATGGGAGGGGGAGAGCAGGAGAGAGAGGGCAGAAACAGCACACATCTCTTGAATTCTATTGGCTAGCAGGAGTTAGCAGCCTATAGAATGCTGAAAAGCTTATTATTTATTTATTTAACACCAGCTTTCACCATGACTAATTACAAAAAAGAACAATAAGAACAAATACAGACAAAACAGATAAAAGATAACATTCTATATACAAATTAAAAGGCTACTAATTAAAAGTTTATCTAAAATGTATATTTATGGGTGATTTAAACCGTTATGGGCGACCGGTTCACCACAGTGGATTCCCGGTCGGGGTGAACCAAACAACCAACCCCTGAGGCCAATAAAAGCCCTGAACAGACGTGACATGAATGGATCCATGGCAGGGAATTGGGCCGGATGATCACAGGCTGGGGCAGCGCAACAGACGTGACGCTGTGTCCCGGCCGTGGTCAAAACACCCACAAGCCACCGGGCAGGGGTGGGACAGACATGGCCGCCTGAGGGCCAACGAAGTCAAAAGGCACAAAAGGGAACACCCACACAAGGGAAATGGGAAGGGAGGGGGGAGAGGGAGAAGAGCCATCCAGGTACCACGCACAACAGGCACACAGACAGTGGGGGCACAGTGGAACACACAGCACAAGCACACGCCTGGGCGCGCGCGCACACACACACACACACACACACACACACACACACAGAGAAGGGAAAGGAAGGGAAGGGGGACACGTGCAGTCAGAAAGCACACAAGACATGGGGGGGAGGCGTGCGGGAGAGGGAAGAGGGGAGGGAAACGGCACAGGGGCAGGGCAGGACACTGGCAACAGCAACCACAACCCCTACAGCAGAACTGTCCACATGGGCACCCCCACAGCAACACAGACAGTCCTGGAATGGGGGGCCCCAGAAGCTTGGGACCAAGGCACAGCGGGAGCCCACACGGCACAGCGAGCGGGCCGGAAATGGTCCAGGAGGTACACGCAGACCCCACACCCCACTGAGGGGGTGATGGAGGCAGGCAGGAGAGCTGGTGCAGGGCAGCAGGTTCAAGGACGTGAACCCCTCCCCAGGAGGAAGCTGGGAGAGGCTGTCCAGGGGATCCAGAACCTCGAGGTCACACAGGAACCCAAGTGGGGGGGCTGGGGCTGCAGGTGGCAGCACTGGCGGGAGAGGACAGCCTGTTGGACACAGGCGGGTCGGTGAGGATATGCAGCGGGCTGGACCCAGGCACTGGAGAAGGCAACCACAGAGTGGAACACTGGGTATGGAGGCAGATGGGGGAGTGGGGGCTGGAGTGGGCCCGGAGCCACAGGCAGGGGCAACAGTACCCTGGGAAGCATGCAGCACAGCAGCACGGCACAGACATCGGGGGGAGCAGACAGAGGAACCCGGCCTCCAGGCAGGGGTGGGAGCCCACATGGTGGCAGGGAACTGGGGGGCCAGGAGGCACACAGGGACTCACAGCCAGCTGCTGGGGGCCACGGTGGGAGCAGGGGCTGGGTGCCCCATCCGATGAACCAGTTGGGGCCAATGGATCATCCCCCGGCCGTACTCCAGCACGGACATGTGGTGGGTGATCAGGTAGTATGCTTCGAAGGGATCCTACATGGACAGCCCCAACTGCACATCCAAACGGGTCCACATGCCTGACAGCACCTACAGCTCTGCCGCGGTAGGCTGAGACATGCAGAAGTCAGAAGCAGGGGGCCACGGAGTCTGTCCCAGCTCCAACAACCGGCGATACACCGCCCCACGGGAGTGCTGGTACCCACGGGCCCCGTGCACACAGCCAAAGTAGGATACAGCCAAGGCAGGGCCCCACTCCGCAAGACATATTGTGTAGGTGGCCAGGCTGCACACAGATAGTGCAGACACAGTCTCAGCCATGGACCAGGCCACATGAAAGCACCTCATCTCCAGGATGCAACCATCGGGGAAGGGAACCAGCCTCAGCATCTCCGCATGCAGTCGGCAATCCCGAGCGCTCGCCTCATAGCCAAAGTAGCGAAGACCAGAGCTCAGACTCACATAAGCACCTGACTGGCTTGCTGGACAGCCCAGGAACAGCTGTACGGCCGGGGTATGCCACAGGTCGCACAGGGACATGGTCTCGCGGAAGGTCGTGCTATGGTGGGCCCCATGGGGGCTGGGAAATGGGAGCCCTGTGGAAGCACAACCAGTCATGGTCCAGCTAAACAGGGAGAATAACACCACGGACAGGGGGGCACAATCCCCTCCATGGCCGGGGGGGACTCCGAGGGGTCCCAAGGACAAGTCATGAAGCCACATGCCAGAACATTGTATAACAACAGAGCGAGGCATGGGGTGCGGACCCGGCACAGCTGCAGGAAACAAGTGTGCAAACAGGACCGCTAATCAGGCCGGCAAGGACAAGGTGGGTGTTTTCAGATATGACGGGGAGGCTTCGGAAACAACCCTGAGATTCCCCTCCGGGATCACTCCGGCACGGTCAACAGACTTGCCGGCTGATCCCGGCGGGGAATCAGGGAGGGGGCGGGACTGTGCGGTGCAACATGCGGCCGCACGGCCCCACCCCCCATGCTCCCCTGTCACCCACCCTCTGGGGAAATGACCGGGCGCCACAGCCAATGCAGCCATGGCGCTCGCCCGATTTGACCATGGCCCAGAATCCCGCTGGGGATTCCAGAATGTGGTCACCGGCCAGACGTGACTTTTTGTTGGTTCCCACTGGGGATCTCTTTGATCACGCTTTTGGGGATTGTACAGCAGGGAGCCCCGGAAGCGTGGTTGAAATTGACCCCATGTGGGACTTGACCATGGCGAACATCTGGCAGCCGCCCAACAGATGTTCAGGGCACTTTGACCCCAGGTGGGTATTGACAGGGGTTCACTGTGATCTTGTAATGTCTGAAAATACCCAGTGTTGCAAACAGAGAGGGGGCATGATGGCAGAAGGCATGCAGCTGCACAAGGAACGCACAGCCACGCACGCCCATGCGTGAGCTAGGCCCCATGCTCGGACAGCAGGTGCACCCACCTGCACACCCACGGACACCAGCATCGCAGTGAGAGGCCCAGGAAGCTGGGGGCAGGGCCCCAGGCAACCCAGGCCATCACCGGGCCAGCATAACCATCCCCCACCCCCGGGACCCCCACTACCATGGAGTGGGACAGGGCAGCTGCCTACTGGATGCATCTCGTGCTCGCAGCCAAGTGATCCTGCGACTACATTGAGCAGCTGCACCTCCTTACCGCAGAGAAGCACCTGGGCACCCGCCTGTGGGTTTCCCTGACCTGGAGAGCTGCACGGGCCCGCAGGACCCACCATGGGTTCAGGAGAGCCCTTGCCCGACTCAGGGTGCAGAAGGTGTCTGCGACAGACCAGCAGGCCATGAGCCAGGGCCGAATCTGGCCTGTGGTGATCTGTGAGGTGGCTGGGCACCTCCAATGGGGGAGGGAGACCATGCATCAAGCATCCCTGCTCGCTATGTCCATTGACAGGTGGATATGGGTCATGGAGTGGACACAGGGTTGGTGGGCCAGGGCGCTGACCCAGTGGGATGATACAGCCTTGAGGGCCCACTTTAGGATGGACAAGCTCACCTTGCTCCGGCTCGCTGAGCTCCTTACACCCTGGCTTGAGCGACAGAACACCCCCATGAGGACCCTTATCCCCATGGTCCAGCAGGTGGCTATAGGGTTCTGGGCCCTAGAATCGCCTGACTCCTGCTGGTCCATCTCCCAGCACTTCGGGGTTGGCCTGAGCACCATTGCCTGTATTCTCCAGGATGTGTTTTAGGCTGTGGAGGGAATGCTCCTGGACAGAACGATTCAGCTGGTGGATCAGGGGGCCATGATGGTGGGATTAATGGCCGGAGGCTTCCCCAAATGCATGGGTGCCGTGGATGGCACCCACATTGAGATCCTCTGTCCCTCCACAGGGGAGGCTGCAGAGTATGTTAACCGACATGGGTATCACTCACTGCAGCTGCAGGTGGTTGTGGATCACCGGGGCCGGTTCATAGACATCTTCATGGGCCACTCCGGCCGCAGTCACAATGCCCAGATCATGACCATCTCCCCCTTTTATGCCCGGATGTTCCGGGGGACTTTACTGACATGGGGATGACCTGGATCAAGTGGGTACTGATGCCCCCCTGTATCCTGGGTGACCCTGCCTATCCCCTCACCAGGTGACTAATGAAGGTGTACCCAGTCACACGTGACCCTGTGGAGGTGCTATACAATACCCGCCTGTGCTCCACCAGGACCGTGGTGGAGCGAGCCTTTGGGACCCTCGAGCAGCGCTGGAGGAGCCTCACTGGATGGGTGTACATGTGCACCCGACCCCTCTCCCTCCACCCCAGCCAGACCCTGCCTCCTATAGTGTCCCCCCCCTCACATTGCCCTCCCCCTTCCACCCCTTCCCCCCTCATCACCCCCGTTTCCTGGGATGTCCCCTTGAGCACCCAGTGGTCGCTACGGAGCTCTGTGAACTCCACTCCCCCCCACTGTCCATGTCCCCAGTGGTGTCCTGAGATTCCTCCTGGGCTGGCAGGGGGGCGGAGGTTGTGGGAAGGGCGGGCCCTGGACCTGGGGGTCCCCCCTGAGTGGCTGCACCCTCCGGAAGGCAGGGGAGACCAGGAAGCGGATGCATGGCCCATGCGGGGGTGGGGGCAGCTGGAGCGGTTGGAGAGGGGGTGGGAGTACCAAGGGGCCTGGCGCGGGGCCCTGGGCAGGCAGGGTGCCTGGATGGGTGGCTTCCATCACAGAGGCACACATGGTGCCCGCGTGCAGGAGCAAGGAGGTCCCAATATCATGGGATCTGTCCATTTTGGCAGAGTGCTCCCGCACCATCCCTGTGATGGCCTGCTCCAGCCACCTGAGTACTTCCACCTGCCTGCTGTGCTCCCGGCGCTCCCACCTCCGCTCCAGGTGCACTTCGGCCTGGAGCCTCATGTCCCATGCCTCCGCCTGCTCCAGGGGCCGCTCGATGGCCACCTCCATCTGGTCCACGGCAGCTATCATCCTCTCCCCCTGTTCCACCAAGATCCTGACAATGTCCGCCTGGTGTTCCCTCTGCCGGCGGACCCGTGCCCCAGTGCTCCCTCATGGGCCCTGAAGACAGTGGCTGTTGGGGTTGCCTTGTAGGATACAGGAGGGTGAGTCACCTGACACTNGGAGAACACATTGTCTAGAAAAAGGCACCCACAACAATCAGAATTATTTATGCCAGAGGCAGAAAGTTTCATATTGTCACAAGAAATTGCATGGCACAGCAGCACAGCCTGTTTTACTGCTTCAGTCATAGCTCTATATCTGTTGAAGGAGTAGCAGCATTTTAAATACATTACAGGAAAAGGGATAATGAAATGGGTTTACTCCTACTCTCCCACACAATCTGGTTTGGACAAAACTTTGTGGAAAGAAATATATTTTTTTACTGACCCAAATTATTAATTTGAGTCTCCTGATTATAAAAGAAGTGTATTGAAATGTTCTTAACGACCTTTTTAGTTTACAGTTTTAACTAATGGGATGGAGAAGAAATGTCTTACCATACAAGTGTCTAAATCCTCCAAACGCTCTATCTCAGTCAGATCCTCTACTGTGATGATGGAACGTTTAGTAGGTTTCTCTTCAGCTAATTCAATCTCCACTGACTCCTGATGAGGAAGCGACTTGCCACGTCTGGTCAAATGGTCAGCCTAGAGACAAGGATTGAGAGGTGAACATACTTGTTCAGAAAACAAAACACATTTTGGTGGCTATGTATTGCAAGGGATTAGACAGAACAGTTTGCAAATTGCCCAGAAGTGACCTCAACTGTTTGCATTAATGCCTTCCCTCCCTAGCTTTTCTACAGGTCTCTCCTCTTCACAACCAGGAGATACTGGGCTTAAGGATTGGGATGAAACTAGGCTTAATTAGGTGGGGGGGCTTTGCCAGGGCTCAGCCTTGGCAATTAAATTCAAGGGGGTGGGGGCGAGCTCTAGGAAATGTTCCTTATAGGAGTGTGCACCCCAAAATGTGAAAGACCAGAGAAAGGCCAATGATATTGGCCATTTTGGTTGGCAAGAAAAGCCAGAATAAACCTGGATGGTGTATTTGGTTTTCATTAATAACTTTGCTGCCTGCCCCCTGTGCTGGCCATCATATAAATTAAATCACAAGTAGTACTGTTTTATACTCAGCTGCTGAGAGGCAGGTTAGTCCAGTGGCTGAGTTGCCAGCTGGAAACTAGGGTTCATTTCCCTGCATTGACCACTCTTGGCAAAGAGGTTTGGCTTCTGGGGGAAGGTTTGGGCCCCTTCAATTCATATTTTATAAATTAAGCACTGGCCGTAAGAGAGAACAACTTAGTAAGGTTCTCTCTTTTCATCTTGAGGGAACATTCATGGCCTCTATTTGATCAGAATTACAGAAAAAAGAAACTTTACACCATATTATACATAATTTTAAATTAAGTGATTCAAATATTGTGACAATTGTCTAAATGGTTAGTAGCTCCTAAAAATAGTAGGAATTAATGTTTCTTCACTAATCAATTTAGATCCCAAGCAATTCCAGCAGCTGTGGTGCGGGCAGAAACCGGTATTTTTTCAATCTTATGCCTTAAGAAAATTGCATTTTTAAAATTCTGGACCCATATAGTGAATCAAGATGAGAAGTCTTTGGTTTATCTTTGCCTTCTAGAAGAACTAATGAATACTGGTTCACAGATTTATCCCTGGCTTGCTACCTTCTATACCTTTCTTAATCAAACAGGATTCTCAGTGCAGGAGCTGTGGCAATTCTCCCCAGAGCAGCAAAAGAAACGACTCAAGGATAGGATACTAGACATAGGAAGGCAGGAAGATCTAGCAATCCTAACTGGGTGGAAAGCAGCCCCATGGATGAAACATGTCAAAGTCTCTTTTGGTTTAGAAAGCTATTTAGAGTTAATGAGTTCTATGGAACTGCGCAGACACTATACGAGGGCTCATTTTCAGTTAATAGAGACTGCTATAGTTCAAGGAAGGCATAATGTGCTATCAAAAGTGCAGAGGTGCTGTCCTTGTCAATCAAACGAACTAGAAACTATAGAGCACATATTTTTGAGATGCCCCTTATATTCTTCCTTACGAGAGGTCTGGATTTTCCCGTTGTTCCGAGGAAAGGAATATGATGACCCTATAGGTCAAATGAAATATTTGTTAAATCTTAAAAGATCAGAGGATTGTAATGCTTTGGCATTATTTGTACATTTAGCCAAGAAACTTAGAACCAGTAATGAGAGAGAGGGATAAGGGATCATATACTAGGATACAGAGAAGCACTGTCCCTTTTACCGCATTGGACCCCTGAGTACCAGAGGGAGGCGTAATCTATTGACTTATGTTTGACTGATATTATTGGGCCTATTGGTTATCGTAATAGGTCCCCCCGTTAAGGAAAGGAGAGAGAGTGATCTAGGTAAAGCATAACTAATTGATATAGGGAATAAAGTCCTCTGGAATGGACAGAGTGATAACCCAAACTGCCTTTAGGCAGAGGCTGTATATTCCAAGCTAGAGAGGCCTGTCTGTGTCACTGGGAATAATAGTTGCAATGATATCTATTGTCTGGGTGCACAAGAATATCCGGATATATTACAGAAGGATGATTAGACAGGCTAATAGACCTGATTTATTGTGTGAAATTGGGAATTGTGCAGGTGGGGTTCTTTTTCTTTCTTTTTTTCTTTTTTTTAATGACTTGCCTCCTTTGTTGTACATAGATTATGCTTGTCAGAAGTTGGTAATTTGATTCAGAATCTCCTCCCCTTTGCAAATGTTATTATTGGTGGTCTATGACTATTAGAAATCCCTTTTTTCTGGAGTTAGGTTGATAAATTTTATATTGTTTTCTTTTCCACCAACATGATATGTTATGTGTTGTTTTATGTGATATTTGTTATATTATCATTATTATTATTACTATTATTTTATATTATTGGTAAAATTACATTGTACTGTTTTTTACTTTTGGGCCAGGGCGAGAGCCAGAGCCTTAAATAAATAAATACAATACACCTGGTTCCTCCTCCTGGTGCCCGGGCTCCCTGGCACCGGCCTGCTCACCCACCTGGGTCTGGTGCCGGGGTGTTCCATGCCCTATGGGCAAAGGGGGGGGTTGTTGGTGTAGGGGTGTGCGGGTGGCCGGACAGGGCCCGGGCCCCCTTCGAACCTTGCTTGTGGGGGTTGGGGCTGGCCCCGGCCCATCCATCCCCTATGGGCCCCTGCCCCCATTCCCTCTCCTGGTCCCATATATATATGGGTTATTGGGTTTTTATTGAATAAGTAGTTTGGATATTTGTATTGATTCTATAGTGATTTTTCCCTAGGCACCTTTCCCTCATGTAAATTAATTTCTGCCCTAGATGTTTTCCCCTTGGGTAGATTGTTTTAGTATTTGTGTGTATTTTGAAGTAACCCTGGTTTGGACTATGTATCTCCTTATTCCTGTTTCTTACTGCTCCTCCCCATTGGTTGCATAGTAGTTTCCCCCTTTTGTTGTTTAATTGCAAAACACTACATTCCCCCAATCATTAGGGGGCTCTTGCTGAATTGAGATCATGGTTTACCGGTGTCCTAGTAGCAGGCTCCACCCAACTGTAATAGTATTTCAGGAATGGGCTAGTGTGTTGCATGTTGTGAGCAAATGTATTGAGCTAGGTAGCCATGGTTCAGATGTGATATATATATGGCTGGATTCACCTGGGCAGGTTGAACTAGTTTAAGTACATGCGAGCCTATGGCCCTGGTTCGAATTTCCTTGAGAGATTCTGCATGCTTGAAAGGGTGGATCTCTCTCCAGTTTTAAGTCCCAATTTCCAAATTATAATTCACACCCCTCCGTTGATACCCCGTGGCCATAAGAGCTGAGCCAAATTACCAGTTTGTACGTGTAACAAGGAGCTCTGTTTAGTGGGACAATTCCACTCAGGTGTATCCTATTTAGCATAATAGTCCATAAGCTTCAGCTGCTGGAAGGAGCTGAGGCAACTTAAAGCGAGAAAAGTTTCTTTGGCTGGAAGCTGGAACAACTGCTGTGGCCATGAGTGCTGGAGTGAAATGCAAAGTTCTTCTGCTCTTGGGCCAATGTTTATTGCTATTTAAAAAGTTCTGGGTGGCGGGGAGCCTTTAAAAAGGTTCTAGTTCCCAATATCTGGTGGCCATGCTGGAAGGCTTGCTTCAAGTTTTGGGGTGGAAAGTTCTTTTGGAGTTTCAAGGGGGCCACTTGTGCTGCATGCCACTGGCTGTCCTGGCTGGGAAGCTACACGCCAAAAGTGGGGGCTCGGGACTGACCCCGGTAAACATCCGGGTCCACAGGCTCTGTTCCTGGCATCAAACTCTGGATTGGCTCCCTCTTGTTTCTTTGTGGGGCTTACAGATCTCCTTCCCGGCTTTGCTCCTGGGACAGGTTTTACTCCTCACTGTCACCACTTGCATCTGGATATAAGTGCTGAGATAAAACATCCGGGGGCGGGTTCTTGCCCGGAGGTGAGGGTTAACTGGGGGCAAGGAGGCCCCCTCCTCCTGATAGGGGGAGGGCCGAGGGAATGGACCACCCTCTCCACAACTCCCCCCATTGATTTCCATGTGGCCACCCCAATGAAAGGTCAGGGTGGCCCTTCAGTTAGCAAAATGGAAATTATGCCTAATGATTAGGCCGCTTACCCTCACTGCATGCCTCATGGCTGGATTTCTTCCCCTCCTATTCCTGGCTGCCATGCAAATCTCTGAGGCAGAGAGTCCTACTGAGAGGGGGGTGGAAGAGCTAACTGGATGAAGTGGGGGCTTTCCAGGAATGGGGGAGAGGGAAAGCCAATGTAAACTGTATTAGGCCCCCCCGTCCCTTCCCCAGGAATGTCCAATTGAGGCCTGCTAAAACAGCCTGGACTTCAGTGACCTGGGCGCAGTGGGGGCGCGCAGATCCCCTCACCACCTGCCCATCCAATACCCGCAGACAGATGACCCCTCTGTATACCGCGCTATGAGCCCCTTTTCTGTTGCTTCTTCCTGACTTTTTCCCTATTGTAGTGGCTTTCCCAGGACTGAAGTACTTCAGGGGTGAATGGGGAGCTTGCACTATCACTTTGGACCCACCAATATGTTAGGTCCCATACCAAGATTAAGCAAGCCTTTTCACAGGGAAAAACCTGAAAGAACCACAGGGGGGTGAGGAGGCAAGGTACAGTGTTTGCTTCACTGACTCTGGGAGCTAGGACTAGGGCTGATGCGGCAGCAGCTGTTACCGTGCCGTGATTCCGTTCCGCCATTTCGGAATTGCCTGCGCCACACTGCGACTTTTCTGCAGATATTCTGCTAATTCCACCGGAATACTGCAAATTGCGGAATTGCGGAAAAATTGTGGAAATTGCGGAAAACCGCTATTCCGCTATTTTGTGGGGCTGGCGGAATTGCAGAAATAGCAAAAATGTCATGTTTCCACGATTCCACTAAGTAGCAGAATTAAATAAGCGGAACCGTGGAATGAAACTAGCGGAATGAAAGCCTCTGCCATGCCGTTCCACTAATTGTGGAAACACTGTTTCCGCCGGAAATAGCTACCGCTGCGATATTCCGCTACAGCCCTAGCTAGGACAGGCTATAGATCCATATCTGGAGCAATTCAAGGAGAAAAAAAACTGAATGAGGACAGGGTGAGGGTAGTTTGTCTCCCCCCATCCTGTCCCAAATGGCTGCAGCTTCTAAATGGAACCACATAACTTTGCCTTCTTTCCTGGCAACAAAACTCAGGGGGGTATAAGGTAGGGTGCAAAAACTGGAGACTGATGTCAGCCAATATCATGCTGCCATCCCATACATACCATAAAAACCCTCAAGCACACACACCTCTGGAGTACCACAGGCACACCCACAAGTCTCATACAAAACATACAAAATGGGGAAGGGGAGTACTGTACCAAAAGAGGGTCACTCATGCTTTTTTCCCAAGGAAGAGGGGCACTAAATCCCATGGCTGCCACAAGCTCCCACCTCAGCACCAATCTAAAACTGGCCCAGTGTGGTTGACTAAGCTTCGGAAGCAGTCCAAGGTGACAGGAAAAATAAGAGGGGATCCCACACTACTCCGATAATTGCCTGGGACACTAACCCAACTGTAACAACCCAGCCCCCAGCCCCAAGGTAGCTCTAACGAGCCTCAGTGCTGTTTGGGATAGATCTCAGGAAGACAGAAGGTGAGGGAAAAGGCACAGTACTATGGGGGGGACCTTAAAGCCTATAATATCACACACAGAGGAGTAAAGTGGGTATACATTCTCCCTTTACTCTGTATAAAACTGACATACCTCACCCATTCCATGGTCAAGAACACACACAAATCCAGCTCACTCACATCCATGCATACATCACCACATCAAAGAGGAAGATCATCTGTCTGTCTTTTCACTGTGAACTGATAAGCTTAATTACTCTACAAAGGAACCTGAGCACTACCTCTCTGCTAACACAAACTTAAAGCCAGAGTGGAGAACTACAATCTCATGAATTCCTTAATTTCAGAGTCATTCACACACCTACCCACATGGGGATACATGCACCCCAATATTCAGGCATACACAGAAATAACTCATCTCTATCATTCACCAACGATCCTTTTCTAAAACAAAACAAAACAAGCTCTTAATGAATTACCCTTCCTCCAGTCCCCACGCGTTCCACATCTCAGCTTACAACTGGAGCTATAGGCTCCGGTGCTTGCCAAGCGCGGTTGTGGGGGGCTTGGGGGATGGGCAGGTTTGACTATCCTCTAGGGAACATGGACCCCACCCCAGGAAGATCTTCATCTTGCATGGCGGCTACCAAGCCTTTGTGCAATTTGAGTTCTCCCCGCGGCTTCTGGATTGCTGCTTCACAAGCTTCATGGCTCACCATCTGGGTTTGCTGTGCAAGGAAGCGAGCAGCTGACTGGGCTTGTTCTAGTTGTTCCCTCAATCCCTCTAACTCCCTTCCTGCCTACTTTTCTAATTTTACCTTCCCATGCTCCTTTCGCAGCGTGCCTTCTATTTCCCACTTGCTGACTATCAATCACGACCCCACCCGGGTATAACTCCCAGTAGGGCCCTGTATCACTTCTACATTCCAGTGATACATTTTCCTAACAGTTGAAGCAGTCCCCCACCAGCAACACTTTACTCTATTTGGAACCCACACAAGGATTCCCAGACAAAATAATCCCAAGGCTGCCCATGTAACCCTGAAATCCACACTCTCAAACACTCCCATACTTGGCGCAGCTGATTCCAGACCCCAAAAATCCCAGGGCTGAGGCTACGACTCCACTTGAGCCCAGAAATTCAACATGTGTACAACTGCACACACAGATTCACAGTCCCAAAGCACACACACAGATCCCTGAACTACCTTTCACAGATCCAAAACACACACACAGGTCCCTATTCTCACAAGTCTCTAAACTTCCTATTCCAGACCAACCACTTACCCACAAGTGTGAAACAACAAATACATACCACACAACAAGTTTACAAGTTATTAATCCAAGACCCTGGACTGCCTTTAGAAATCCAAACTCTATTTCTAAGATGCCCCAAAATTGTCTCTACAAGTTTAGGACCAAACACAAATCCCTGAACTGCCTCATACAGTCCCAAGATTTACAAATCCAAGACCATCTGTCTCCCCATGGATGGGACCCACTGGTCTCTGGCCATCACACAAAGGCTCTTACAGTTTGGAGATCTATACAATTCTCAACAACCCACAACCCCAACAATTCCTTCCCAACAACCCAGACACCAAATCCTTAAATCCACAGGTCCAGAGAGGAGAAAGGAGATAAAAAATGACATAGGAAAGAGATAGAAATATGGGGGTTTTGGCTGGCTGTAGCTACATATGCCTTCATGGACAATCCTGTGTGGATTACCACGTGCTTGCCTGCATGTCTCCACCAATCTGTTAACACAAGACCTCCTGCCACGTGAGATTATTGGAGGGTTGGTTCCCCAATATCTGCTCTATCTTTAAATTTAGGGGAATTAGCCAAATTGGTCAAAATAAGGTGTCCCCTCATGTTCAAGGGATCAAACTGAGGACAGTAGCTACAGGCAGTTTATGTACCTTCCCCAAATAGATAGATAGATAGATAGAGAGAGAGAGAGAGAGAGAGAGAGAGAGGTGTCCAATAACAACAAGTTTATATATATGTGTGTGTGTGTGTGTGTGTGTGTGTGTGTGTGTGTGTGTGTGTATAACACAGAGAAACACAGCCCTGGACTGGTGGGTGGGATTTAACAAAGGGAAAACACAAGCAGCTTGCGTAGGGGAAAAGGGGGGGTGTTTCGGTGTTGACTCAGCAAGGGGGAGAGCGAGAGAACGTAAAAGGAGAGAGAGAGAGAGAGAGAGATATGCTCCAATAACATACATGAAGCGAAAAATGCAAATGACTGCGAGGGAAGGGAAAGTAAGCTTGTGTTGATAGGAACCCCTGCCCCCTGGTAGCTACTGGGGACAGAGCCACCCAATATCTACCAGTCCTTAACTTCAGGGGGGAATTAGCTCAATGGCCTTAAGCTGGGGTTCCCCAAATGTCATGGGGTACAAACAAAGGCTACAAAGAAAACACAGACTGCAGCTGAGAAAGTGAAAGTAACAGAGGGGGGTAGGGTTGATGCGGCAGCAGCTGTTACCGCACCGCAATTCCATTCCTAAACCTCAGTATCCCACATTGCAACTCGCAGAATTCCGCGTGGTACCCCGTGATTCTGCAATTCTTCTGCTACAAGAATCCGCAGATGCGGCATGTATGTCATTCACCAATTTGCTGATCGTTACCGTTGTCGTATAAAATCAGCGGTCTTTTCCCGCGTTCCACCAATTTAATATATGAGACACAGTCATGAGCGCTTATCACGGTTACGCGAAGGGAGTGACTATTTTGTGCTGCCGCTGCTGCGCTGTGTTGTCAGGCTGTCATGCTGAGTGCTGCTGATGCTGTGCTGTCTCTGTGTGTGTCTCTTTGTACCGCAGTAACTGCTCATTCTTCGCAATACATACATGCATGTACAACATGTTCTGGTTGGGAGTTGAAGGAACGGTGTTTTTATTATTTTGCAAATTGATCTTTTATGTAAAGATCTGCAAAGAAAAGTTTTTTGTCCAAAACTCATGTTGGGAGTTTAAAGTGACCAGTGTCACTTTAAACGAGGGTAATTTAAAGGGACCGTTCACACAGCCCATGGCTCACCACTTAAGCGATGCTGCATGAGTGTAATTATGTAAATAGAATAGCTGTTAAGGTTCCTGCTTGTGATACAATTTTTAGCTGGTATTCCTTGTGTTCAAATCCCGGTTGTTCTATTTAACTTTAACTCTTTTTTTTAAAATTGTTACATTAGTGTTACTGTTTTGTAATAATATAATTATTATAGTTATATTATAGTTAATACTATAAATATAATAGTAGCCCGCCCCCACAAACTCAAACAGTAGGTGGAAGGAAACTCTTTGTTCCTTGAAGTTTGGCTACAGCTAAACTTGCCAGCCACCCAAGTGAACTGGCTGCCTGTCTAATAACTGTGGACTCACCAAAAGCAACTATAATCCCCTTGTGTCAACTATAATCCCCTTGTGTCTCTTGTGTCAGCCTAAAAAGCCCCACACACCCACCCCATCTGAAGTGAAGGAGTGTAAGCACATGAAGCCCAGTTTTACAACTTGCAAAGCCATCCATTCCAGTCTGCACTGTGCTCTGCTGTAATATTCTGTGGATTGGAAGTATGTACAGCAGAGTGCTACATGTGACAATAAACAACAGCATCCTATGCTACCCACATATACTTAAGTCTGATGTTAGTCAACTAGGGCTAGCCGCTGTGTAGCTCATAGTAGCCAAACGTCCACATCCCCTCCCCCAGCCTACAAAGGCTTCCCCATAGGAGTAGCCCCTGAAGCATTGTATGTTATCAAAACCACACATCTATGACTTTGATAGAGCATAGGCAGCTCTGCTGGCTTCCCAGTTTTTCTGTATTCTGTAATGTGTTATCCAAACGTACCTTCCCCCCCACCTTTGGGGCAAGTCTTCTGAGCTGAGTGAATGACTCATACAGCATGCCAATAGACAACCGTCCCCTCTCCTCCACCCCAGGCAAGAGTGTTTTACTTGAATTTGAACTTGCAAGCCAAGTTAACTGTCTGGGTGGACGTTTGTGAGAATGTTAGGAACCATCTCGAAGAACCTTGTTTACAAGGTAGCAACCTTCTGTTCTTCTTCGAGTGGCTCTCTCCCATCCCCTCCCCCAGCCTGCAAAGGCTTCCCCGTAGGAGTGGCCCATGAAGCATTGTATGTTTTCAAAACCACACATCTATGACTTTGAGAGAGCATAGGTGGCTAGAATGCCACTAGACAAAAAAAAACCTCCCCCCCTAGGCAAGAGTGATTTACTTGAATTTGAATTTCCCCCAGCCTAGTTTTTATGTCGCATGTCAACAGACAGGAGGGGTGGTGGTGGTGGTGGTGGTATGTGGCTTTACTTAGTCCGCTTTGGAATTTAAGCTGAAGTTGTCAAACTTCAAAATTTAAATTACCCTCAACAGCTGCCTTCATTTTCCCCAAGTTCAGGAGGACTGCATTCTTTTGCAGAAGCCAAGTAAAAAAAGATTATTTTAACAGTGGTTTCCAGTCCACTTAAATAAAGAGAAGGAGTGAAGATACTTATATGTTAAATAAAGCCTGACTGTGGTGCACGGTGAACCCTAGAAAGCAATATAGAATTGATAGTCACACTTAGAAACCAACATGACTCCTTCCTGTACATACTTGATCCCATCAAGCAGCAGTGTGTCTATAGGTATTTTCAGACATTATGAGATCACAGTGAACCACGGTGAATACCCACCTGTGGTCAATATGTCTCTAACGTCTGTTTGGTGGCCGCCAGATGTTTGCCACGTTCAATACCCTCATGGGGTCAATTTGAACCACGCTTCCCGGGCTAGCCAGGGGAATGTCCTGGGAAGCGTGGTCTAAGAGATCCCCAGCAGGGACAAAAAAAAAGTAATGTCTGGCCGGGCGCCATGGCCCGGGATCCCCGGCAGGATCCCGGGCTGTGGCGAATCCGGCCCAATGTGCTGGCCGCATTGGCCCTGCCACCCGCCTGTCTCCCCGGAGGGCAGCCGGCGGGAGCGTAGAGGGGGTGGGGCCATGCGGCCGCACGTTGCACCATGCGGCCCTGCCCCCTCCCAGATTCCCCGCCGGGATCCCCCTGGCACGTCTGTTACGGCGTGACGGGGTGACCCCGGCGGGGAATGAATGGGGTGATTTTGGTACGGGGCCAACGGGCCCCATAACGTCTGAAATCACCCCTCGTCTCCTTCCCTTTCCACCTAGCTATCATTATCTATAACTGAGATGGACATATCATGAACTCTTTATTAATTTTGAAATTCTCATACTGCCTGACATGTCTTTCTAGAAAGAGATAGTTTGACATGTTCCTTATAAAGAACAACCTTTATAAAGGTTCTTCTTTATAAAGGTTATGATTCCCACTGATCCCATCAAGCAGCAGTGTGTCCATGTCACTGGGGGTGGTGGGAGAATGCTCTGCACCTATAAGGATGAAGAGAGCACAACACATATAAGGTATGAGCCTTATAAGCACAACACATATAAGCCTAAAAGGTATGAACACTAGGTATAGAAAGCTGTCTTCGACATCTTCCTTTTTTCCCAAGGGGGGGGCACCCATGGAACACAAACTGCCTGTAAGGAGGCATTGCTTTAGGGGACCATAGGAGCAGCTGAAGTTCTGCCGCACCATGTGAAGTGAACCCATTGGCACAGAAACTCTGGTCATCTTCAGTGTTAGACACATTCCACAGAGCTGTAGTAGGGAAAAACAGATACACATGCATTCCCATTTTACATATGGGGAACTGAGACAATTAGAGGTTTTTACTTCTCCAAAGCCACTCAATGAGTGATTTCCTATTTCAATTAGCCCTGGTCTCCTAGGCCCAAGTCCATCAGCCCCTTACGCATTACAGTTTAAATCAGTCCTTGTCGTGTGGCTCAGTGTCTCAGCTTTGTGGTGGATGTACAGAAGATTCCACCCTTTTTCTGCGTCTAATCATCTGGCTTATAAAGTAAGTAGGCATACACACACATACACACACACACACACTCCCCCATTGAAAAGACAAAATGGTTACGACTAACCCACAAATGGTAGGTTTAATAATGCATCTTTGAGGAGTATGCCCCTTTTTTATTCACATGCAGTTCCCATCCCAACTATGGATACATATTTTCCCTTTGCACTCCTCCGCCAGGCCACAGCTACACTTGATACCTCTGCAACCATCCAGGCACCATACACCATCATTCCTCTGCAACCATCCACCACCAGACCATCCAGTGCAAACCATAATTTTTTTTGCGCCAAAATATTTGGTGGCAAAAATTATTATTATAATAATTATTATATAGTAATAATGATAATTATTATATAATTATCATTATTATTATTAATAATAAATTGTTATTATTATTTATTGATTTTTTGAGAAAAAAACCCGAAATACATTGACACCCCTTCATCACCTGCATCCACCCTAGCCCCTTATGCACAAGCTGCAAAAATTTCTCATCACTTAAGCGATGCTACATCAGTGTACCTATGTGACTAGCATGGTGGTTAAGGTTCTTGCTTGCGATGCAATTCTTAGCTGTCATTCTGCGTGTTCAAATCCCAGGTGTTCTATTTAAATTAAACATTATTAATTTTTTTAATATTGTTACATTAGTGTAACTGTTTTGTAATAATATAATTATTGCTGTATTGTGTTGCTTGCTTTGTTATTACATTATTAAAAATATGCTTTCTTATTACATTAACATATAGCAAATCCGTGGAGTTTCTTCACATATCCGGGGAGAAACTGTAAGCATGCTGCGTCGCTGCTAGGCAATGAGCAACAACGCAAGCGTAGGAGGGAGATTTAAACTGGGTGGGACTGGACACAGTACAGCACCAGGACATGTCGTGATGGAGCCAGGTGGGAGGGATAGGAATCGGAGGCGGCCAAGAGAGGAATGGAGGAGGAGAATGAGGAGGAGGCGGGCTAAGCACTGACAGCACCACTGGAGTGGCAGCCTTGTACCCCTGCCTAAGCAGGGTGGTGCAGATCACCTCTCCATCCCACCCCTCTGTGTTGGCTGCCAGTTGTGTTGTACACTGACTCCCTCACCTTGCGTGTCCCATCGCTGGTCTGTGTGTTGAGTTGAATGCCCTCCTCTGTGTGTTCTTCTATTTTCAGCCAGGCTAGCACCTGCACTTTCCGCATCCCACTCCTCGAATCGCTTCTTCTCAATTCATTACAATAATGTTTCGGCCGGTGCCCGGTGGGCTTATCTATCTTTGGAGCTCCCCCATCACCTCCCGTCCTATCCCTCTAGGGATTCGAGCCACCCATTCATTGCAGTAGTTACTTACAGCCGTATTCTGCTGCTGGAGACGATGGTTGGATGCTGCTCTTCCCCAGGGATCGCGGGCATATTAGCAACCCATAGCTGGAGGTTCCATGAGACAATGACCCTGTGTGATCTTTGGAATTCCCTGGGTGTGCAATTGCTTGCCAACTGCCCGGACAGCGGCACAGGTGCCTATGCGGGTCTAAGTTCAGGGCTCCACTACTTTGGTTCTGAGTTGAACGCACTCGACTGCCAGCTGCATGCGGAGACACTGGGCCTCTGTCCCTTTCCCAAGGGTCACATCCCGGAGATGATGTGCTCGCATGTGGTTTGGTCTGTGGAAGAGACCATTTCCACTCTGTATGTGTGCAGCATGTCCTCCTTCACAGCCTGTCTTCTGAGGGGGGCCCTTCCCTGGCTGTCTCTTTCTTTTGCTCTGTCCACGGGGCCTGTGGGTACCAGCGGTCACATGGTGCTGCCTATCACCGCCTGTTGGAGCTGGGTCACCTTCCGTGGCCCCCAGGTAATGATTATGTCTTTCCGGAGACCACTGTGGTGGAGCTGACGGTGCTGGCTAGTGTGTGCTCTCAATCCGATGTGCAGCTTGGCCTTGTAATGGCCTATCCATTCGAGGCTTACTACCTGGTTGCACACTATATGTCTGAACCGGGATACCCTCTGGGAATGCTGCAGTGGCCTCACTATGTTCACCTGGCTGGCCACCCGGCCCCTGGCCCCTTCTTGGCCCCCTGCAGCTGGCTGTGCCTTTAAGTTTGAGGCCCCCTCAGTGTGTCCTCAGTGTGCTCCCCGCAGTCCTGTCACTGCTGTGGGTCACTGCCCGGGCCGCCTCCTCCATGATGTCCACTCCAGTGCTTCCTCCAGTGCTTCCCTTGTACAGCCCATTCCTGCTGTGCCCATTGCTACTTGTGAGTTGTGCCGGGTGCCCCACCAACCGCCTGTGGGTGACTCTGTGACCATGGGTTATGTTCCTTGTATTGGTTACAAAGTTGATTTGATTTCAAACTTAATTTAAACTGTTTGATCTGGGGAATTTTTTTTTTCATTCAATAAATAATAATTTCTTTTTTATTTGTTCCAGTCTGTTGTTTTCAAACTGTCGAGACAACCCCTCCCACCCAGACAAGACAGAGTGTTTTACAAACAAATTGTAAAACAAGGGCAGTTGAATCAGTGGACTCATTGAAGTAGTCCCCCCCTGCCTTTCCCCCCTATCTCAAACAGCCCCACTCCCAGCTGCATTTTATGTTTTCTCTCACTTTGAGAGCGCATAGCCGGTCGGCTACTTTAGCACAGTTTTACAACTTTAAAATCCCTCCATTCCAGTCTTCAGTGTGTGCTCTGCAACCAGGACCGGCAATACACCCAGGCCTCTGCATTCTGCATCCCTCTGCATTCTTCATCCAGGCAATATACATTTGTGCCATGTATTTGTGTTGTTTGAATAAATATTTGCTAGTTGTAAAACAGGCTTGTCAGCTCATCAGGAAAGGGGGGGCGGGGAGTGGAAATTTCTGTTGGCTACAGTGAGTCAGTGGCACTGGGCTGGCTACCTAACTGTACCGGGTGGCTAGGTAGACAAGGGGAGTTGAGTCAGTGGACTCACTGAAGTAGTATAACCTGCCACCATCTCAACGAGCCCCACTGAGCGACTCCCAGCTGCATTGTTTGTTATCTCTCACCTTGAGAGCGCAGCCGCATAGCCGGCTGGCTAACAGGTTTTTCTACTTGAGAAGCCATCCTGCCCAGTAGCCTTCTTTTTTCTTTTCAACTTGAAAAGTCATCCCCCCAGTAGCCAGTCCTAGTTGGCTATTGCTAAACTTGCCAGCCACCTAAGTGAACTTGCAGCCTGTCTAATAACTGTGGATTCACTATAAGCAACTATAATCCCCTTCTGGCAAATTGCAACTATAATCCCCTTGTCTCTTGTGTCAGCCTAAAAAGCACCACACACCCACCCCATCCAAAGTGGTTCCCCCTTCCCCCTACACTCCTTCCTTTCCGATGAGGTTGGAGTTGAAAAAAGTTGTAAAACAGGCTTTGGGGGAGTCAGTTCCTCCAAAGTTCCTTGACTGAATCAGAGTCAGTTCACTTCACAAGGACTGGATGCACATTGCACACTAGCACAGCACAGTCCCCTGATGAGTCCCCTGAGAAGGTTGGCTGGCCACAGTGGCTAGCTAAGCTAACTACAGGGTGGGTGGGGGCAGGGCAATCGGAGACTGTTTGGAGTCACAGCACAGCAAATTATTCTTTGAATCCAAAAAAATCCACACTAAATTTTTTAAAAAAAACCTCCCTTCTGACTCTGGGTCCAAGTTCAATGATTATTGACTCCTGAGTCCCGACCCGAGTCCCAATGCTTTCAAAACCATCCCAAGTTCAATGCTTTTAATGACACATTTGGTCATCTTGGAAGAGCAATATCAGATCTCAATCCTTAGTTAGATAGTTACTCCCTTTGGGGGGCTAAAAGAGAGGACTAGTCTTTGGATTCCAGGCTAAACAAGGGGGGGTACTGTTAAGATAACATACAATGCATCCGCCCTGGGCTACTCCCTCCCTGCCTGGGCCAGCCTTTTTAGGCTGAGTGCCTAAAGTGGTGGAGGGGACGTTTGGCTAGCCGGAGATAGGCAGTGGCTAGCTAGCTAAGTAGCTCAAGTAGTGATTTATTGAACCAAACCGTTTCCTTCCTCCAACTTTTGGGGGGGGGGGTACTACAGCAGTCCACTCAACTTGCCTCCCTCCTAAAAACTGGCTTGTGCTGGCCACACAGTTATTGGCCAGCCAGCCAGTTAACTTAGGTGGCAAGTTAAAAGTCTAGTTAAATTTATTAGTATTAGTAAAAATTAGTATTTTTTAGTATTAACACACACCAGCCAGTGCCGTCAGCTCTGCTGCGGTGTGCTCTGGCAAATTTAAATCTCCCTCCACAGCTATTTATTTGTACAGCTATCCCTTGCTCATCAGGGAGAGGCAGCTGCCTCTGGGGTGGGATGGAACTGTTTGTAATGGAATCCCTTGTCTGATGCTGAGATTCAGCTGTGGTGAGGGCAGCTGTGTAATTTATACAGGGTGTGATCCTTCACCTAGGTCTGAGATGCAGCTGTCCTACCTCTGAGTTGGTGCAGTTCCAACTACTACTAGTTTTGAAGAACTACTACTGGCAGTAGCTACGTCAGCTATAGCTACTGCTATCCCACCCCAAGTGAAACAAAACTGAGCCAAGAATCTATTAACAAGGCCCATTGAGTGTCAGACAGGCTAGCACCTGCACTGTCCCCATCCCACCTCTTGCATCCCTCGCTTCTGAAGTGGCCCGTGCAACCTAACAGTTTCCTTCTGCCAACTGGTGGGGATGGGGTCAGGGTACTACTACACTCAACTCGCCTCCATTCTAATCACTGGCTTGACCTGGCCACACAGTTTTTAGTCATCCAGCCACTTAAAATCTCCCTCCTGTGTAACACAGCAAAGCACAACACAGTTTTACAACTTGAAAAGCCATACATAACTGACCCATCCCCCCACCCACCCGGTATTTAGTTAGCCACTACTAGCCACTGACTGTAGCCAAGTTGAAACTTCCCCTCCCAAGGCGGTCGTCTAACTTTCCAAGCCATGCAGGGAAGGAGTTCATCCAAAGTTCCCAAGCTTCTGCAGCATAGTGGTTTAGGTTCCTGGCTGTACTCATGAACTTTTTGATCTGCCGGTTCAAATCTGCAGTGTGCCATTTTACTTTTATAAAAAAATGTTTTATGTTACACAGTAAGATTAAATTATGTTACTGCATCCTCTTTGATTGCAGTGTCCTGTTGGATTGCAGCAATCCTGTTGCATTGCTATCAAACGCACTGGTGGCTTGGACTGGGAGCAGGCGCCAACATACAGGGCAAGTGGAGTTTAGAGAGGGGGTGTGTGAGGAGAGGGGGATCCATCAACCACCCCGCGGCTTTAAGTTGTTATCTTTGGAACTTCAGCTGAAGTTTTAAAACTTATAAGTTTCAATGTCCATGCCCCGAGAGCGACTGTGATCTGCCTCCCTCTGAATTTCTCTGTCATCTCTCTCTACCTGGACGCATGGACACACCCCACCTCGGCCGCATGTGTAATTTACCAAGCAACTGACGCCCACCAATAAGAAATTTCCTTCCCTGTGATTGACAGCTGGCAGCCACAGGCATTTAACACAGGGAGGCAGGCTGTATTTCATGCCATGTGCGGAGTGTTTACATGTGACATCAAATTGATCTCTATCCAAAATTTGAAATAATGGCTTTCCCAGGGTTTACTACGGTTTTGGATGGCCTGATGAGAATTGGTAAGTCAAATATTGTTTCATAAGGGGAACACTCACTGTATTCCATGCTTGACATTAGTGGGGACACTGTCATTACTATTGCATTGATATTTTTTATTTTACACTCACATTGCAGGGGAAATTTTGGTAGATATTGGCTCAGCCATATGGGCCACAGTCTGGAACACAGCAGATGCTGTCCAGAACCTGTCAGACAGACAGGGGAACATTGGTAAGTATTTCTAGAAGCACAATTTGTAGTTACTAATACTATTGCCCTTGGAGTAGTGAGCTCACAAAAAAAATACATTTGCTGCTGTTCCAGAATGCATACACTAACTGAACTCCATTTTTTACAGAACAACAGCTGGCAACATTACGGGAGGACACCGCCACCCTAAAAGTAATGTTGACTGATGTACTGGAGGAGGTACGCTGCCAGCATTGAGTTTAAAAGAAATGTTAATTTTTAAAACATCAAAATAATGTAAATATGTTTATAGGTTTGTTAGAAATATTAATAAAAAAATTTCTTGTAACGTATGTTCTTTGTGCTCATATTTTTGCATCTCTCTGGTTGCAGCTGAAGGTGGGCTGGAACTGTTTGTAATGGAAATCCCTTGCCTGATGCTGAGATGCAGCTCAGGTAATGGCAGCTGTGTATACAGGGATAGGGTAGTATATCCTTCCTTCACCAAGGGCTTAGATGCAGCTGCCTGAGGTGGTACTGAGTCTAAATACTGAACTGCAAATAACACTGACCCCATTTGCACATCTAAAAGTGACCCACATCCCTGGGGTGTGTGTCTCTGTCATGGGGCAGTCAGAAAAGAAAAGAAAGATATAAATAAATTACAAGATCAACTGACAAATCATGAATTTTTAGCAAAATTAAATAAAACGTTGGTTTCTTGGTGTGGAATTGAGTTCTGGGTGGGTGAGAGTACTGGGGGGGTGAGAGGTTCACTGGGGGGGTGAGAGTACTGGCTGGGGGGGTGAGAGGTTCAGTGTTGGGGGAGGGGTTAGTGTGTGTGGGGCAAAATTGTCAGTACTGAGAAATGGGCATTCCCCACAGTACAACATGCCCTACCCTTATCCCACCCACCCGCATGTTCAACGATTAAAATATGAGAATGCAAGCTTTTGAATGAAGATCAAATAATTTTTATTCAATGTAGGAATGAATGAAACACAGGTTCGTAGTTCTTGCACTTGCATTAAAAAAAATTTTTAAGCAAGTGATTTTTATTCTCCTGATGAAGGTGAAAACCAGAAAAAGCAGATCTTTAAAAAAACCCAATAGTGTTATGTTGTGAAAAAAATTGATTGTGCTGGAAAAATTCCTTCATGACTCCATATTAAAATAGCAATCAGATCAGTACTCAATCACAGAAGAATACTTACAGTGGTGGCTACAAATCAACTGTCTAGCTGTTCCTGATCCATGTTCCTGAAAAACAGCCTTTAAAAAACCACAATTATTAGTCACATTGTATAAATGTATGCTAATTGTTGTATGTGATTACAAGAAATATGTCTTACAACAATGTGTATTACAACAAATATGTGTGCACAGCATCTATGAAAGAAAAAAAAAACATGTTGCATACTCCAAAAATAATGCATACAAAAATACATAGTATTCATATGCTATGTATGTACAATGCACATGCCCCCCCCCCCTTGACTCCAAGACCAGTTTGGCTGTGTGTCATTCGGTTTGGCCCATGACCGCACAGCATGCAAACTTTTGGAATCATTCCTGGTTGTGCTGCTATCCTGACCGACAAATTGTTCCATGTTGCACACTGTTGCATTCCGTTCATGCACATGACCCCATCCCCACCCCAAGCTGCGTGCTGCAGTCAGACAAATGCTGTAATATAACTCAATAACACAATGCATTACTATGCTATGTATGGACATGCCCCCCCCCTTGACTCCAAGTCCAGTTTGCCTGTGTGTCATTCCATTGTTACCCATGACCTTCTCTTAAAAACTGTTTATTGTATAGTTATTGTATAACACATCCTGTAGTGATATTTTCAAATGGAATTCACTGCACCACGCCATGCTACTCCAAGTTGCTATTTGCTTGCGACTGCGAGTCATTCCATGGAGGCCATGACCGCTCAAATAATAACACAAAAAGAGTTACTGCATTTAAATTAGTGCTCTTGTATTCTTTTAGAAATTTCGTCTCCTTCATCATAACCTTTTCTCTGTCGATTGATTGCCTCTCTGGTGCACTTCATTATATCCTCATCTGTTGTTGCGCCAATTAAATCCTTAGTTTTCTTCGGAAGGAATTCCCTGTTCATTTTTATTAAAGCTAGGGGCTCAAGATTTAGACTGCTAAGACTAGTTCTTTTATTTCCTAAAATGTCGCCCGCACAGCTAAATAAACGTTATGATGGAAGATGCATCATGCTGTATGGTGTGATCTTCTGAACTGCTATCTGTGTCGTTCTCCTGTGCATCGTCATCACTGTCTTCACAAACCCCTTTAATTATGTGGCTTGCAATGTCATAGCGTGCAGCTGCAGAGCCTTCTTCATCACCCAATACCTTTGTAACATTCTTGAAACGTTGCCACACTGTACAACTTATCTCAACCAATCTTCTTAAACTGGGTGCTGTCCTCGATCATGTTCAGTAATGAAATCCCAAGCCTTTCAGCCCTCAGTCCACCATCCTGTAGTGCTAAAGAGTTGGTGATGTCTTCGACTTGTGTCCTCAATAATACAAGAGAGGCCAAGCTCTGGCTGAGTGTTGCATCGACCCTGCTCACAAACTCCATCATGTCTTTAAAGGGTGCCAGCAGAGCAAGGAGAGCTTCTATTGTATCCCAGTGTGTTATATTTAGCTGCATAGCGGGGTCGTCCTTTACAGACTTGGATGCCACAGTAAAGAAAGTATCAATCGCAAGTCACTGCGAATGTAGCCTTTTTAACATCTCATACGTTGAGTTCCAACGCATGCAGACATCGTTTGGGAAGCTCTGAAGTGCAACTTGTCTCTCCTTCTGTATTTGCCTGAGCACGCGGCGAGATTTTCCCGATCGACAAAAGTGCGTCACCAACTTCTTGGCTCTACTGTGTCCTTAACCGTTGGGTCCAATTCTATACATTTTTTTCTCACCAGATGCATTGAATGAGCCATGCAGGAAACATTTTGGCTCCCGCATTCAGAAATCGCTTTCACAATATTTGCACCATTGTTTGACACAATACACCCAATGGAGAGATCAAGGGGAGCCAACCATTCATGTGTCAATTGTGATAATTTAGCATGAATGTTTTCAGCAGTGTGTTGTTCCGGAAAGTGTTCCAATGCAAGTATGGCTTGCTTCCTTACCAGTCTGTTATTGGGGTTTCGATACTCCATGCGCTGTGTACTTGTCCACATGTCTGTGGTTAAGTGCACAACCTTGCCCTCGCACCCACGCATAGCAGCTGATACTGCTTTGCATGTTTCGGAGAAAAGTTTTGGAATGGTCTTCTTTGCGAAATAATATCTCGAAGGTACATTCCATCGTGGGGCCATTCCTTCCATTACTTCCCGGAATCCCTCTTTCTCAACAAATGAGAACGGAAGCATGTCGACTGCCAGCATCTTGGTCATGAGTGCTAGGTAGTACTGTGCAGTAGGGTGAGATGCTGGCCATTTGTTTTGGTTTTTCATGGATTCTCGCAATGTGGTCTGCACAGTCCTATCACTAGCGGTGTTTATAGAGGGATCCTCGGTGTTGCTTGTTGTAGTTTTTCTAGAGTCATTGAGAATGGACTGGTGATGGTGCTTCATGTGGCTGTGCATACCACTAGTCCCAGGCTGGCTCTTCCCTCCTTCGGTCCCTCTTGTGATTTTCCTTGTGCAGTATTTGCACTTCACTACTAGTTTCTTTGCATCACATGCAGTGAAATGGTCCCAGACATCCGACCTTAGTTCTTTTCATTTGTCTGCATTCCCATTGGGGGTGTTGTTGATTGTTCCTTGCTGTGATGAGAATACAGCCTCGGGATTTGTTGATGTGGATGCCACAGGTGAACACGCCGGCATAGAATTTGTTTTCCTGGTAAGAGCCAATGATGTTGGAGTGCTGGCCATTTTTATGTTGTGTTGTGGTTGGAGCTCGGAGTCGTTGGCTGATGTCTTGATGAAGCGTTTTTGAAAATTGGGGCTATGTCAGTACCCGTACTATATTGCAAGGGCAAATGGCCTTCCTGTTCAACATTTAAGGGGTTTTCATCCATCCGTAGCCTTTTACACAGTTGGATGGAGCCTGAGGATTGTGCATTATGAGGGGTGTACAATGGATCATCTTCATCTACATCTTCGGTTAATTCCATATCATCCATGGTACCATCAGTATCAGTATCATTGTCAGCTTAGTCATGATGAGAAACGTGTGCGGCACGCACAGTGGTGTTGTCATGCACACTCACCCCTGGCTCGCTTTCCAGAGCGCGCTCGCCTTCTTCCACATCGACAGCTGAAGTACACAATTGGCTCCAGGTGTTGATGCTGTGTGCCCTCACTGGCTCCTGCATGCATTTTTGAGATTGCTCAGATGTGCTTTCAAGTTGACACTCTAAATCGTTGACAATGCGCTGGGACAATTCAACATCTTTGTAGGAGTCCATGAACAATTCTACTACAGTGGAGGGGGAGTCTGCATCAAGAAAAGCCCTCAGTGCATCCTGCACTGAAACATAGCATTTCATTAAAGCACATTTAGTTTGCAGCGGTGCCCAATGTTTAGAACTGCCATGCGGTGACAATCGTATTTTAGCTGGCGAAATACTCATTGGTAGCAGCACCTGTGACAATTCCAGACTATCATACTGCTGTTGGGTGTGTGGTTGCAACTGAAGAGGCGCCTGTGAGCGTTTGGCCGTTGCCTCTGGTTCTGAACTGCCCAGCTGCGCCAATGCCATTTTGACAGGTGAAATATGCATTGCAATCTGCGGCTGGACAATTCATTAATGGAAGAATGCTGTGGGTGTGGGGCTTCTTGTTGAAACACAAGAGGGTGCTGCGAGATTACTTGCCCAGAAGCAACAGCCAGAGCCTCCACACCAGATTCTGGGACTTGTGGTGTTCGAGGAGACACTGTGTCCTGTCCCCTTTTCTTTCCATTACAATGTGACAAGACAATGCTCGGGCTCGTCCTACTGCTGCGAGTTGTAGTACGCTTTCCAGAAGAGGAATTATCACGTTTCCACTTAGCCGAATGTGCTGACATCTATATAGCCTATGGAAACAAAGTGTGTCCGAATAAGTCAATAAGGAATTATTAATGGAGAAAATATACACAAGTAAATGTTAGATAACTCATTGTGTTACATCAATAACGAGTTTGGAGAAAACCAATTACAGTACATTTGCTACTATAGCAGACCTAATGTTATCATAGAACACTGACATGCCAGATTGTGAAAGGTGTACGCCATCAAGCAAAAACATATCAGTACAGGCGGCTATAATGTTCCGGTGCTAGAAAGAAACCAAACCAATATCCTTAAGGGAAGCACCTACACACTTATTTATATTTCTGATAGATTTATTAATAGCATGCCTATTTGTGCTATATTGGTTGCAAATGCGAATGATCATGTCAGAGAAGACAAGCTTACAACCAGGAAACAGAAGGTTCATTGACCTTAAATCTTTTCTCATTTCATCCAGAAGCTCACCCCCTTTGAGCATGCTAATATCTTTACCAGCAGAGTGGATTACGATGCACGAAGGCAGCTCAGAAAGGGATGAAATGAATTGCCTTTCCTTCTTTAAAGACGGCAATACATTGGACCATCGCACCCCACCTCTTCTGATCCATCTGACGCTAACATTGTGTAAATTAAAATTGATGTCCGCATGTTCTGTGGTGCAGAGTTGCTCGAGTCTTGTTATGTACGAATCTCCAATGATCCAAATGTTCTGCATCATGACTTAATAGAACACAAGAAGCAATTACTTATCAGTAGGCTGTCATTTAAAAAATGTCTTTCAGAATTGTCTTAAATGAACTTACCTAAAGTCTGTTGCTGAGCAAAAGATGTGTTTGTTCCTGCAGGCCATCTGCAGAATGTATCAGGGGAGGCGATCTGCACAGTAAATGGAAAATGAGGATGTTAGTGCATGTGTATTATTTTTAGTTTACATATTTTTTATATCTTTATTTTCTCTCAAAAAGGTTGAAATTTTTTTCATTTGTATTTTTGTATAAGTACAATTGTATGTAACTATAATACAACTAGAATTGTAGTTGTATTATTGTGTATTGTATTGTATCGTGTAGTTGTACAATCATGAAAATAAAATTAAATGAACCAAAGATTTTGCAGGGACTCTAAAGGTTGTGTGAATTATGGGAATAGTGGCAGTTGCAGAACATAAGATTGCTACCTTGTAAAAAATGTTCTTCGGGATGGCTCTAAACATTGTCACAATGCCAACACAACTTAAAGTACTGTTTGTAGATGAACGGCAAGGTTAATTGTTTACTGCGTGTGGCATAGAGACTGTCATCGTTCATGTGATTGTTCAAAAAGTAATCAATGGTTGATATGACTGTGTATATAATGGCGCCTGAGAGCATCACTTTTGTGAGAATATTTGGAGCCAGCTCCCAGAACCATTGCTTGCAAGGTAGCAACCTCGAGCCACACCGATCCTGTGGGGATTTTTATCTTTTTTGAAAAGACAGTGCCAGTGCCTGCCTGATTGGGGGATTGGTCACCCAGGCTCTCCCTGGATGACTCTCCGGGAAGCCCCTCCCCTCCGGCCGTGTCTATTTCCCTGTGTGCTTCTCTGACTGTCCCCGAGTCCCTGCTCCAGGCTCGCCGGCTGCTTCTGAGCCTTCTGTGGCTACTGACTATGCAGAATTGGGTCAGGCTCAGAAACTGCCAGCAAGCCTGGAGCAGGGACTCGGGGACGGTCGGGGAAGCACACGGGGAAATAGACACGGCGAGGGGAGGGGAAGAATCTGCCAGCGAGTCTGGAGCATGGACTCGGGGAGGGTTGGGGAATCACACAGGGAAATAGACACGGCTGGGGGGGATGGGCTGCCAGGAGAGTCACCAAGGGAGATCGTGGAGGAGGGGGGGTATAGCCGCCGGTTGCCGCGCAAGACTCAGAAGCCGCCGGCTAGCCTGGAGCATGGATTTGGGGAGGGTCGGGGACGCACACAGGGAAATTGAGATGGCCAGGGGGGTTGGGGAGGTGCTGCCGGTAGAGGCGCTGCAGGGACCACAAGTCTTCCGCGGCTACCGGCTATCCCCCCCCTTGCAGGCTCTCCCTGGATGACTCTCTGGGCAGCCCCTCCCCCAACTGTGTCTATTTCCCCGTGTTCTTCCCCGACCCTCCCCGAGTCCCTTTTCCAGGCTCACCGGTGGCTTCTGAGCCTTCCGTGCCTACCGGCTATGCAGAATTGGGTCAGGCTCAAAAGCCACCGCCGGTAGCCACAGAAGGCTCAGAAGCCACCGGCTAGCCTGGAGCATGGACTCGGCGAGGGAGAGGGAAGCACATGGGGAAATAGACATGGCCGGGGGGGAGGGGAAGAATCTGATGGAAAGCCTGGAGCAGGGACTCGGGGAGGGTCGGGGAAGCACACAGGGAAATTGAGATGGCCAGGGGGGTTGGGGAGGTGCTTCTGGTAGAGGGGCTGCAGGGACAACAAGTCTTCCATGGCTACCGGCTATCCCCCCCTGCAGGCTCTCCCTGGGTGACTTTCTGGGCAGCCCCTCCCCCCCATCCGTGTCTATTTCCCCGTGTGCTTTCCCGACTCTCCCTGAGTCCATGCTCCAGGCTCGCCGGCAGATTCTGAGCCTTCCATGGTTACCAGCTATGCAGACTCAGGTCAGGCTCAGAAGCTGCCATCGAGGCTGGAGCAGGGACTCGGGGTCGGGGAAGCACACGAGGAAATTGAGATGTCTGGGTGGGGTTGGGGAGGTGCTTCTGGGAGAGGGGCTGCAGGGACCATGGATGGGGGGTTGGGTAGGTGCTGCCTGGAGAGGGGCTGCAGGGACCACAAGTCTTCCGCAGCTACCGGCTATGCACCCCCCTCCTCCAGGCTCTCCACATGGGTGACTCTCCGGGCATCCCCTCGCCCCTGGCTGTGTCTATTTCCCCGTGTGCCTCACTGACCCTCCCCAAGTCCCTGCTCCAGGCTCGCTGGCAGCTTCTGAGCCTTCCGCAGCTACTGGCTATGCAGAATTGGGTCAGGCTCAGAAGCCGCCGGCGAGCCTGGAGCAGGGACTCGGGTTCGCGAAAGCACATAGGGAAAGTGATATGGCCAGGGGGGTTGGGGATGTGCTGCCAGGAGAGGGGCTGCAGGGACCCCAAGTCTTCCACGGCTACTGGCTATGCACCCCCCCTCCTCCAGGCTTTCCCCATGGGTGACTCTCCCGGAAGCCCCTCCCCCCTGGCCGTGTCTGTTTCGCCATGTGCGTCCCCGATCCTCCCCGAGTCCATGCTCCAGGCTTGCCGGCAGATTCTACGGATTCTGCGGCTACCTCTGGCTATGCATTGCAGACTAGAGCACTAACAATAGCAACCACAAACAATATCAACCAAAACCTAGCGATAAACATAAAAGGCTCACAGCAATAAAGAACATATGTGTACATTTATTACAAAAAAGGATAATGGAAAATGTAAAGTGCAGCTGTACCAAAATTACTTTAGCTGATTTAGCACTAAATTAGCTGTTAAAAAAAAGCACAGTTTTGAAGAATTAGAATAAAAGTTCAAGCACTTACACAACAACCTTCTTATGTTATCCAAAATCGATGGTATTATATGAATTAGGAGGAAGGGATAGGATTCTCTCTCCTCGAGTCGCTATGCGGTGCTTTGTCGCGGAGTGCAGAAGATCAGAGTGTGTTAACAAACACAGACACTGGCAGCGCGGCTCCAACAGTCACTCACTCTCACTACGATTGGGGATCAAGAGGGAGAAGCAAGCTACGAACACACCTATTTATACTTAATGGGGAAGGCGGGACATGTCTCTCTGTGAAAGCCCTAGCCAATGAAATGAAAAAGCCCTAGACAATGAAATTGGCCGATGAATCATGCCGCCGGGTCTCGCGATACCTTGTATACAGAGTGGCAGAAACATAATACAATGATCAGATAATCACAAAGATTCCATG
This sequence comes from Sphenodon punctatus, assembly GCA_003113815.1. Classification (NCBI taxonomy): domain Eukaryota; kingdom Metazoa; phylum Chordata; class Lepidosauria; order Sphenodontia; family Sphenodontidae; genus Sphenodon; species Sphenodon punctatus. Next base: position 444,830 of record QEPC01006337.1, read on the forward strand.
GCAGACAGAAAGGGGAGTTGGTGCCACTTCTTACTGGGAATCCACAAAAGTTTTGCTCCCGCCCATCAGTTCTGATGCCGCGGCAACATTAGCGGCAAACTGCCACCACAGCCATCGGAAAGCAGCCTCTGCCGAACCGCGCTGCGATGTGAGGAATAGGGGTTTCCGTTGGTAACAGCTGCCGCAGCGGTATGCTGCTACAGCCGTAGTAGGGTGTAGGCTCTGCAGAGGGTAAGAAAAAGCAAGAGACTGGACCTATAGTTTACGTCTCCTAGCTGATTGAGCAGGATCAGCAGCCCAGGATCCAGTGATGTTGGGGTCCAAAAACGGGGGGGGAGGCTGAAGTTTGGGAGACCCATTAGCTCAGACACATGCAGAGAAACCTGCATGTATCTGGGGTCCAAGGTTTCTCAGAGGTTGATGGGAAAACCAGGGGCAGTTATAGGGTGCTGAACAAAGGATTTGGGGAGGCTATGATGGGTCGTTTGGGGTACACAATGAGCTAACGAGGGGAGAAATCCAACTTCTACTTCCATCACAAAAAGGGCCATACAAGATGCATAAGATATCTGTGACACAGGGGGAAAGCGTAAACAACAGTGGCTGGAGGGTTGTTAAGGAGAGGAGGAGAGGAGGAGAGGACTAACGATCGGCTTACTGGGACACAAAGGGAACCCCTGGATTTCTTTATTCCTGAGGGGGGGTGATTTCTGCTCCAAGTTCCAGTCATCAGTGCTCTACTGAATAGGAAGAATGCCTCTTAATGGCCCCATACTTTACTCTAAGCGCTTTCCTTTTTCCTCTCTTCCCCCAGATTCAGACTGGTATTTCACATGAGCGACCCACTTTCTGCTAGGTTCCATGGTGGCTGGGCCTGATTGTTACTCTGTCTTACAAGCCCCCCTCTTGCTCATAATGGGGGGCTATGCTCTCAAGCCCTTTTCCTCATGTTTGCTGGCCCTTGGCCATGTCTGGGAGCTGTCCTTTCAAGCCCTCCGGGTCCAAGTTTGTTGGCCCTTGGTCATACAGCAGAGGGCGGATTGTACCTGTTTTAGGGAAACTGAGGCATATCAACAGCATATGGGAAAATCAAATGCCTGGAAAAACTTCAGTTTAGTTTTATAAGAACCCTATTGGCAGCACCACCGAGGATAAATATAGTGGCCCTGGGCTTGGAAGGTGGTTTATTACCACTGGCTGAGAGAATTTGGATGGGGGCCATATCCTATTGACTTCGTCTGTCTTTTAATATGTCTGCCCCTCTGTCAGTGTTGGTTTTGGAGGATAAGATTTCAACAGCTGGATTACTGGGGTGCGTAATAAGATCTGTCAATTAGGTTTTAGCCCTGTAGTTTTGGAACCATTGGGGCTCAAGGGGGCTCAGAAACTATTGGTGGAGAGGTTATCAGATATTACCTGGCAAGAAGTAGGGCCTTTGGGATTTTAAGATCCCTCCTGTTTAGGGAAGTTTGTAAGTTTTGTAAGTTTTGCAATGGCCATTGGCTAAGCAATAAAGGATTATTATTATTATTATTATTATTATTATTATTATTTATTTATTTAGCTGAATAGCATAGACAAAAATTCCCTCCATTATAAATATACATTTTAGAGAAACTTTTAATTAATAGCTTTTTAATATGTATATAGAATGTTATCTTTTATCTGCTTAGTCTGTATTTGTTCTTATTGTTCTTGATAAGCAAAAATTACCATTTTGCCCACAGAAAGAGCATCCTTTTTTTTGGAGCAGTCAGATAAGTTGTTCATGGCTGAAATAATATACAACTTTCCTTAGGAATGGTCTCAGCTAGAAATCTCATCCAGTCTTAAGCTTAATGCATGGTGTCTTCAATGACACCTGCCTGACAAGGACAAAATAAATCTCAAATGCTTAGGAACCTGGCATCTTCTGCCCACAAGCAGAGTAATAGGCAGTGGGCATTTGCTTAAGGTGAAGTCTGCAATAAGCAGCTTTACCTGTTCCCTTTCCAGACATGTTGAAAATCTGTGCTGAGCCTGCCTCTTTCCTCCTATCTAAAAGTCCTTTTCAGTTGGGAGGGGGTGAGCAGCATGGAGGGGGCAGACTCAGCATACACCTTCAGCATTCTATTGGCTAGCAGGAGTCAGCAGCAAATAGAATGCTGAAGAGCTGTGCTGAGCCCACCTTTTCCCTTCAGGTTCCCTCTCCCATCTGGAAGGACAGAGAAAGAGAGAAGCACGGACATTTTCCACCCCTACTATGTGGTAATGCAAAATATGCTAGAGGGGGTACAAGAGGCACATGTTAGGGTTGCCATATTGCCCAGTTGGCGGGGTTTCACCCAGAATGCGGGCATTCTACCCGGTGCCCATTTAAGCATTAGTTGGCCCAGAATCACCCCCGCCACACCCAAACCATGCTTTCAGCCTGCTGTGGCCCTCTCTGTCTGTGTCAGACAGACCCATCATGATGACATCTAAAAACTGCTGGTGGTGGTGGCATGGCTGCAACTGTGAACCGACCCATCTGCAACAGCACCACATGGTTAGCTGGCACTACACAGGCCTGCCTTATGCCAGAAAAGGCACACGTGCATGAGGGAAAGGCAGCATTGTGAGGCAGGCATGAGGACCAGTGAAAGTCTTTGGAGGGACTCGAGTAGTCAGTGTGCACAGCATGACCTGCCCCGTCAAGGAGCAAGCAGACAGTAGAGAGAAGAAGAGAGAGGAGGAGGCAGACAAATCTGTCCAGTGGTTCAGTCACAGACAGCAAAGGGATGGCTGGGATAGCCACCTGGGCCCCATCTTACTAGCAGGGCCACCAGAGTGAGTCATAAGTAAATAAAGCCTGAGCTGCCATCCATATTCCTGACCCATCCAGCAGTCTCCCAGAGAAATCGGGCAGCTATCCCCAAGTGAAACCCACATCTTCAGGCAGATCTGGAGATTCTGAGTCAGACTCAGACCAAGCTGGAGTTTTGTATTGGTGAGTTGACTTACCAGAGCGCAGGATAGTTTGACCATCATGGGGTTAAAAATAAAACCCCGGAAATGCTCTGCTAGCCAGGATCCCAGTATGCAGTGCTTGCTCCCAATGGCCTTTGCAAATTGCATCAGAGCCAGCACCCAGGGGAGCTGTTCATCCAGGTGACCCCACTGAAGGAGTACTGGTCAGCAGTGAGTGAACCACCCAATCCCCTTCCCCCCACATTCCCCTCCCCCCCAATCTCATGAACAGTGTACTTCTGCCCACCCCAGGTCAAATCTCTCTTCTCCACCCTCACAAGGGTTAAAAGTAAAACTCAGGAAACAGGTTGCTCTGCTAGCCAGGATCACAACATGCTATGCTCCCCATGGTTCTTGCAGCAGACCGACTCCCAGGGGGCTGGCGGAACTGTCCATTTGGGTGACCCCGATGGAGGAGGACTTGGCAGCAGTGAGTGAGCACCCCAATCCCCTTTCCCCACCCCAATCTCTCATCCCCCCCAATCTCTCATCCTGCCCAGTGTGCCCACACCTTTCTGCCCAGCCTGGGTTGAATCTCTCTTCTCCACTCTTCCTTCCCTACCCTGTCATCTCCCTTCCCAGCTAATCAGTCCATTCAAGCAGTCTCTCTCTTTCTCTCTCCATCCAGACTTTCAGTGAATCCCCTCTTATTTCCCTATCTAGCCACCCATGTCCTTCCTTCTAGTCTCTTCATCTCTCTAACAGAATTAAAATTCTGTGTCTCTACACTCCCAAATAGTGGGCATTTTTACACATACCTTAAAGTTCAGGATTTTTCAATCTTCTGGGTTTACAAGTCCACAAGTAAGTTCCGGATGCATTCTTCTCTTACACACACTGCCCTGAGGCAGTCTAAAGTAGCTTCAGGTATAGACGTGACAGGCTGCCATGGAAACCAAGTGACCACAGTTGCTTGGAGCAAAGCAGTTTAACAGGAGAACCTTTTACACACAAAAGTTCTGGGAGAAGTTCTACACAGTTCAAAGAGCCGGATGTTTAAGATCTGGGTGAGAGATTTAGACACACAGAAAGTTCAGGATGTAACAGCAAACATGCAGGAGAAATGTGTGTCTAAAAACACCCAGTGTCTCTCTCTCGGCACTCATCTGCACATCCAATTCTCTGCCTCTCTCTATCCATTCACCTAATGATTGGGAACCTTTTCCCTACCAGAGGCCACTTTGGAAACTAGCACATGCAGCTCCAAGGGCTGTAGAGAAGTTGGGAATGGGAGTGCTTAAGGGGTCCGCTCATGAAGAGGAGGGTCCAGTTCATGGATCTGTCCCCCTGTCCCAAAGTGCCTGCCCCCAACTCTGCTCCCTTCCCCTGAACTCAGTCTTGTGTGTGCATGTGTGATGTGAGGGTCTGGATCTAGGGGCCAGATCCAGGAACTGGAAAGGGGCCAGATAAAAACTTTCCATGGGCCGCATTTGGCCCCTAGACCTTAGATTCCCCACTCCTGATTTAATGTTGCTTACCTCCAGTGGTACCAGGGCACCTTACCCCACCTCTTGTATCTAAGAGGTGTGAGGGAGGTTGTAGGGNGGGGGAGGGGGGGGAGGAGGCGGCTATAGGGGTAGTTCCGGGGCGTGGACGGTATGGTCCATGGGGGCGGATGGCTCGCGCCCCTAGGGGACCAAGGTGCCTGAGGGAGGTGCAGATTGAAGTCCCCCGATTGGGGGTGGGGGAGGAGCCAGGTCCAAGGCCCACTTGTGGGGGGTTGATGTTGTTGAATGCAAGGTCCATGGTCAACAAGGCCCCGATTGTCCAGGACATAATCTTGGATGGGGCCGTGGACCTCGCGTGTATCACGGAGACCTGGCTGGATAAGCTCGCCAGTCCAACTTTGGCGGATCTCGTTCTGCCGGGTATGTCATGCAGCATCAGCACCACACAGGTGGCCGGGGAGGTGGTGTAGTGATTATTTTTAGAGAGGACTGGCCTGTTAGGAGGTATCCTGTTCAGGAGAGTGTGGGTATTGAGGCCCTTCATGTGGTGTTCGATTTGGCTGGGGGCAAGCTAGGGGTGTTGCTGTTATACTGGGCTCCTTCTTGTCCAGCAACATCCCTGACTGCTCTAGCAGAGCTGGCCTCGGAGGTGGTGTTGAGCTCCTCTAGGACCTTGGTCCTGGGGGGCTTCAACATTCACGCCAATGCTGGCCTTGTCGGGGCAGAGCGAGAATTCATGGCCGCCATGGCAATCATGGATTTGTCCCAGGAGGTTATCTGCCTGACCCATGTGGGGAGGGGGCACACCCTCAACCTGATCTTCAGTTCTGGCCTTGAGGCAGGGGGTCCGGTTGTGGGGGTTTACAGCAGTACCCTTGTCATGGATGGACCATTATCTCCTTCAGGCTGTTCTCTCCGCACCCCCACCCCCAGAAGGGGAAAGGACCAGTTAGGATGGTCTGCCTTCGGAGGCTGATGAAACCCCAGTGGTTCCAGGAAGCCCTGAGGAAATTAACCTTGGACCTGGATGGTCACTCTGTTGATGAACTGGTCCAGTGTTGGAACACCTTGCTGAAGGAGGCCATCGACAGGGTGGCTCCGAGACGCCTTCTGCCTCGGTCTCGTCACTGCAGAGCCCCTTGGTTTACCGAGGGGCTGCGGTGTATGAAGCAAGTATGCAGGAGACTGGAGCGATGGCAGCATGGCAGGGACAGCAAGGAGGGTGCAGGCAACAGAACACGGCATCAGGGCAGGGCAGGGGCGGGAGCCCGCACGGGAGAATGAGGCTGGGGGCCGGGGGGCACAGGGGGACTCACAGCCAGCTACTAGGGGCCACAAAGGGGCCAGGGGCTGGGTGCCCCACCCAAAGTATGACATGGCCAAGGCAGGACCCCCCTCTGCAAGGCAGTCCATGTAGGCATCCAGGCTGCACACAGACAGTGCAGACACTGTCTCAGCAATGGACCAGGTCACATACGCGCACCTCCTCTCTGGGATGCGGCCATCTGGGAAGGGAACCAGCCCCAGCATCTCAGCATGCAGCCGGCAATAATGTGCGCTCGTCTCATAGCTGAAGTAACGAAGGCCAGAGCTCAGGCTTGCATAAGCACCCGACTGGCTCTCCGGGCAGCCCAGGAGCAACTGTATGGCTGGGGTATTCCACAGGTCACACAGGGACATGGTCTCATGGAAGGTCCAGCTATGGGGGGCCCCATGAGGGCCTGGAAGTGGGAGCCCCATGGAAGCACAGCCAGTCATGGTCCAGAAAGACAGGGAGAATAACACCATGGACAGGGGGGCACAAAGTCCCTGCAGGGCCAGGGGTGGGGGCGGGGAGTGGGTGGGGTGGGCCTAAGGACAAGTGAGGCAGCCACAGGCCACAACATTGTATAGCAACAGAGTGAGGTGTGGCCTTCAGGCCTGGCACAGCTGCAGGAAACAAGTACCCAGTCAGGACAGCTGAGACTCTAATC
>QEPC01006337.1:451338-470635 GCA_003113815.1 Sphenodon punctatus
GGTTTTTGGGGGGGATGGGAGAAGGCCATGGGGCGAGCAGTCGGGTCTTGGGGGACAGGGTGGAGTGGATGGGGGGGAGGAGGCGGCCATAGGGGTAGTTCCGGGGCGTGGACGGTATGGTCCATGGGGGCGGATGGCTCGCGCCCCTAGGGGACCAAGGTGCCTGAGGGAGGTGCAGATTGAAGTCCCCCGATTGGGGGTGGGGGAGGAGCCAGGTCCAAGGCCCACTTGTGGGGGGTTGATGTTGTTGAATGCAAGGTCCATGGTCAACAAGGCCCCGATTGTCCAGGACATAATCTTGGATGGGGCCGTGGACCTCGCGTGTATCACGGAGACCTGGCTGGATAAGCTCGCCAGTCCAACTTTGGCGGATCTCGTTCTGCCGGGTATGTCATGCAGCATCAGCACCACACAGGTGGCCGGGGAGGTGGTGTAGTGATTATTTTTAGAGAGGACTGGCCTGTTAGGAGGTATCCTGTTCAGGAGAGTGTGGGTATTGAGGCCCTTCATGTGGTGTTCGATTTGGCTGGGGGCAAGCTAGGGGTGTTGCTGTTATACTGGGCTCCTTCTTGTCCAGCAACATCCCTGACTGCTCTAGCAGAGCTGGCCTCGGAGGTGGTGTTGAGCTCCTCTAGGACCTTGGTCCTGGGGGGCTTCAACATTCACGCCAATGCTGGCCTTGTCGGGGCAGAGCGAGAATTCATGGCCGCCATGGCAATCATGGATTTGTCCCAGGAGGTTATCTGCCTGACCCATGTGGGGAGGGGGCACACCCTCAACCTGATCTTCAGTTCTGGCCTTGAGGCAGGGGGTCCGGTTGTGGGGGTTTACAGCAGTACCCTTGTCATGGATGGACCATTATCTCCTTCAGGCTGTTCTCTCCGCACCCCCACCCCCAGAAGGGGAAAGGACCAGTTAGGATGGTCTGCCTTCGGAGGCTGATGAAACCCCAGTGGTTCCAGGAAGCCCTGAGGAAATTAACCTTGGACCTGGATGGTCACTCTGTTGATGAACTGGTCCAGTGTTGGAACACCTTGCTGAAGGAGGCCATCGACAGGGTGGCTCCGAGACGCCTTCTGCCTCGGTCTCGTCACTGCAGAGCCCCTTGGTTTACCGAGGGGCTGCGGTGTATGAAGCAAGTATGCAGGAGACTGGAGCGATGGCAGCATGGCAGGGACAGCAAGGAGGGTGCAGGCAACAGAACACGGCATCAGGGCAGGGCAGGGGCGGGAGCCCGCACGGGAGAATGAGGCTGGGGGCCGGGGGGCACAGGGGGACTCACAGCCAGCTACTAGGGGCCACAAAGGGGCCAGGGGCTGGGTGCCCCACCCAGTGAATGAGGTGGGGCAAATGGATCATGCCCCTGTGGTACCCCAACAAGGACATGTGGTGGGCAATCAGGTAGTAAGGCTTGAAAGGATCCTGCATGGACAAGGCCAGCTGCACATCTGAATGGGACCACACGCTGAACAGCGCCAACAGCTCTGCCGCGGTAGGCTCAGACATGCAGCAGTCAGCAGCAGGGGGCCACAGAAGCTGACCCAGCTCCAACAGCCAGTGATACACCGGCCCAAGAGAGCACTGGTACCCACGGGACCCGTGGACACAGCCAAAGTATGACATGGCCAAGGCAGGACCCCCCTCTGCAAGGCAGTCCATGTAGGCATCCAGGCTGCACACAGACAGTGCAGACACTGTCTCAGCAATGGACCAGGTCACATACGCGCACCTCCTCTCTGGGATGCGGCCATCTGGGAAGGGAACCAGCCCCAGCATCTCAGCATGCAGCCGGCAATAATGTGCGCTCGTCTCATAGCTGAAGTAACGAAGGCCAGAGCTCAGGCTTGCATAAGCACCCGACTGGCTCTCCGGGCAGCCCAGGAGCAACTGTATGGCTGGGGTATTCCACAGGTCACACAGGGACATGGTCTCATGGAAGGTCCAGCTATGGGGGGCCCCATGAGGGCCTGGAAGTGGGAGCCCCATGGAAGCACAGCCAGTCATGGTCCAGAAAGACAGGGAGAATAACACCATGGACAGGGGGGCACAAAGTCCCTGCAGGGCCAGGGGTGGGGGCGGGGAGTGGGTGGGGTGGGCCTAAGGACAAGTGAGGCAGCCACAGGCCACAACATTGTATAGCAACAGAGTGAGGTGTGGCCTTCAGGCCTGGCACAGCTGCAGGAAACAAGTACCCAGTCAGGACAGCTGAGACTCTAATCAGGCCAGTAAGGACACGGTGTAGCAAACAGGGAGAAGTGGGAGGTGATGGCTGAAAGCATGAAGCTGCAACAGGAACATCGGGGCGTGTGCCTGTCTGCGCGCTAGGCCCCATGCAGGGGCAGCAGGGGCACCCAAAAGTGCAACTGTGGTGCCCAGACCTGCCCACCCTGCCAGGGAAAGCCCTGTCAGTCGGAGGCGGGGCACCGGTCGACCTCGGCCAGGCCCGGTCAGGCTGACACCACTCCAAAACACCTGGGACTGCCACCTCCATGGAGGGGTACAGGGCAGCTGCTACCGGATGCACCTCGCACTCTCAGCCGAGTGTTATCGCGCCCACATCAACCAGCTGCGCATCTTTACCGCAGAGGTGCAACTGGGCACCCGCCTGCGGGTTATCGCTGCCTGGGGAGGCGCTGGGACGTGCAGGGCCCACCACAGTCATAGATGCACCCTGGCTAGGCTCAGGGTCCAGAGGCTGTCTGGGGCAGACCAGCAGGTTGTGATGCAGGGCCGGAGCAGGCCAGCGGCGATCCAAGCGGCTGCTGGAAGCCTCCGTTGGCAGAAGGAGACCACACGTCGGGCTGCCCTGCTTGCTACGCCCATTGATAGGTGGCTGTGGGTCACAGAGGAGGCACAGGGATGGTGAGCCAGGGTGCTGTGCCAGTGGGATGAGGCGGAGTGGAGGGCCCTTTAGGATGGACAAGCTCATCTTGCTGCGGCTTGCGGAACCCTTCACCGCACCCCCTTGAGGACCCCCATCCCCATGGTCCAGCGGGTGGCTACTGGGAAGCTGAGGCGTGAGGGTGTGCCCCACCCATGCCTCCCCGGAGGTTCCCTTGGGGTCCCAGGCCATGCCCGAAACAGCCTCCCACCCCCCGGGGCCCTGTAATGGACACCATGAGTCCGGAAATCATGCTGCACATTTATTAAACCACCCATGACAACCTGTGCCCCACACATCCCCACCTCCCTCCACACACCCCCATGCATTGTGTCTCCCCCATCACACCGCCCTCCCCCTCCCCATCCCCTCCGGCCCCCGCGTATCCAGGGTCAGCCCCTCAGTCGCCCAGTGGATGCTGCCAAGCTCTGGGAGCTCACTTCCCCCCCACTGTCAGTGTCCCCAGTTGTGCCCTGTGCGGTATCGTAACACGGAGGGGCAAACAGTGGTAGGAGGGAGGGAGGATCTGGGACTAGAGGCCCCCTCCCGTGGTGGCAGCTGGCCCCTCCTGAGGCCTGGGGGTACCGGAGGTCAAATGTGCGGCCCCGGCTGGGGTGGAGGTGGCTGGGGTAGTTGGGGTGGGGGAGGGGTCGCCGAGGGGTCGGGCACCAGGCCCGGGGCAGGCAGGGTGTCCGGGGGGGCTGCCATCACATAGGCACACATGGTTCCTGCATGCAGGAGTAGGGAGGTCCCAATGACATGGGACCTGTCGAGCTTTGGCAAGTGCTCCCTCACCATCGTTGTGATGGCCTGTTCCAGCTGCCCAAGGGCTTCCACCTGCCTGATGTGTTCCCAGCGCTCCCGCCTCCACTCCAGGTGCACCTCTGCCTGGAGCCTCATGTCTCGAGCCTCTGCCCATTCCAGGAAGTGCTCGATGGCTTCCTCCATGCTGTCCACAGCCGCGATCATCCACTCCCCCTGCTCCATTGATGTCCGGACTATGTCCTCTGCGTGCTCCTCCCTCTGGTGCCAGGTCCGCACCTGGTACTCCCTCATGTGCTGTGCTGGGGACATGGGCCCGGGTGGCTGCAGGTGCTCGGGTTGCTCTGTAAGGTAAATGGAGATGGGTAATGTGGGGTCCAGGGTGTCTGCCCCCAGCAAGGGCATGGGCCCACAGGGTCCGTGTCCCCCCCAGGTCTGCCCTGGAGCCTGGCCCCCATGCCTGGTGCACTCCCTCATGCTCCCTGTGTCCCGGGTACCCCTCCCTGGCCCCCGGGTGTGCCCCCACCCTATCTGTGTGCCTCACCTGGGTCCTCCTCCCGCTGACTGGGCACCTCCGCTCTGGTCTTCTCGTCCACCTGCCCCTGCTGCTGTGCTGTCCTGTGCCCTGTGGGGGTGTTTTGGGGGGTGGGGTTGGTGGGGGTGGTCTGGGGGGGCCAAGTGCACCCCGGCCACCCCTCCTGCCCTCTGGCATGCCTGGGGGGCCCAGGGTGGCCCTGGCCCATGCTTCCCCCACCCTCCATCACCTCTCTTCCCCTGGCCCTGGCCGCGCCTCCCCTTGTGGCTGCCCACTTACCATCTATGTCAGTCTCAGACCCCTCCGAGGCCGGCCCCTCGGTGTGGGTGGGGTCCCCCTGGGACCACTGCCTGAGGGTGATGAGGGTGCAGGTCTCAGACTCTGCTTCTCCGGACAGGGGTGGGGGTCTTTCTGGACTTCTGTCCGGGGGGGGAGGGCTTCTGGTGACGAAGGTCCCAGGGCATTCCTCCTGGGGGTCTGGGGCCCTGGAGGGNGCATGCCTTCCTGGGGGGAGGTGAGTGGAGAGGGTACCTTGGCCCGTTCCCTGGCCTGGACCATGGCACTCACCACGTGGCATGGGGCCACGCTGGACCGCTTCATCTGAAGGATGCGGTCCAAGACATCGTAGTAGGGGTGGTCCGGGCTCCGTGTCCGGACTGCCTATTGTTGTCTTGGGTGGCCTTGTACCCCCTCTTTAGCTCCTTGGCCTTGGAGCGGCACTGAGCCACAGTCCAGTGATATCACGCTGCCTCCATATCCCACACTATGTCCCGGAACACATGTTCGTTTCTCTGGTTTAGGGCGAGCTCCAGCTGGTGGTCCAGGGTCCCCCAGATACTGATGAAGTCTCAGGTCTCCTGGAACTCCCCCTGCCCCCCCTGTTGTAAGGCCATCTCCCCCTTTGCCCCTGTGGGTCCACCATGTCCTCCTCCTCCTCCTCCTCTGCCTCCTCCTCTGCCCGTGCTGGGCCTGTCTCCTCCAGGGGCTCGGCCTCCCAGGCCTGTTTCCATGTTTGCGGGACATGGGGGGTGTTATGGTCTGGTCCTGTTGTGCCCCTGTCCCGTGGACCCCCTTCCCCCGACATGCCGGGAGCCCATCCAGGCCCCCTCCCCCTGGTGGTGCCTCTGTGCCAGCTGCTTCCCTCCCCTTGGTTCCCCTTACCCGTTTCTGGGGTGCCTCCTCCCCTGGTCTCGCTAATGTCCCCGGGGCAGCCTTCCCCAGCTGCTGCTGTGGCTGCTGTGATTGTCCCTCCGCCTCCTCCATCTTCAGCATGACCACCTCCTCCTCCTCCTCCTCCTCCACCTGCGCTTCCTCCACCTCCTCCCGCCTTCCTCTCTCCCCCACTGCTCTCCTCCTCCACCTCCCTCCTTGCTCCATCCCGCCACGTTTCTCTGTTGCTGATTGCCCTTTAAATCTCCCTCTGGTGGCTGTGTTGTTGCTGGTTGCCTGGCTGCAACACTGCATGCTTTGTCCCCAGCTGCGAATCATTTCTTTTGGTTCCGGACAGTGGTTGCTATTCAGACATTACTTTTTTTTGTTTCCCATCGGGAATCTCTTTGACCACGCTTTCGGAGATGGTCCGGGGGGGATCTCCGGAAGTGTGGTTGATTTTGACCCCATGTGGGTATTGACTGTGGTGAACATCTGGCGCGCACATAACAGACGTTCAGGGTGCTTTGGTCCCACTGCAGGATTGACAGTGGTTCACTGTGGTTGAGCATGATCTCGTAACATCTGAAAATACCCATTGTGTGTTGGTAAGTTGCTAGGGGCCCAGGTGGGTGATGGGGAATAAGCTGCTCTAGAAGAGTGAATCTGACTCTGCCCCCCTCCTGTGTTAGATGGGACCTCTGGCCCCCTTAGGCTGACTTTAAACTGGGTTGCTGAGGGGAGAGTTTCCCCCTGGTTCTTTTTGGGAAGCAGAGACTTTTGGGGCAGATTTTCAAAGGCAACAGCAAAAATTAGGGTTTCTGCCCCATCACTCCCTCCACGCCCTCCTCCTGGCAGTAGAGGAGGAGATATGCTCCCTTGTTTAAGCAGGGGCCAGGTACTGAATCCCACCCAGTCCCAGAGCAAAGGCGCTCCAGAAAATGAGGTTCAGACTCCTTACCTGCTCCCCACCATGGACACTGATTTGAGGTTCACGGCAGGCAGGCAGCCCATCCCCCGCCATGCTGGATCCTGCAGGGGGGAAGATGAGGTTAGTTGACCCATACCAGGCTGTACTGGGGGGTGCAAAGCAAAGAGAACTGCCACCAGACCAGCCAGTAGCTGGTGATGATCAGTCTCTTAGCAGCCTGTGCTCCTCATCCATGCATCCAGCTTCCCCACCCACTCTATGGGAGACAGACTAGGACTGGGATGTAGCAGCACAGTCTGATGAGGAGGGTAGAGAGCAGAAAGGAGTTTGGCTGAGTGGAGTGCGCGAATCATCTGGCAGCCAAGTAAAGTTCTGCAACTGTAGTGGCTTCTAAATTTAACTGGATTACTAGTGATGGAGATATGAACAACTGGGATAAGGTCTATTTTAGAGAAGGAAGACTGGCATTGTGATGATGGTAATCAACTCCCAAGTATGGGTGTTTGTGGGCACAATTAAGAGATAAGGGACAACCCTTGGCCATTAAAATCAATGGGAGTTGAGCTATTAATTGACTTCAATGAGATCTGAATTGCAACTATAGTTTTGTTATGCTTAATACTTCGGCTGCTTTTAGATGAACTGGTTGCCCGTGCGATATTTGAAAATCCCACCAGGCGGGATTAGGCGAGGTATTTCATTTGTGGTCTGGAAACAATGCGTGACCACTTCTACGTGTATGATCCTGTACTTTCATCTCATCTAATCCTGCCTGGCAGGATTTTGAAATATCTAAAAGTCCTCTCTGTTATGTTGGGTAACATAATGGTCCATCTAGCCCAGATGGTCAGCGTGCCTCCAAAAGTGGCCAGCACAGGATATTTCAGAGGAAGTGTACAAAACATGATCTTGTGTGGCGTGATCATTTCTTGTCATTCACTCCAAATATGCAGTATTCGGAGCAAGGTTTTATTCCCTGGCCATCTTGGCTAAGAACTATTGATGGATTTATCCTCCATGAATTTAGCCAATCCTTTTCTGAACCCAGTTGTGCTACTGGTTTTCACAGCATAACTTGTGGACCTTCTTCTCCTGTGATCTGTGTGGGTGTGGTGTGAAAAAAATATTTTTGTTCCATTCCTGATGCTGTAAAATTGACTGTATTTGAGTTCTAGTATGAAGATAGAATATATCGTAATTTCTTATTCATCCCCTTCTCCTTACAATTAATGATTTTATAAATCTCTGTTAAATTTCTCACTGAAGCTGAAGATCCCTAATTTTTGAAGCTGTCCTTACCTTTTCATCTTTGTAACTTTTAGGGTTTCAATAGCCTCCTTTTCTGTGTACTACTGAATGCCCCCTCTTTTGCAAGCTCTGTGTCAAGAAAGTTATTTAGTTTTTTTGTTTTCTTTTGTTTTACGGTACTAACAATCAGAGATAAAAATGCCACCTGTTAAGACTGACAAAAAAAGAAAGCACCACCAAACTCCTTACAGTGAGGAGTATAGGAAAGAATTTCCAAGAATAAGAAAAGGAAGGACAGATTATGAATAATACTGCTGAGTATGCAAGTGAGTTGAGGGTTACTTAGTTTACTAGACTCAGAAAGATTTCTTATAATTCTCTTTTAGTCTGTTCGTATGCACATTTATTTGGAAGGAAGTTCCATTGTGTTCAATGGAGCTTACTTACTCCCATAAACATATTTAGGATTGCAGCCTTAGGCTGCATTCAGATGTGTGTTTAAATCGCACAGCAGCGGCGGCAGCATTGTGTGATTTAAAATAACTCACACTTCCGGGTTGGTGTGAAAGCACCGAGTGAGCACATTTCAGCGTAATGCGAACTGTTGGAGTGCGGTTTTAAAAGCTGCTCCGAGCCGCTTTAAAAACCGCACTCCAACAGTTCGTGTTACTCTGAATTGGTGCATTCACACCAACCCGGAAGTGCGTGTTGCTTTAAATCGCATGATGCCGCTGCCGCTGCCATGCAATTTAAACGCACATCTGAATGCGCCCTTAGTTTTTATTTTGCCTCTGAGGAATTGACTACACATTACACACAAAAGAATAATTTCCTTTCTGAAAAGCAGTGTTGCATTTGAATGGGAAGGAGCAATTTGGAGCTGAAAAGCAGTCAGGAAGAGGGGTACTTAATCCCCCCCATACCATTTTACCCCTTTAGTTTACCCCAGCTGCTTTCCTCCCTCATGGAGTGCTTTTTTTCCCTATGGAGTGATAATCCTCCCCCACTCACCATTTTACCCCTTCAGTTTACCGCAGCTGCTTCCCCCCCACCATGGAGTGCTTTTTTTCCCCATGGAGTGCTTTTTTGCCCATGTGTGCTTATAAGGTAAACATGTGCCTGGAACCTCTCAAGCAGCTGTAGCGGAGAAAGTGGAAGGGAAATTCAGTGGGCACAGATGTGTTGAGCCCCACGCCCTCACTGCTTTTTCTCCTTTCTCTGGTCCAAATTGCCCTCTTTCTTCCAACACTGCTTTGTAACAAGGAAACAGTCCATCCGGTATTTCCTACACTCATTTGCGTGTGAAGTATAGTTGAGCCCTGTATGTAAGTTGGTCCCATTATTATTATTATTATTATTATTAACAAACATTTATATAGTGCCAGCAGTGGACCTGGCACTTTACAAAGTAATAAAATAGACACGGTCCCTGCCCCTAGGGATTATAATCTGAGAGACAGGAGCTGGGGGAAAGACTTAGGAAGGGGAACAGAGGGAGAGACAAGGGGTCTAACATTCATGAAGATGCGAGGTCTCAAGTGCACGTACTTGGCTTGGTTACGATGAGAATGACAGCAGGCAGGTCCATGTTGCAAGGATAAGGGTAAACCGATCGTAGGTATAGGAATAGTGGCTCAGCAGGATAAAGAGTCAGACAGAGCAGAGCGAAAGAGGTGAGTTTTAAGGAGAGATTTGAAGGTATGAAGGGAGGGGGCAAGGCGGATGTGGACAGGGAGGGAGTTCCAGGCATGGGGGGCAGCAAGTGAGAAGGGACGAAGGCGCTTAGGGGAGCAGGGAAGGCGTGGAAGGGTGAGAGAAGGGACAGAGGAGGAGCGAAGTGCACGGGCTGGAGTATGGAGGGCGATAAGTGCAGAGAGGTAGGGGGGAGCAAGGTTGTGAAGAGCTTTATAGGTGAAGACTAGGAGCTTGTGCAGGATTCGTTCAGGAAGGGGAAGCCAGTGAAGCGAAGAGAGGAGGGGCTGCACATGGTCGAAGCGACTGGCGAGGTAGATGACCCTGGCAGCAGAGTTTTGGACAGAGATGAGGGGAGAAAGGTGAGACCGGGGAAGGCCAGTGAGAAGGAGGTTACAGTAATCGAGGCGAGAGATGACCAGAGCATGAACAAGAGTTTTGGCAGACGAGACAGAGAGAAAAGGGCGAATCTTAGCAATGTTATGGAGGGAGAAGCGACAGGATTTAGCAACAGAGTCAATGTAGGGTTTAAAAGAAAGGGGTGAGTCAAAGATGAAGCCTAGGCTACGGGCTTGGGGGACAGGCAGGATGGTGACTCCATCAATAGTTATTGACAGTGAGGAAGGAGAGGAAGGATGAGGGGGGAAGATAAGGAGTTCAGTTTTAGCCATGTTGAGTTTGAGTTGACGTTGAGACATCCAGGTAGAGATGTCAGAGAGACAGTTGATGAGACGAGCTTGAACAGAGGGAGAGAGAGAAGGAGTAGAGAGATAGAGTTGAGTGTCATCAGCATAGAGGTGGTATTGGAAGCCATGGGAGGCAATGAGTTTGCCTAATGATGAGGTATAGATCGAGAAGAGGAGAGGGCCAAGAACATTATAAAAGTATTTCAAATAATAACACACTGTTTTCTGAGTATTCAGACATGAAGGCCTGTGGCAGGGCTTAGCCACAAAATGGAGTCTGAACTGGCAAAGCAGCCACAAAATGGTGCCTGCATAAAGAAGAATGATTAAATGAGTACTTGTCCTTTAACCCAGTCCAGAGACTTGAAGCATAGGCCTATATAAAGTCTCTGTTATACCAAGGAAGTGGTAGCGCTGGAGGGTAGAGCTGAAGGAAGAACATTTCCTAGAGGACAAGCTGTCTAGGGACTGATATCCCAGAAGGAAGGAGAAAAAGTCTCATACAGGATTCACTAAACCCTGAGGCTCTGAAGAAGTTGTAGGCCTCATACATGGATGAACTCGCAGATAAGGTGGGATCAACCCATATTTGCTAGACTATTTATGTCATGTTTATAAGGGACCCACCTTTGTTTTGGGAGAAGTCCTTAAAGGTGGATAAAGGCTGACTGTAGGGGTGAGTGTGGAGGCCAGACCCTAAACTTAGGCCTCCCTCATTTGGGGAAACCCAACGGAGCAATGCAGTGTGCCCTGTTATCTGTTCAGGACTTCAAGTTAATTCCCCAGAAGACTAAGACAAGGGGAACCCTGTGACAAGGCCCCTTTCTCATGGGTCATGGTGGATGGGGGGGATGGGTTTGCACTGGCAGTGGGTGGAGGTGGGTGTGCAGCTGTTCCCACAGGCACAAACTCGTCTCCACCCATCTCCATGCGCAGAGAAACTGGCATTGGTTCCGGTTGCTCCGTGCATGGTGTTGGGTGGAGGTGGGTGGAGATGGGTGAACACACGCACATGCACACACCACCAGTGGCATTCCTATGGATGTCCCCCCACACACACACACCTTGCACCTACCCACTAAGCATTCGCAGGGACACCTCCACTCCCAAACATGTGTGAAGGAAGGAGGCACACATGTAAATAGGGCCTATCTCTCAATGATCCTTACAACAGTCCTGTAAGGTAGGTTAGTATTATAAAATGGCAGTATATACTCTATAGTTAAGGTGTGTTGCACACTCCATTATAAAACCTGAACATTCTATTCATTATAAAATTGACATGATTAACGTTAGGATCATATAATTTACGGTGACGCATAACTGGAGTAAGAGGTTCAAGCTGTCAAATTTTAGCAGAATCGGTTGGATAACAACTGAGATATGACTGTTTGATAGGGATATGAAAACGCGGTTCGGACGTTTGGAGTTTGGTCCAAACTCATCTAGTTCGGATGGTCAAACCGAATGTCTGAAGCCCCAAACAGTTTGGGCACTTTTGGATGAGTTTGGGCGAGGTTCGGGTGGGAAAAAAACTGGCTGGCAAGCCCAGGGAGGAGTGGGTCAACTGAGGAGGGGTGGAGAGGTTTGGACTACCAGCCAGCCTTCCCAATTACTATCCCTCTTTTCCTCAGACCACTGGCTTGGCAGTCTGCTATTGACCATGGGCTAGGCTGCACAGAACCAATGGAGCTTGTGGTAAGACGGGCGCAGCAAGTAACAAAAGTCATTCCTTTTACCCCCTTCCATATCATTCTGAGCTACCCACTGATCCTGTCAGCAGGCGTTTTCAGAACTCTCCTTCTCTCAGCAGTTTGTGATCCACCCAATCCATTGTTATCCTCCTCTTATTTCTCCCATTTCCACAAATTTACCTCCATAGTTTCATTTATTTAGATTAGTTTAGATAGAATTAGGTGTTACTTTTATTTTTTACCCCTCCCTGTTTTCTTTCTCCCTACCCTCCATTGAATCCTTCCCTCCTCCCTGTAGATATTCCATCCCTGATTTCCTTCCCCTTTTTTTGGATTTATTTAGAGTAGAATTAGATTGATTTAGATTTCATTTCAGTCTTGTACCCCTCCCTGTGTTGTTTGTTGTGAGCTGTCAGTGTTACACCCCCCTCATCCCTGTTAAGGAAGATAGATAGATAGATAGATAGATAGATAGATGAGTTAGTTTAGTTATAGAGATAGATAGAGATAGACATAGTGTGTAGTGTTTCAGTTTTAATATTTTATAGTGTGTTTGTAGGTCTACGCCTTTGTAGATATTAGATAATATTCCATTTAGTACCATAGGTTTTAGAATACTTAATAGCAGTTAGAGTAGGTGTAGATATATATAATATTAGATTTCAAATTTGACTAAATTTGTGCATTCTTTGGGTGGGAGAAATGAAGGAGGGAAGCAGGAGAAGCCGGTCTGCTTCCCGTAAGGCAGGCAATGGGGTATGTGGCAGAGGTGGCAGGGGATGTGCCAGCAGAGTGGCAGCAGGCAGCAGCAGCAGCCCGAGCCCATCACCATGCCCCAAACTGCACAGGCCTGATTTTGGGAGACAGGCTTCAGAGACTCCCAGCAGTGGCACTAGGGGGTGGTTCGGCATCACCTCCTGCCACCATCCTTCACTGCCACGCAGGGCACTGAAAGGTCTGCAGTCCAGGAGGCTGCGGCTCTCTCTGCTGTGGCTGCAGGAGTAGATGCAGGTGCTTCTGGGTTGGATGTTGATTATGGCCACCATTGTCTCCCATTATTGATGTGACCCCCGCAGTCCAGGGCTGGTGGATCCCACCCCCACTGCTAGAGGAAGGCCCCAAAACCAGGCAATGGCAGCAGGGAGAGGAGCAGCAGTAGCAGCAACAGAAGCTGTAGGGGGCATAGGGAGAGTGGCATGAGCAGGGGCAGTCAATTAGCCTCAGGGTCCCAGTACTCCCCTTCATGGGACATATCTCAGATTGGGGTCAGCAAGGCAGATTCTAGTCCTGTGGAGAAGATGTCTGGTGCTGAGGCGATGACTGTCCCTCTGAGAGCTGTGTTGCCACCATGTTCTGCTCCTCCCATCTGCGCTGTCAGTGGTGCGTCAACCAGTGTGGGCCAGAAGGCAGGAGGGGGCAAAAAATCCTCCATATGTACACATTTTAAGTTGGTGCAGGTGGATGATCCCAGGGAGGTGCAGTGCAGTTTGTGCCAGAAGGTGGTGAAGTGTGGGCAGGTGCTCACCAATCTTGGCCCAACTGCCATGGCAAGGCACCTGAAGGGATGCCACAGCACTGTTTTGCTAAGCAGGCAGGCAGGGGCAGTGGATGCCAGCAGGTTCCTGACTTCACTAGCCGGTCGTCCGCCTCCATCAGCAGGCAAGCATCCTCGAGCAGCTACCTCTAGCAGCAGGAGCAGTATTGCTGCTAGGGGGGAACAGCAACAGCAGCAGTAGCAGCAGCAGCAGCATCAGTACACCATGGAGGAGCTGGGGTGGGGGCAGCTACCAAGTCCATTGTCAACTGTAGGATGTGGATGGCGGCGCTGGATGGGCAGCCCGTCTCGGCGGTCAGGGACCTGGGATTTAGGTGCCTGATTTGCTTCCAGGCCTCCCAGTTTAAGCTGCCCTCGTGCACCGCCCTGAGTCAGCAGGCGGTGCCAGCCTTTTACCAGGCTTTAAAGGAGCGGGTGGAGGAAACACCTGGCAGGGTCTGGGGATGCCACCGTCCACTTCACCACCGACCTATGATCGAGAAGGAATGCCCACAGCCCTAGCAGTAGCAGCACCAGCAGCAGACTGAGCAACCGCAGCACCCCTATTTCGAGCAGCAGCAGCTCATATGTATAGGCCACTCTGACGAGCATGGTCCCATGCACAGGAGAGCAGACAGTGTGGCTGAGGGCAGTAGTGGAGGTGGTGCCCAAGCAGAGCTATGCAAGGGAGTACGACAGCACCACAGCAGCAGTGGCGAGCTACCTGGAGGAGGAGCTGTGCATCGATCCCAGTAGCGATCCTTTGGCCTACTGGGCCAGCAAGACCAATGTCTGGTCAGCTCTGTCCAAAGTGTCCAAAGTGGCCAAGGGTCTGTTGTCCTGCCCACCAACAAGTGTCCCTAGTAAGCAGGTGTTTTCTATGGAGTGGGACATTTACTTGCTGCACTGCCTGAGACTGGGGGCCAAGTTGGTGGAGCAGTTGCTTTTCGTCAAGGTCAACCATCCACTGCTGGGACTAGCTCAGAAGGTGTTGGGAAGTGGGGAGGCAGATAGTTTCATTTCTTGCAAGCCTCTCCACCCCTGGTGCCTGGAAGTCTGCTCCTCAGTGACTAGTACTATGCCTCCTTGTCACGTTTGACCTTACAGTGAACCTTTTTTTGCCACCCAAACTCACCCAAACGCGATCCGAACTGACCGAACTGTTCGGTCATTTCGCCGTTCCGACTGAGTTCGGTTTGGCCAGTTCGTGTTCGGAAGTTCAGTTCGGTTCGGTCATCCGAACAGGCCGAGTTCGGGCCGAACTCCAAACTCCCGAAACGCATTCGCCCATCCTTAGGCAGCATTGTGCAAGAAAGGGAGCCCTGTCCAAGGGGGAGTAACTTGGGTGAATCTTGTAGAGACAGCAAGCTGCAGAGTAATGATAACAATTGTGCTGGGGGAGAGCCCTGAATGGAAGAGAACTGGATGAGGGAGATTCATACAGGGGGAGAGCTGCAGGATGGGCAACATTATGCCAGGTGGAGAGTCCTGTACATGGGCACAGCAGAGTCAGGGAGCTCTGTACAAGGAGTGAACTAGCCAGAGTCTCTGTACAGGGGGAGGTTCTTATAGAAAGAAGAATGGTCAGTGTTGCACAAGGAAAAGAGCTCTGACAGTGGGGAGTAGAGTGGAAGACCCCTGTACAATCCATGAGCTAGAGAAATCATAGAGAGCAGTTTTGTATTCTTAGTAAAGCAGGGAGCTACCAGTAAAAAAACCAGCTTTGCCTTGCTTGCTATTTGAAGGAAGTAACCTTCTAAACAGAAGGGAGCAGCTCTTCCACCTAAGCCTCCCCTAAGTTCTGCTCCCATAGTGGTTACGCTGCTCAGCATTATTTTGCTCCAGCAGGACAAATTTTATCCATTGTATTGTATTTATCAAAAAAATTGGATATTCCACAATCAAAAAACCTCCAGTTCACAAGAAGAGTTAAGGCTCTTGCAAATTCAATCATGCACTTTTTAGTCTGGGGATTGAAAGTGTACAATAAAATTTAACTTTTTTTTACAGTAGCCACACAATCTATGCCCAGCACATACACACAGACATTATAGAGTCTGTTTTATAAGAAATACCAGCACCACACATGAATAAATAACAACCAACACTACTCGTTTTTCTTTGCAAAAACATTATTTTTTATTCAAACTACAGAAAATGGTTTTTATGAACTTTAACTATCCATATAAGTTAAAGTAGTGCCCCCCAAGAGCCAGCCCCCACTGCTTCAGTTCTATCCCTCAGTGCAACCTTTTCCAGCCAGCCAGCCCCTCAGTGCCTCCATTCACCCCTGTGACTGCCATCCTCTGCATGCCTGCACCCCTGCATGCCTGCCATTCCCTGCCATACCCGGCATACCTGCCATCCCCTGCATGCCTGCACCCCTGCACGCCTGCCATCCCCTGCATCCCTGCCTGCCTGCCAACCCCTGCATGCCTGCCATCCCTGCACCCCTGCATGCCTGCCATTCCCTGTGCCCTGCCATTCCTGCATGCCTGCCATCCCCTGTGACCTGTGACCTGCCATCCTTCATTCCCCTCCTGCAAGCCCCCAGCCAGTGACCACACCACACAAAGTCTTCCAGGGAGGAAGAATGGCCACTCTGCCCCTGGACTTGGGGATGTGACTGTCACCTGCTAATCACCTGCTAATGGCACATAAGCTATTCTTTGTTCCATTTCTATGGTCAGTTTGTGAGGACAATGAGGGAACTTCTGGCTTGCTGGAGAAATGGAGCCTATGGGAAGGAAGATAAAATCTACCTAACAGACTAAGAGACTGAAACCTAGGGGGCTGGGTGAGAAAGGAAGCTTTGAAGATGGAGTGAGCAAATGAAAAATCTTTCATGGCTACTTTTTTCTATTAGACACTAGTGGAAACATTGAGAGATGTTTGTGGCAGTGAAGGGGTTAATTTTCATTGCTGATGCCAGTCTAAAGTGACCTTGCCTACCATGGGTGAGAAAGGAAGCTTTGCAGATGAAGTGAGCAAATGAAAAATCTTTCATGGCTACCTTTTTCTATTAGACACTAGTGGAAACATTGAGAGATGTTCATGGCAATGAAGGGGTTCATTTTCATTGTTGCTGCAAGTCTAAAGTGACCTTGCCTTCCATGTCATCTTGCAGTCTGGATTGGCCTTTAAGAATGTTGATTTGACTGCTTTTAAGGTGGGGTGGAAATCCACCCCAATTGAAATGCATTGGCTGGGGTTGAAATTCCACCCCAATAGGTCAGAACCGGAGAATGATTGGCTTCCCCCCCCCTTGATCCAAGACACCTGTGAGCCCGGGAGCAGGGTATATCTGGTGGTGACAGTCGCTGGCAGCAGTGTGTGCAAAGCGAGCAGCAGTTGGGGAACGCAGCGATGAGTGGAAACGGAGAATGATTGGCTTCCCCCCCCACCTCCGTGATCCAAGACACCTGTGAGCCCTGGAGCAGAGTATATCTGGTGGTGACAGTCGATGGCAGCAGTGTGTGCAGGGCAAGCAGGAGTTGGGGAATGCAGTGGCAAGCAGAACCGGAGAACGATTGGCTTCCCCCTCCCTTGATCCAAGACACCTGTTAGCCCAGGAGCAGGGTAAACTGGCGGTGACAGCTGGTGGCAGCAGTGTGTGCAAGGCGAGCAGCAGTTGGGAAATTCAGCAGTGAGCAGAACCAGAGAACGATTGGCTTCCCCCCTTGATCCAAGACACCTGTGAGCCCGGGAGCAGGGTATATTTGGCGGTGACAGCCGGTGGCAGCAGTGTGTTCAGGGCAAGCAGCAGTTGCGGAATCCAGCGGCGATCAGAACCAGAGAACGATTGGCTTCCCCCCCTTGATCAAAGACACCTGTGAGCCCAGGAGTAGGGTATATCTGGCGGTGACAGCCAGCGGCAGCAGTGTGTGCAGGACGAGCAGTAGTTGGGGAATGCAGCAGCGAGTGGAACCAGAGAACGATTGGCTTCCCCCCCCCCGATCCAAGACACATGTGATCCCGGGAGTAGGGTATATCTGGTGGTGACAGCTGGTGGCAGCACCGACAGCGTGCACTGGGGATTATGCACCTAAGGGCCGCGCACACAAGGGCGCGCCCTTGTGCACGCAGCCTTAGGTGGGCTGCCGGGCAAGCTGGGCTGGTCTTGATAGGGTTTTACTTATCTGTTAATAACCCTATTATTTTAAGGTTTTTTAGCATTTTTAGTTTCTTTTAATCTTTAGTATTTATTTCTCTGAGCTCCTCCCTTATGGCATCAAATAAAAGAGGGCAGGCACATCATAAAAATAGCCCGCCACTCCCCAGGAAGCCTTCTAAGTAAAGGAGAATGGAGAGCTTCTTGCACAGGCTCCTTGGGGGGGGGGGGGGCGGGGGAGGTGGTAAGCCTCCATCCATTTATTCCAACCTCAAATCATTTCCAGCCCTTATTGGACTGCCAGGAGGTGGGGTCAAGTTCATCCAAAGTCTCTCCTTTGAACCCAGACCCAAAAGAACCCCTCATTCCCAGCCCTTCCACAAATAAGGGGGAAGATGTGGTTCAGTCCCTGGTTGGTGAGAAATTAACTACCTTTTTGACGGAGCATGTTATGCTAACTGCTGAAAACTTGCGATTTCTGTTTCTCAAGCTGTCAGAGGTTCAAGAAAAGTTAGGTTCTGTTGAACCTACTAAGAGCAGGGATAACCGCCGCCAGGCCAAAATGGGGCAGCGCCAAGCTGTCTTCCTTGGACCCTGTTCAATTTGCCATACCCCCCAGGGGGTGCCTTCTCCTCAAGCTAGACAAAATTTACCATGCCTTTTTTCAGAGAATGCTGATTCTACGTTAATTTTCACTATATTTCCGATACGGGGTCAATGTTGCCCGCCATGGAACATGGCACTGGATGTGGCCGAGCACCTTAGACTTCTGCTAAAGGAAACGGTGATAATAAGCCCAGACATTATTTCTGTTGATCACTTGCTGGATTGTAAGGACAGACAAACAATAATTGTGACATTTGTTTCTACCTTTTCGATTCTTTGATTCTCACAAAGAAAGGTGTTCTGGAGAAAAACGCAATTTATATTTCACTCACTTTCCAGGCCCCCTGGTAAATCGGGAGGAGAGGAGGGGAATCTCTTTACCAATGGCTCCTCCCCCCCATCCTGGGGGGAATTTTTCGTGCCCCTTTTCATTGCTTTCATCTACCCCAGTTGGAAAGAAGGGGCCATTGGTAACCTGCCCTCAGAAGCTTAGAACGTTCCCTTCCCCCTTAGGTCTGGAGGGGCCTCCTTGGAGTGGAGATAAGTTGAAAGTTCGGTGGGTAGAGCTCTGCCCCCCCAGCCCCCAGCAGGGTAGATGGGGGGGTCTTTCCCTCCATATTGGTGGATGAGGACTCCACTTGCCCTCCGGTGGTGGTCGTGCAGGCCGACTTCCTGGAGAGGCTTGAATCTTTATATTCCCGCTTGGATGAGCTTAGGCAAGGGGGTACTCCGAAGGGTTCCTTGAGGGCTCTCCAGAAAGAAAATGTTGAGGGGCATACTCCCTCAGATTCTCCATCCCATTTGACTACCCACTCCTATCCTTCCCATCTCTCATCCATTTTGGGAGTCAGGGATAGTATTGTAGTGAGTGAAGGAAAGGAGTCCTCCACCCTCCTCCCCGCACTCCCTGGTAATTTGGGTCAGCAACTGGTGGAGGTTCCAGCTGGTTCTGTGCGGGCACTGGATACATATTTAATGCTCCCATTAGATTTAGTTCTTTCATCCCATTCAGTTCTTTCATCCCATTCAGGGGTGGCGGAGGCTAGGTCAGCTGAGAAATCGGTGTTAGTCCATTCTGCTACTTACAACTCAAATAAGTGTCAAAACTCCAGCAAGGGCCCATCCCCTAAAGAGCCTGTGGGCTCAGCTTTGGCAGCACCAGTACCACCCCTAGGCAGAGTGCTTACACATCATGCTAAGGTGCCCCCCTCCTACAAATTATGACTTAATGAAGGGGCCTCTCCCAATTTTTCTATCATTTCATGGAATATTTCAGGCTGGAAGGCCCGCCAATCTGAGGTTGATTTTTCAATTTATTTATTTTTTTATGATATAGTATTATTACAAGAAACTTGGTTAATAGACTTGCCATGTTCCAAGAGTTGGAAGGGGTTTGACATGCACTGGTTAGAGGCTACACCCTAAGTACACCAGGGCAGACCCAGTGGTGGTCTTGTGCTTCTAATTT
>QEPC01006337.1:477968-504277 GCA_003113815.1 Sphenodon punctatus
GGGGGGGGTGATTTTTAATCCCCCACCTTATATATTTATTTATGATTGTTCTATGCCCTGTTTTATTGACATATTTTATATTTGTTTTAAATGTTTTTATACTGTTTTATTGTTGTTAACCGCCCCGAGCTGCATGGCAGAATGGGGCGGTATAGAAATCTAGAAAATAAATAAATAAATAAATATTTGACTCCCAATAGCTTCCCTCACTGTTATTCCATTTTCTCTCCTGTTTTTTGTTGGGGTTTTTTGTCATTCAACACACGCACACTTCTGTTCCACGACACATACAGACAAACATTGTATTTCCCAGGACTTTTGAGTTCTCTCTGAGGAAAGTGGGGGCTACACTGTTAGAGGGGCTACTTGGAGCCAGGACCCCTGGGTTGTCTATTACAAGATTTAGAGCAGGGGAGAGGAGAACAAGCTCAGAACCTGCACTATTGAGTTGCCTGTGAAGGGAGTGCAGCCTACTGGATTAGAGTGGGGTTGAGAGGCTGGAATTCAGGAGTCCTGATTGTCTGTTACAGGTCTGGGACCAAGTAGATTTAGAGTGGGAGGAGAGGTTGAAGCCAGAACTCCTAAATTTCCTCTTTCTTAAAGAGGAAATGGAGGCAGTGAGGGGCCAGCTCACACCCTCTTGTCCCCAGCTTTAGTGTTGCCCCAAACCTGATAAAAAAAAGTAGAGGATTGGGGCTGAAAGACTAAGGCAAAGTGTGGGTGCATGGAGCCTACATGATAAGTGAACACAATATGTGAAACTGAACTTTCTTTACTGGTAATATGGTATGGAAGTTAAGGTGGATGCCTTAACTTACAATTCCCATGCTTTTTAAGCTCATGATTGAATTTTCAAGAGCCTTAACTCTTCTTGTAAACCAGAGGGTTTTTTATTATGGATTTATCCTCCTCATATTGTAGATGTGGGGTGGTGGGGGACAACTGAGGCTGTTTTGCACAGATGTCCCCCCCCCCCCGGTTAGGTGTGCGAGTGGATGTGTGGTGGGGTGAGCATCCCATCCATAAAAATACTGCAGTGCTTGGGGTGATGGGGGTGCATCTGTGCAAAAAGCATGGGCGTTGGGTGGGGGGTGCGCGCTCCAGTGAAATACCCACCTCCACCCATCACCCACCCACAGAGCCATCCAGAAAACTGGAGGGGGCTCCATGGGTGGGGAGGGGTGTGCGCCCATAGAAAAAGTCGCACATCCACCTCCACCCATTGCCAGTGCACATCCACCCCACCCCCTGAGTCCGAGCAAAAATGGTCTGAGGCTGGTAGCTTTCCAGAGGCCATCTAGTGAGTTCATGTCAGCGGTGAGATTTGAACAAGAAGCTGCTTGTTCATAGCTCAGGGGTTTTTTACACTGATGCTCCCCCTCGCTGGGTGTGCAGGCAGGTATGCGGAGGGGGATTGTCCATGAGTACGCCACAGCAGTGGGTAGGGCGATGGGTGTGCACCCATAAAAATATCATGGGTGATCGGTGGAGATGCATGCACACTCCCTGTGCACACCCATATTCACCCATCACCCACCCATGGAGTCATCCGACAAAATGGAGGAGGCTCTGTGAGTGGATGTGGGTGGAGATGGGTTCGCACCTGTGGGAAAGGGAGCACACCCACTTCCACTGACCACCAGTGCACACCCATCCCCCCACCAAGCCACACCGTGTGAAAACAGTGTCAGTCTGCTACTATACTACACTAGCTCTCGGGGCTTGAACCTAATTTAAACACTAAATTCAAAGAAACTCACATTTGATCCTGTGTTCCGATATCCTATTCTAAGTAATATTCCACAGCCCCTTTGTCATCTCTATTTCATTATACAGTAAATGGTTTTAAAAGTTTTAACATGAAAAATGTGATTGGCTTCAAGGATAGACGTTCAGTAACTTTTTCTCCGGATTCTGAAGCAGAGTAACATCAATATATTACTTTCTATAATTTTTCTAGTTGCTTCTTTCTGGTGAGTCATGGTAGCAGAAGTGACATCAAAGACCACATTAATTCATCTAAACACAGAAAAGCTGTTTCAAATCCCTTCATCACACACCCTATTTCATCTTACTTTGTTAAAAGACAAGAAGGAAACAAATAAAGTTGCTTCAGCTGAGGCAACATTAGCATTCCATGTGGTAAAACATCACCAATATTTTAATACAGCCAGTTGCACTAGTAAGTTGAATGCCAAAATATTTGATGATTGCAGAATTGCTGGTAAATTTGGCAGTTATAAAACTTAAACAGAAGTCATTGTCTGTAATATTTTGGCCCCTCATACTTTGGAAGTAATAAAAAAGGATCTGGAAAAAGTATTCCACATGGTGCTTTCCACTGATGTGAGGAAACATAAATATCACAAACTCTTTCCCATTGTGATACAATATTTTGATGTAGAGAACGGTGTTCAAATAAAGCTTATTGAGCTGAAAGTACTTGAAAATGCATGTTTGGAGACAGTTTTCAAATATATTATTTCAACAATGGCCCTTTTTACACAGGCATTGGTGTGTGGGTGGGGGATGGGTATGCTGCCACAGTGGGTGTGCGCCTGTTCCCATGGGTGCACACCCACTGCCACCCAAGGAGCAATCTGGAAAACTGGAGGAGGCTCCGTGGGTGGGTGATGGGTGAAGGTGGATGTGAGACAGGAGTGCACACTCATTCCCTCACCCCTGCGTTTACATGGGCACCCCACCACCGCACACCCAGCAGGGGGGAGGGGGCGTCCATGTAAAAACAGCCAATGCAATCAATTGGCATAACTTCTAAGGTGATAGCATTTGAAGGAGATAATATAAACACAAATTTTGGGGGAATTAAGAAAAAGGAAGGGAACAATGTTTTCACTAAACTGAAACATCAACTGACCCCTAACCTGCTTGGTGTTAGGGGTGTGCACCAGGGCCCCATGTCATTTTTCAATTTTCATTATAGTTTTTGTAATTAAAATGTGTTGTTCTTGTAAACGAAATGTCACTTTTCATTAGCATTGTCATCATTGCTATTGGTACGAATTTGAAACTAAGATTATGTTTTTGGTATCGTTATTGGTATTGATATACACACAATATCTAGTTTTATTTATATAATATAATTATACATAATATATTTTGCTGTATTCTTATATATATATACAGAATCTAAGCTAAACCTAACCTATGTATAATACAAAATATTCTTATCCTAATACATATAAATAATTAATATCTATATCTATATAATATATGGACAGGGGGAGACAGACAGAGGAAGGGAAAAGGAAAACTCAGAGGTATATCCACTATCTCTCTCTCTCTCTATATATATATATATATGTGTACAGTGGGAGACAGGCAGGGGAAAGGGAAAGGTAAAATGTAAGGTAAGGAATAAGTATTGGAAAGGTAAGGTGGTAGGGATATATATGGGCGGATTTTTAGAGCAAACACCAGCAAATTCTGCAAATGCACCCTGACAGAGCAATAGCTAACATAGAAACAGAGTCAAGAAGCCCAGCCCTGCATATTTATGGTTTATACACTCTCAAATTCCAGAAAGGCAACCTGACGACTGAGAAGGAAAAATTATCAGTTGTAGAAGTAGCCAATGTTAAGAAACTCAAATGAAATTTGAGCAACTTTTTAGAAAGTAGCAAATTTTAAGAAACTCAAATGAAATTGAGTTGCACATAAATGAATTTGGGGCAGAAATGAACCAATTCTATGAATTCTGTGGTAATTATTTGGACACATGGACTATCTGCTTTAATAATATAACTGAACATTTTCTTGGATCACTCTGAACACTTCCACATTGGGAAGATATACAGAGAATATGTGAATTTATATCTGATACAGCTGTCAGTGATATTGCAATTGATGACACTGTTTTAATTAACCAGTGCGTTCTTTTGAGGGGCCACTTAAAAGTTAGTCTTGAGAATGGAAGCCAATTAATGGCACATGAAAAATGGTGAGGTTTTTTAACTCCTGTGTTAGTCCAGAGCAATACAGTGAATTACTAAAAATAGCTCAGTATTATTTTGCCATTGCTAGTACAAATGCTAATGTTGAACAAATTTTCTCACTTATGAATGCTCAGTGCACAGCTGAACAAAATAGGCTGCAGGTGAATACAGTACAATCTATACTACTCTTGATAGAACTTTGGTGACTTCAATTGCTATGAATTTCATGACTAAATCAGTAAAGTGCCAGCAATATTAAATAGTGTTTCAACCTCAGTCAAGTATGATTGGTTACAGCAAGAAACAAGATGAAGAATAGGGATGGGAAAACGCAGTTCGGAAGTTCGGACTTTGGCACGAACTTGGCCTGTTCGGACGACCGAACCCGAACCTACTGAACTGAACCTGATTCTGAACTCTGAAACAACCGAACAGTTCGGTCAGTTTGGATCGCATTTGGGTGGTTCGGGCGGGAGAAACGTAACCACTAGGGATGGAACACCAGGGAGAATACCAGGTACTGGATGTAGCAGTATCAGATCTCCCAGGTACCGGATATACCGGTATCGGCATACCGGATTTTTAACATTGGCCATGGTACCGGATTTTTTACATTGCGACTATTGACTTCAATTGCCGCAATGTAAGAAATCAGGTACCACGGCCAATGTTAAAAATCTGGTATGCCGGTACAGGTAAATATTGGATTTATCGGATTAAGCCGATACACCCAAATACCAGCAATATTGGATCTAGGGAGAACTGATATTCCCACCCCTAGAAACCACAGCCAGTTGGTGACCCACTGCCTGACACAGGCAGGCACAGGGAGGGGGGAGGTCAGCTGAGGAGCAGACTTCCAGGCACCAGGGGTGGAGAGGCTTGGAGTAGCAGCCATCATGCCCAGTCACCATCCCTTTTCTCTTCAGACACTGGCTTCGCAGTCTGCGATTGGCCATGGGCTTGCGGTAAGACGGGCGCAGCAAGTAACAAAAGTCATTACCTCCCCCCTTCCAACACCTTCTGAGCTAGTCACTGTTCCTGAATATCAGACGTTTCAGAAAGCTCCCTCTCCCAGCAGTTCCCAGCTCCCTAATTCATTGCCATCCTCCTCCTATTTCACCCAATCAACCCATTTACTTCCATATTATCATTTATTTAGATTATATTAGATAGATTTAGTGTGGGTTTTTTTACCCCTCCCTATGTTCCTTGTGTTCAATCTTCCTTCCTCCCTCCCTCCTCCATTGAATCCTTTCCCTCTCCCTCTTATTCCATCCCTGATTATTCCCTTCCCCTGTTTTAAATTTTGGATTTATTTACAGTAGGATTATTATTAGATTGATTTTCATTTCAGATTTGTACCCCTCCCTGTGTTCTTTGTGTTCCCCCTGTGTAATATTGTATATATAGATAGATAGTTACTAGATAGATATAGAAAGTAGTTAGCTTAGTTATAGAGATAGATAAAGAAAAAGTGTGTTTGTAGGACAAGGACTTTGTAGTTAATTATTAGGATATTCCATTTAGTTCAATAGGTTTTAGAATAGTTAATAGCAGTTAGATTTAGTGTAGAGATAGATATAACATTAGATACAAAATTAAATAAAAAATTAAAAAATAAAAATAAAATAAAATATAAAAACATTATTTTGGAGGGAGAAATGGACAAGGGAAGGAGAGGCCGGTCTGCTGCCCGTAGCGGAGGCAATGGGGTATGTGCCAGAGGTGGAAGGGGCCATGCCAAGGGAGCAGCAGCACGCAGTAGCCCGAGCACATCACCATGCCCCAAACTCAGCAGGCCTGCTTTAGGGCAACAGGCTTCAGCGACTCAGCGGTGCTTCCTGGCAGTGCCCTCCTCCACTGCCACACAAGGCTGTGGAAGGCCTGCAGGACTTGAGGCTGAGTCTGTCTCTGCTGGTGCTGGAGCAGGTGCTGCTGCTTCCAATGTTCCTACAGGGTTACCAATGTCCCTGGCATTCTGTACCCTGGCAACCCACTGTCTGCTGATGCTAGTGCCAATGGCACCCAGGCCTATATGCTGTCTGTGCCAAGGGTTCTGTATCCCAGGTTGCCGCCAAAATCAAAGCCTGCCTCGGCCTGCTTTCCTGCCTCGCATGCCAAAGTGCCTGTCTACCCGCTCAGGTTGCTGCCGAGAGAGAGAGAGAAATAAGAGAGAGAGAGAAAGTCTCCCCACTGCTAGAAGGAGAGACAGACATGATCCCACCCATGCTGTCCCTGCACTATATGGCCAGAGAGAAAGAGAGAGAGCGGGAGAGAGAGAGAAGCTCCCCGATAGAACTAGACTGATGGGGCGGAGGGGAGGCCAGCTTAAGCTGCCACCTGCCAGAACCAGGAAGAACTCCCATATGTGTGCGATGCCCACATCCAGCATCAGAAAAGCGTACCAGAATGAGATGGAATATAACAAAACATGGAACGTATTATGTGCCTGCCTGTGAGCGTTTCTATACCTACCTATCACATGATTGAATGAAGTGTGCCTAACCATGCACTAATTCTAGGGACATCATTCAGCTCCCATAGGCTGTCATTCCACTGTACCTGAAGCAGTCATGCCTGCCCATCCCAGGAACCATCAACAAGATTCTGGGACCATCATTCCAGTCACAGGGGGCTGTCGTTCCATTCTGGGTGCTGCCGATGCTCATGCCTTACTGGCCAGCAGTCACCATCGCCTGCCTGCAAGCCTGCTCCCCCACCAGCCTACTTCTCCACACCCATCCATGGATGCCCACAGCCAAAAGAAACTGTCTCTCTTTCTCTCTGGCACACGCACCCACACAGACACAAGCCCTGCCCCTCCTGGGGGGCTGTCTGCAAGTTGAGACCCTGCTGGTGGCACATATTGGGGATAATACGCTAACGCTACATCTGCTGCTGATTTCAGGTAGGGATGCAACACAGACAAGCTGTATATATAATGACATTCTGACACCTGCCAGAACTTAAACACAGAAGTATAAAAGATTGCAAAGGTCAAACAAACTTCGTAACAACAAAACAAATATAATTTTTAATAAAACCTTATAAACAACAATGAACATTCAACAACAGTATGAAACCAAAACCAAACATATATAAAAAGAAAGGAAACTTAACTTTTAACCTGGGGGGTCTAGTCTTTGTCGGACCTCTCCCCTGGAACTTGGGGGAAAGGCAAAAGGTGGGACGCAGCACAGGACTGAGGGGCAGGCACCCTCTGCTCTGGCATTTTGTACCCATGGGCCGAGGTGAATTCCACGGCCCCTGCCACAGCTGCATGCCACCTGGAGAGCAACTGGTGGTACAGTTCCATTTCTCCATCTCAGCGGAGACGTACTGGGAGTATGCCTCCACCTGTTTTTTCTCGTGTTCGAGCTCCTGGAACTGTTCCACCAGGCGGTTCTCCATTGTGACTGCATGCAGCCGTAGGCCCTGTATAAAGTGGTGGGTAGGCCTTTCTACCTCGGTCTGAAAGGCCTTCGCCACTGCAGACTACCAGGGCCTGGGGGACTCCACATCAGAGCCGGAGGAGGGAGAAGGGCTTTGACAGTGTTGCCATGTCTTTTGGGTTGCCTTCCCCCCCTTCTTCTGGTGCTCATGCTCCACCATGGTCACGCCAGACTCCTGCTGCTTCACCTTCTCCCTGTGCAGCTTCTCGATGTGGGAGATTAGGACGGATGTGGTCCCCACCCTGGCCAGTCTGAATTTTTTGCAGCATATCTAAAGAACATAAAAAGATAGCAACAGAAGAAGTACCATACTGTGTCAGACCAATAGTCTGTCAAGCTCTGACTGCATTCTGTCTCCACAAGTGGGTGGGTGGCCATTTGGCCAATCTCTCTCTGCAGGTCACTTCCATTCCTAAGAGGTCATAGGGTAATCCATTCCCTGTAGTTCCAGCCCCCGTGCCTTACTGTTCACACGGCATATGTGTCACCCTTCACAAACCACTTCCAGACATCAGATATTCTCCGCCGACTGTCCGGGGGTGGCACTGGTGAGTCCGACCTCCACCTTGATGACCTGCGCTTGGCACCGGCGGCAACAGATTCCTCATCACCCTCTCTGAAACAGGAATGCATAAACAAGTAGTTAGTTAACAATGCCTAAGAAATATCATGCATTTATGGTGCATGTCTAGTTCTCCCTCCTTGCGGTTAGAGCTGTTGCGGAAGCAACTGTTACCGCACTGCAATTCCATTCCTCAACTTCGGCATCCCACGTTGCACCTCGCAGAATTCCATGCGTTACCCTGTGTTTCTGCGATGCTTCTGCTACATGAATCTGCAGATGTGGCATGTATGTGTTTTACCAATTTGCTGATCGTTACCGTTGCGGTATAAAATTAGCAGTCTTTTCCCGCATTCCGCCAATTTAATATATGAGAGACAGGCATGAGCATCTATCGCAGTTCCGCGAAGGGAGTAGCTAAAAATAAGACTAGGCTGCCGCTGCGCTGCTACGCTGTGCTGTGAACGGTCACGCTAACACTGTCACGCTGACTGCTGGTGCTGTGTGTGTGTGGTACTGCTCTGTACCGCAGTAACCACTCATTCTTCTAAATACATTCATGGTGTTTTTATTATATGGCAAATTGAATAATTGATATTGTATTTAAATGTAAATTGATCTCCAAAGTAAAGTTTTTTGAAGAAAACTCCTGGTTAGAGTTTAAAGTGACCTGTCTATTGGCTGACTGAGTCATTTTTTACATTCTATGACCGGCTTTGAAAGTTGAATTAATGAAGTGTGGTCATGTGTGCTGTGTGAACGAAGTCCATGAGTTCTTACAATCCTCATTCCGAAGTTCCTCAGTCTAGAAGAAGGGCGCTGAGCAGCAGAACTCAGTTGGCACAGTTGTAAATGTCCCCACTTGCTATACACTTACTTGCTATCTCTGTCCCTTCTCTTACCCTTCCATGCCTTCCCTGCTCCCCTAAGCACCTTTGTCCCTTCTCACTTGCTGCCCCCCATGCCTGGAACTCCCTCCCTGTCCACATCCACCTTGCACCCTCCCTTCATACCTTCAGATCTCTCCTTAAAACTCACCTCTTTCGCTCTGCTCTGTCTGACTCTTTATCCTGCTGAGCCACTATTCCTATACCTACGGTCTGTTTACTCTTATCCTTGCAACATGGACCTGTCTGCTGTCATTCTCATCATAACCAAGCCAAGTACGTGCACTTGAGTCCTCGCATCTTCATGAATGTTAGACCCCTTGTCTCTCCCTCTGTTCCCCTTCCTAAGTCTCTACCCCAGCTCCTGTCTCTCAGATTGTAAGCCCTAGGGTCAGGGACCATATCTATTTTATTACTTTGTAAAGTGCCAGGTACACTGCTGGTGCTATATAACTGTTTGTTAATAATAATAATAATAATAATAATAATAGTAATACACTTTGTAGCAGTTTCAGCTGGTTCAAATCCCTACTGTTACATGTATCAATTTTTTTCGTTATTACTTTTATATTACTTTTATTGTTTGTTGTGTTAATATTATAAATATTGCTGTGTTTGCCATACTTTGTAATATAAATAAGCAATAAATGCTTATTTATGACATTAACCCCAGATTAGCGCAGCCGAGCCAGGCGGCGTGATGATTGCTATTATGCTCCGCCCCCTAGGACAGCCGGCGTTACGCTCACTTGCAGTCGCGGATCGCCCTCGTGGATACAATGACTGCCCTGCCCCAGCCCCCCACCTGTCCTTACGTGACCACCTTCCCTCCCCCAGCCCAGACATTAGAGTTCTCTGTAGTATGTAGTAGAGTCTATAGATAGACGCGCTGGTCGGCGGTAACAAGCAACAGCCAGGGAGAGGGGAATATGTGTGTGTGCAGTTGTGCTTTTAGCATTTTCATCTTATACTTTATCAGAGTCTTTGTAACTATTGTGTCATTAACAAAGGATAGGCGGGATATGGCTTCTGCAGCCTTTTTAGGCTGACAAACACAAGGTATCAAACTTCTTTGTTGGACATATAAGTCTCTTCCTAAAACGGAGGAAGACACAGAACAAAGAGGAACATGGGTGGGTGTCAGGGTGCTGCTGCCAGGAGTCAATTAATCATCAATTGCCTTACTGCATTGTCTGCATTTTCTTAATGCATTTGTTTGTCTATATGTATATATGTATAAAGCCATCCATTCCAGTCTGCACTGTGCTCTGCTGTGATATAGTGTGGAAGTATTTGTACAGGAGAGTTGTACATGTGAAAATAAGCAACAGCATCCTCTGCTCCGCTCATGTACTGTAGTTAAAATGTGTCATTAAAAGCGTTGAACTTGGGTGGGTTTTGAAAGCATTGGGAGTCATTAAAAGCATTGAATTTGGTTGTTTTTTTGGTTTTTTTGCTATTCAATAAATAATACTTTATTTTTAGTAGTTTCAGTCTATATTCAGGGGCGGAGAAACTACTGCTAGCCCCTGTGTCCCCCCTCCCCCCCTGTTCATGTTTCCATGAAGGTTTGGACCTATAGTGTTGAAGTATGTGTACAGGAGAGTTGTACGTGTGAAAATAAACACCACAGCATCCTCTGCTCCCCTTATGTACTGAAGTTAAAACTGAAACTGATGTTTAAGTTTAATCTTAAGCAACTCGGGCTAGCCGCCACGTAGATTATGCTAGCCAAACACCCCCTCCCACAGCCTAAAAAGGCTTCCCCATAGGAGTAGCCCCTGAAGCATTCTATGTTATCTATTCTAAACCACATATCTATGACTTCGAGAGAGCATAGGCGGCGGCTACCCATAGTTTATCTGCTCTTGTCTGGGTGGGACTCTGTTAGCCAAACCTCCCCTCCCCAACCTTCAGGGCAACCATGCCCTCCCCCCCAGTCAAAAGTGTTTTACTAGAATTTGAACTACTGCTGCTAGCCAAACATCCCCCTTCCCCCTAGTTTGATACCTTTTGTTCGTCAGCGTAAGGTATCAAACTGTAACAACAGTTACCAATCCTTGAAGATGGGTCAATGGTTAAGTTTCCCTCCTTTGACAACTACGACCTGTATGCAATTGTGTTCAAATCCTGTTGTTGCTTCTTTTTTTAAAAAAACATTAAAAGCAGTAGAGTCACAAGATGTCTTTCTATGGATTTTAGACAATTGCATTCACCAACTTAAGGTGTTTAATTGCACAAAATACTGATAATAGTCGTGCTTTAGCTGACTTGTATGTCTTGGTGCGCCCGTTGCTCCGCCCGGGATTTGACATGCTCATAGTCCCAGCAGAGAGTCTGTGCAAGTGAACTATCTGATTGCCCTGCCCCCATCCACCACAAAGACTTAGGAGACTGTTAATCAATTAGATAGTATTATACCAAGCCGCCCATTAGTTAGCCAGACTGTAGCCAACCTTCACTGATGTAAAACAGCCAACCGGTTTTTCAACTTGCAAAGCCATCCAGCACAGTGTGTACTGTGTTGAGTTGACTGTGCTGGGACGTGATCAGAATTTCACAGCTTCTTTAGCTTCTGCACCCCTCCCTCCATCACCTGCATCCACCTTTGCCCCCTATTGCACCCCTCCCTCCAGCACTGGCTGCATCCACCTTTGTGTCAGGTGGGAAGGGAAAGGGGGCGTAGAGCCGGGTGGGCCCTAGAGGGGCCTGGGGCCAACCCTCCCACCTGTCTAATAACCTCACGCACACGCTCAGGCTCCTCCTGGGAAAAGGTTCTCTCTGGGAATACAAGCCCGTCAGGATAGTATGTGGGCCGTTCCTTGGGCTTCCGCACCTGGAACTTAGGCCCCTATCATCATAGGGCGCTTGGTGAGGAGTAGGAGCCTGAGCCACAGGAACCCACGCTTTCCCCAACACGCAACACCCACACTCCAGGAGGGACAGGAGGGGAGCGTGGGGGAGAAGTGCCCGGTAAGGAAGGGGTAGGGCCCAGGGAGACAAGAGGGCAGACGGGGACTCAGGCAAACACAGCAGAGGAAGGTCTCTAAGATTGTTCCAGGGAGGGAAGAGGGTTAAGGGGACAGGTGCCACACTCCAGACACTCACACGCTCGCACGCTACCAGAGGAGGGGAAGTTGAGGGAGGACAACGCACACACACACACACTAATCAATGCTCTAAGTCTTGAGGCCGAATCGTGCTCGCAATACTTAGCTCAGTCAGGGGCCGGTCTCCACTGAATCACCAGCGCCGAGTGCTTCTCGGCGCTGGTTCTTATGCGCCTAGCCCTGCCCCTCTGCGTGCCCTCGCAAGCGTGTGGAGCACCGCAGGGGGGGCGTGGCCTCACTCCGTTTTTGGGTCCTTCCTTCTTTTGCCGCCCCTTCTTCCTGTGGCCCCACCGGGGCATCTTGTACGGGTGGGGGCGCCCCGCCCTCCTGCTGGGGGGAAGCCGTGGGCGGCCCCTCCAGCCCTCCCGGCTCTGCCGGCACCGGAGCCGGGTCCGCGCGCCGCTGTCGCCCCCGCCTCCCCCATCGGCCCATGACACTTTGCCCCCTATTGCACCCCTCCCTCCATCACCTGCATCCACCTTTGCCCCCTATTGCACCCTTCCCTCCAGCACCAGCTGCATCCACCTTTGCCCCCTATTGCACCCCTCCCTCCATCACCTGCATCCACCTTTTCCCCCTATTGCACCCCTCCCTCCATCACCTGCATCCACCTCCATCACCTATTGAACCACTCCCTCCATCACCTCCATCAACTGCACCCCTCCCTCCATCCACAAATCACTCACTACTAAGGAATTAATTATTATTCTTATTTATTTATTTTTTAAAAAAATTACAAAACACATTAACAAAACATTGCAACAAAACCATAATATAATTTTCTATTATACATGTATAAAAATATAAACTGTTTCTTTTTAAAAATTAAATATACATTTGGTTTTGGGGGATGGTCAATCGGGGATCAAAATAACAAAAGGTTCATGAACCCCCTCTTGTATCTCCATTCCGTCCACATCCACATGCCTTTCTGGCTCCAGCCTTCATAGAATGTGCTGCAGAAGGCCCCTCACCTGTTCCCTCTCCTCCTGGCGTAGCGCATGCTCTTCCTCCATCATAGCCACTAGGATATAAAATTGTTAGTCACGCTTAGAAAACAGCATGACATATATCCTACTGGCAACTTGGCAAGGTACAGGGAAGGGAACACGCCTGTCATACTTACCAAGCCGGTCCTGGAGGACAGCCAGCCCTCTTAGCACCCTTGCTATATTTCCCAGCCTATCGATGTTATATGCGGCACAGCGCCAGAGCGCTTCCCCTTTGGAAAAATTAAATAAAATGTAAATCTTTTTCTATATAGGGTGGACAAAAATTTAACTTTAGAATAACTAATCCACATTGCATGGGTAAACAAACATTTAAAGTTAATGAAAGGCTACCCACCAATAAAAATGAGGCGCTCCATCGGTGCTGGAAGAGTAGCTATGGGCATGGTTTCAATCGCTACAGCGGCACACATTGCCCTTTGTTTACATTGCAGAAGCCTTTGCCAGTACTGTTGGGTAAATTTCACACCAACATAAAAGCAACACTGACAATAAGAACTCTGTTGGCATAGTGGTTAAGGTATCCGCTTGCTATATAATTATTAGCTGTTATTCTGCGGGTTCAAATCCCTGTTATTTTGTGTATCTTAATTTTTTTTTAATCATTACATTATTGTTCTTGTTTTTTAATAATACAATTACTGCTGTGTTGTGTTGCTCATGGCATACTTTCTATGCCCAAAAATAAGCTTCCTGATTACATTAACCTATAGAAATAAATTCACATATCTGGGAAGAAACTTTAAGCAGGCTGCGTCGCTGCTAGGCAACTAGCAACAATGCAAGCCAGGGAGGGAGATTTAAATTGGGTGTGCCATGCACTGTGCACAGTACAGCACCATGACGTGTCGTGATGGAGCCAGGTGGGAGGGATATAAGAGGAGATCATCTGAGAGAACAAGGAGGCGGCGGCTGCGGGCTCAGCACCAGCACCACTATCATCCTTGTACCCCTGCCTGGGCAGTGCGGCGCTCATCACCTCTCCACCCCTCTGTGTTGGCTGCCAGTTGTGTTGGGTGTACACTCCTTCCCTTGCCTCGTGTCTAGCATCCCTGGTCTGTGTGTGTTGATTGAATGCCCACCTCTGTGTCTTCTGCTAGTTTCAGACAGTCTAGCACCTGCGCTGTCCACATCCCACCTCTCGCATCCCTTCGTCTCCATTCATTACAACAATGTTGCCGGGTGGGCTTATCTACTGTCCTTGGAGCTCCCACTTCCTCTCCCATGCCTCCAAGGCTTCCACATCTGAGCCACCCATCCAGTGTATGTTCAATGATTAAAAGATGATAATGCAACTTTTGGAAAAAGTTTCCAAACTTTTGGAAAAATCAAAAAAACTTTATTCAG
This sequence comes from Sphenodon punctatus, assembly GCA_003113815.1. Lineage (NCBI taxonomy): Eukaryota > Metazoa > Chordata > Lepidosauria > Sphenodontia > Sphenodontidae > Sphenodon > Sphenodon punctatus. The sequence continues at coordinate 492,296 of QEPC01006337.1, forward strand.
TGTTGTAATGTGATACAGGTTGGTAGCTGTGGCAAGATTGCACAAATAACTAAGAAAATGCATTTCTGCAGAATGTATCAGGGGAGTAGATCTGCACCCTAAATGGAAAATGAGGATGTTAGCGCATGTGTCTTATTTTTAGTTTACCTATTTTTAAAATATTTATTTTGTCTCTCAAAGGATGAAATTTTGTTCATCTGGTTTTGGGGTTTTGGGCCCCTCCCCCCACCCACCCATCACCATAGACTACCCTGTCCCTCCCTTGCTCAGCAGAGAGAGGCAGCTCCCTCTTGGGTAGGGGCAGCTATTTATTTGTACAGCTATCCCTTGCTCAGCAGGGAGAGGCAGCTGCCTCTGGAGTGGGTTGGAACTGCAATGGAATCCCTTGCCTGATGCTGAGATTCAGCTCGGGTGAGGGCAACTGTGTATACATGGATAGGGATCCTTCACCTAGGGCTGAGATGCAGCTGCCTCTGAGGTGATACAGACTATTAAACCGCCCAAAACTCTGACCCCATTTGCACCTCTACAACTGCCCCACATCCCTGGATGTGTGTGTGTGTCTGTCATGGGGAAGTTAACCGTAGAAAAGAAAGAAAGAAAGAACGAAATCACAAGATCAGCTGATAAATCATGAATGTTTAGCAAAATAAAATAAAATGTGGGTTTCTTTGCTCATGGGTTTCTGAACCTTTTTTTTTGCCTAGGCAGAAACTAAGGGCATCAGGCAATTAAAATGGGTCAGTACTGGGGGATGTGGCGGGAGGAGGTCAGTACTGGCAGGGTCAGTTCAGGGATATCAGTTCGCACACAGCTCCCCCTGCACTGGGGCAGGCAGGCAGGCAATTTCTGTTCAGCGGCAAACTCAAGTGCACTGAGAAGAGCACCCCCACACACACCGCCAGGCTCCCAACCAATGCCTGAGTCCCTGCCCACCTACCTGCGGCCAGCCAGTGTCACCAGAGCTGTAATATAGTGTGGAAGTATGTACAGGAGAATTGTACATGTGAAAATAAACAACAGCATCCTTTGATCCCTGCATGTACTGAAGTTTAATGTTAAGCAACTAGGGCTAGCCGCCGCGTAGATCATGCTAGCCCCTCCCCCAGCCTAAAAAGCCTAAAAAGACTTCCCCATAGGAGTAGCCCCTGAAGCATTGTATGTTATCTATTCTAATCCACACATCTATGACTTTGAGAGAGCATAGGCGTGCTGGCTACCCATAGTTTATCTGCTATCTGTTAGCCAAACGTCCCCTCCCCCACCTTCGGGGCAAGTCTGAGATGAGTGAATGACTCACACAGCATGCCACTAGACAACCATCCCCTCCCCCCAGGCAACAGTGTTTTACTTGAATTTGAACTACTGCTAGCCAAACGTCCCCCTTCCCTTTCTCTCCCTATTGCGTTCTCTTGCTCCCCCTCGCTGACCCATCCCCCCATGCACCCGGTATTTAGATAGCCAGTAGCCACTGACTGTAGCCAAGTTCAACCTTCCCCTCCCCTCCCAAGTCTGTTTTACAACTTGCAAAGCCATCCATTCCAGCCCTTGTGAAGTGAACTGACTCCCATAGACCTGACCCATCCCCCCACGCACCAGGTATTTAGATAGCCAGTAGCCACTGACTGTAGCCAAGTTCAACCTTCCCCTCCCATCTCTCCTAGCCCCCAAAAGGGAGTAAGGATTGATATAGAACTGCAAGGGTTTTGAAAGCATTGGGAGTCATTAAAAGCATTGAATTTGGAATGTATTTTGTTTGTTTTGTTATTCAACAAATAATAATTTCTTTTTAGTAGTTTCAGTCTGTGTTCAGGAGAGGAGAAGCTACTGCTAGCCCCTGTGTTCAGGCTCCCCCCCTCTGTTCAGGGGTGGAGAAGCTACTCCTCCCCACACTCCCTGTAGTGTTCAGGGGGAGAAGCTACTGCTAGCCTGTAGCAGCATTCACCAATCCTGGCTGATGGCTAAATGGTTATGTCTCCCTCCCTTGGCAACTGCGACATGTATGTAATTGCATTCACATCCCGTTGTTGAATTTGTTTATTATTATTTTCTTTAAAAATTTAAAAGCAGTGTACAGCCAGAAGATGTCTTTCTATGTCTATAACACAATTTCAGTCACCAAGTTAAGGTGTTTCATTGCACATAATACTGATAATAGTTGTGCTTTGGCTGACGTGTGTGGGTGCACCGGCGCCCGCTGCTCCGCTCGAGATTTGACAACTTTCTGGTTGTGTTTGGAGAGGGGGGGTGCCCCTCCTCCCCCCCCTGCAGCTTTGCGTTGTTAGCTTTGGAACTTAAGATGAAGTTGTCAAACTACAAACTTCAAATTCCCCTTCCCCTCCCCTTTTTCACACACAACTACAAAGTTGTTAAGTTAACTTTGAACAAGAACTCTAGTCTCTCTACATGCATGGATGGCCCCACCCCATCTGCTGCACGAGTAATTTACATAGCAACTGACGCACACCAATAAGAACAGTCCTTCCCTGTGACTGACAGCTGAAAGCCACAGGCATTTAACACAGGGAGGTGGGCTTTATTTGACATTGGCCATGTGCGGCGTGTTTACATGTCAAATCTCAATTCAATTATAACTTGTGAGTGAGAAAGTAAGGATGGCTTTTGTTGGATTTGCCACAGTCCTGGATGGCCTCACAAGAATTGGTAAGTTAAACAAAAATATTTATTATGGGATCTCTCACATTATTGCATGCTTTACTTTAGTAGGGCTTTTGTCTTTAATAGTGCATTGATCTTTTAAAATTTTCAATGCCATTTCAGGTGAAATTTTGGTAGATGTGGCATCAGCCATTTGGGCCATTGTGTGGAGTACGGCGGAGGCCGTCCACTAGGCAGCAGAAAATGGGTAAGTATTTCAAAAAAATCCATTGTTACTTACTATTTCCCTGGGAGTAGTGATCACATAAATAAAATACTTTTGCTACAGTAGTTAAAGAATGCATAAACTAACAGAAGGCAATTTTTACAGAAAAACAGCTTGAAAAATTGCAGGACGACAACACCACCCTAAAAAATATGCTGCAGGATGCCTTGCACGAGGTGCGGTGCCAGCATTGACCAGGCATCCAGAGTGTAAATAATGCAAAATAATCAACAATGTAAATATAAATAATGTAAATATATTTCATATAGTTTAGAAATGTTTTTAAAATTTGTTTTTTAAATTGTTGTTTAAAACCAGCAACACTCATGATTTTATAAACTTTTATCATATATTCCATTATTTTATAAACTTCCCTACCCTATCAGATGTGTGCCTCAATCTCTTCCCAAATACAATGATTTCCTCAATGAGTTCCTTTGACCTTTGCCATTCCATCAACCCCTCCCCTACACACTAGGGATGATGCGGCAGCAGCTGTTACCACACCGCGATTCCATTCCTAAACCTCGGCATCCCACGTTGCACCTTGCAGAATTCCATACAGTACCCCACGATTCTGTGATTCTTCCGCTACAAGAATCCGCAGATGCGGCATGTATGTGTTTCGCCGATTTGCTGATCATTACCGTTGTCGTATAAAATCAGCGGTCTTTTCCCGCATTCCACCAATTTAATATATGAGACACAGCCATGAGCGCTTATCGTGGTTCCACGAAGTGAGTATGACTATTTTGTGTTGCCGCTGCAGCGCTGTGCTGTGATGCTGTGACACTGTCGCTGACTGCTACTGGTGCTGTGCTGCTGTCTCTGTGTGTCTCTCTGTACCACAGTAACCGCTCATTCTTCTCAATACATACATGCATGTACAACATGTTCTGGTTGGGAGTTGAAGAAATGGTGTTTTTATTATTTTGCAAATTGATCTTTTATGTAAAGATCTGCAAAGAAATGTTTTTTGTCCAAATGTCATGTTGGGAGTTTAAAGTGACCTGTGTCACTTTAAATGAGGGTAATTTAAAGGGACCATTCACACGGCCTATGGCTCACCACTTACAGTTATATTATAGTTAATACTATAAATATAATAGTACCGTGCCACAACACACGCAAACAGTAGGTGGAAGGAAACTCTTTGTTCCTTGTAGTTTGGCTACAGATAAACTTGCCAGTCACCCAAGTAAACTGGCTGCCTGTCTAATAACTGTGTGGACTCACTTAAAGCAACTATAATCCTCTTGTGTCAACTACAATCCCCTTGTGTCATTTGTGTCTGCCTGAAAAGCCCCACACACCCACCCCATCCGAAGTGAAGGAGTGTAAGCACATGAAGCCCAGTTTTACAGCTTGCAAAGCCATCCATCTGCACTGTGCTCTGCTCTCTTCTGTAATATTCTGTGGATTGGAAGTATGTACAGCAGATTGGTATATGTGAAAATAAACAACAGGATCCTATGCTACCCTCATGTACTTAAGTTTGATGTTAGTCAACTAGGGCTAGCCGCTGTGTAGATCATGGTAGCCATAGCCAAACGTCCCCTCCCCCATCCTACAAAGCCTTCCCCATAGGAGTAGCCCCTGAAGCATTTGTATGTTATCAAAACCACACATCTATGAGTTTGATAGAGCACAGGCGGAGGCTCGGCTGGCTGGCTACCCAGTTTCTCTGTATTCTGCAATGTGTTAGCCATCATTATGTACCCTCCCCCCCACCTTCGGGGCAAGTCTTCTGAGCTGAGTGAATGAGTCATACAGCATGCCGCCAGAAGACAACCGTCCCCTCCCCCCCAGGCAAGAGTGTTGTTTTACTTGAATTTGAACTTCAAGCCAAGTTAACTGTCTGGGTGGGCGTGTGAGAATGTTTGGAGCCATCTCGAAGAACCTTGCTCACAAGGTGGCACAACCTTCTGTTCTTCTTCGAGTGGCTGGCTCCCTCCCGGGACGGAGTCCCGTCCTTACATTCTCACAAATAGGAGAGTAGCAAAACGTCCCCTCCCCCAGCCTACAAAGGCTTCCCCGTAGGAGTGGCCAGTGGCCACTGAAGCACTGTATGTTTTCAAAACCACACATCTGACTATGACTTTGAGAGAGCATTGGTGTCTAGAATGCCACTAGACAAAAGCCCCCTCCCCCCCAGCCCCAGTGATTTACTTGAATTAGAATTTCCCCCAGGCTAGTTTTTATGTTGCATGTTTCCATTAAGGTGTGGACCTATGATTCCCACTGATCTCATCAAGCAGCAGTGTGTCCATGTCACTGGCGAGGGGGGGGGGGAAATGCTCTGCACCTATAAGGATGAAGAGAGCACAACACATATAAGGTATGAGCATTATAAGCACAACACATATAAGCCTAAACGGTATGAACACTAGGTATAGACAGCTGTCTTCGACTTCTTCCTTTTTTTCCCAAGGGGGGGGCCACCACACCCATGGAACACAAACTGCCTGTAACAAGGCATTGCTTTAGGTAAGGGGTGGGAACCATAGAGCAGCTGAAGTTCTGCCACACCATGTGAAGTGAACCCATTTGCACAGAAACTGTGGTCATCTTCAGTGTTAGACACATTCCACAGAACTGTAGTAGGGAAAAACAGATACACATGTATTCCCATTTCACATATGGGGGAACTGAGACAATGAGAGGTTTTTACTTCTCCAAGGCCACTCAATGAGTGATTTCCTAGTTCAATTAGCCCTGGTCTCCGTCCTAGGTCCAATCCAAGTCCATCATCAGCCCCTTACACATTACAGCTTTAAATCACTCCTATTCTAATCACTCCTCCATCACCTGCAGCCACCTTAGCCCCTTATGCACAACCTTAAGCGATGCTTCCTGAGTGTAACTATGTAAATAACATGGCGGGTAAGGTTCCTGCTTGCGATACAATTCTTACCTGGCATTCTGCGTGTTCAAATCTCGGTTGTTCTATTTAACCTAAACCTTTTTTAAAAATAAAATAAAATGTTGTTACATTAGTGTAACTGTTTTGTAATAATATAATTCTTGCTGTGTTGTGTTGCTTGCTTTGTTAGTAAATTTTTAAAAATATGCTTTCTTATTACATTAACGTATATCAAATTTGTGGAGTTTCTTCACATATCCGGGTAGAAACTTTAAGCACGCTGCGTCGCTGGTGCTGCTAGGCAACAAGCAACAACACAAGCCTAGGAGGGAGATTTAAACTTGGTGGGACTGGACATGGACACAGTACAGCACCTGGACGTGTCGTCGTGGACTCATGATGGAGCCAGGCAGGAGGAATAGGAGGAATCGGAGGTGGCAAAGAGAGGATTGGAATGGAGGAGGAGAATGAGGAGGAGGCGGGCTCAGCACTGACAGCACCACTGGAGTTGCATGCAGCCTTGTACCCCCGCCTAAGCAGGGCGGCACAGATCACCTCGCCCACCCCTCTGTGTTGACTGCCAGTTGTGTTGTACTCTGACTCCCTTGCCTCGTGTGTCCCGGGATCCTGTCCCTGGTCAGTGTGCTGTTGAATGCCCTCCTCTGTGTGTTCTGCTAGTTTAATCCATGCTAGGCTAGCCCAGATTTCCGCATCCCACTCCTAGAATCGCTTCTTCTCAATTCATTGCAACAATGTTTCGGCCGGCGCCCGTTGGGCTTATCTGTCCTTGGAGCTTCCCCATCGCCTCCTGTCCCTCAAGGGCTTTGAGCCACACATTAATTGCAGTAGTTAGTTACATCCGCGTTCTGCTGTTGGAGACGATGGCTGGATGCTGCTCTTCCCCTTCCTCAGGGATCGCTGGCATATTAGCAATAGAAACCCATAGCTGGAGCTTCCGAGTGACAATGACCCTGTGTGATCTTTGGAATTCCCCAGCCGTGCAATTGCTTTCCAACTTCCCAGACAGCTGCACAGGTGCCTATGCGAGTCTAAGTTCATGGCTCCACTACTTTGGTTCTGAGTTGAGCGCACTTGACTGCCAGCTGCATGCGGAGACACTGAGCCTCCATCTCTTTCCCGATGGTCGCATCCCAGAGATGATGTGCTCGCATGTGGTTTGGTCCATGGCAGAGACCCTTTCTGCTCTGTATGTGTGCAGCATGTCCTCCTTCACAGCCTGTCTTGCTGAGGGGAGCCCTTCCCTGGCCGTCTCCTTCTTTTGCTCTGTCCACGGGGCCCGTGGGTACCGGCGGTCACGTGGTGCTGCCTATCATTGCCTGTTGGAGCTGGGTCACCTTCCGTGGCCCCCAGCTAATGACTTTGTCTTGTCGGAGCCCACCGTGGTGGAGCTGACGGTGCTGGTTGATGTGTGCTCTTGATCCGATATGCAGCTTGGCCTTGCAATGGCCGATCCGTTCGAGGCTTACTACCTGGTCACACACTACATGTCTAAACTGGGATACCCTCGGGGCATGCTGCAGTGGCCCCACTACGTGGCTGGTCACCCAGCCCCTGGCCCCTTCTTGGCCGCCTGCAGCTCGTTGTGCCTTTAATTTTGAGGCCCCCAGTCCTCGGTGTGTCCTCGGTGTGCTCCTGTGGCCACCTCTGCCCTGACACTGGCGTTGGTCCCTGCCCATCCCGCCTCCTCCATGATGTCCACTCCATTGCTTCCTCCAGTGCTTCCCTACAACAGCCCGTTCCTGCTGTGCCATTTGTGAGTTGTGGCAGCCGCCGGCTGGGTGCCCCACACCAACCACCTGCCATGGGTGACTCTGTGACCATGGGTTATGTTCCTTTATTTGGTTTGATTTGATTTCAAACTTAATTTAAACTGTTTTATCAGGGGAGGTTCTTCATTTTTTTTTTTCATTCAATAAATAATAAATTCTTTTTAGTTGTTTCAGTCTGTCATTTTCAAAGTCTCGAGACAACCCCTCCGACCAAGACAAGACAGAGTGTTTTACAAACAAATTGTAAAACAAGGGTAGTTGAATCAGTGGACTCACTGAAGTAGTACCCCGCCCGTCCCCATCTCATGTTTTCTCTCACTCGAGAGTGCATAGCCGGCCGGCCGGCCGGCTACTTTAGCCCAGTTTTACAACTTTAAAAGCCCTCCATTCCAGTCTTCAGTGTGCTCTGCAAACAGGACCGGCAGTAAACCCTGGCCTTTGCATTCTGCATCCCTCTGCATTCTGCATCCAGGGAATATACATTTGTGCCATGTATTTGTGTTGTTCGAATAAATATTTGCTAGTCATAAAACAGGCTTGGCAGCTCAGCAGGAGAGGGTGGGCCAGTGGTATTTTCGGTTAGCTACAGTGACTCAGTGGCACTGGGCTGGCCTGGCTACCTAACTGTACCGGGCGGCTAGGTAGACAAGGAGAGTTGAGACTGAGTCAGTGGTCCACTCACTGAAGTAGCTACTAGGTTAACAGCTAACAGGTTTTTCTACTTGATAAGCCCTCCTGCCCAGTTGTCTACTTTTTGCTTTGTTTTAAACTTGAAAAGCCATCCCCCCAGTAGCCACGCCCACTGGCTGCCAGTCCTAGTTATCTACTCAGTGTGAAACTTGCCAGCCACCTAAGTGAACTTGCAGCCTGTCTAATAACTGTGGATTCACTATAAGCAACTATAATCCCCTTCTGGAAAGTTGCAACTATAATCCCCTTGTCTCTTGTGTCAGCCTAAAAAGCACTACACACCCACCCCATCCGCAGTGGTTCCCCCTTCCCCTACACTCCTTACCTTCGGATTTATTTATTTATTTATTTATTTTATAAATTTTTACCCCGCCCCTCCTGCCACGCAGCTCAGGGCGGCTTCCAACCATTAAAATACAATAAAATCAATTACAATCATCATAAATATTGTCAAATATTAAAACAGGACAAGGATACAGTATAGAAACCAAAATAGGTGGGGAACTGAAACATCCCACCCTACCCACCCTCCCTCCCAAAGGCCTGGGCAAACATCCAGGTCTTGCAATGTCGCCGGAATGTTAGCAGGCTAGGGGCCAGGTGAGCTTCCTCCGGAAAGGAGTTCCATAGCTGCGGCCCCACTACTGAGAATGCCCTCTCCATCGTGGCCCCCCGCTCAACACGGGGGACCTCCAGGAAGGCACCCCCGGCAGACCGCAGGAGCCGCTCTGGGGCACGGAGGGTGAGGCGGTCCCTAAGGTATGAGGGGCCGAGACCGTATAGGGCTTTATAGATCATCACCAACACCTTGAACTTGGCTCGGCACGCTATCGGCAGCCAGTGCAGAGCTCGGAGCACAGGTATAATATGCTCCCGACAGCCCGTCCCCATGAGAAGATGAGCCACCGCATTCTGCACTAGCTGCAGTCTCTGAACCAAGAACAAGGGAAGCCCCACGTAGAGNCGCCCGTTGGGCTTATCTGTCCTTGGAGCTTCCCCATCGCCTCCTGTCCCTCAAGGGCTTTGAGCCACACATTAATTGCAGTAGTTAGTTACATCCGCGTTCTGCTGTTGGAGACGATGGCTGGATGCTGCTCTTCCCCTTCCTCAGGGATCGCTGGCATATTAGCAATAGAAACCCATAGCTGGAGCTTCCGAGTGACAATGACCCTGTGTGATCTTTGGAATTCCCCAGCCGTGCAATTGCTTTCCAACTTCCCAGACAGCTGCACAGGTGCCTATGCGAGTCTAAGTTCATGGCTCCACTACTTTGGTTCTGAGTTGAGCGCACTTGACTGCCAGCTGCATGCGGAGACACTGAGCCTCCATCTCTTTCCCGATGGTCGCATCCCAGAGATGATGTGCTCGCATGTGGTTTGGTCCATGGCAGAGACCCTTTCTGCTCTGTATGTGTGCAGCATGTCCTCCTTCACAGCCTGTCTTGCTGAGGGGAGCCCTTCCCTGGCCGTCTCCTTCTTTTGCTCTGTCCACGGGGCCCGTGGGTACCGGCGGTCACGTGGTGCTGCCTATCATTGCCTGTTGGAGCTGGGTCACCTTCCGTGGCCCCCAGCTAATGACTTTGTCTTGTCGGAGCCCACCGTGGTGGAGCTGACGGTGCTGGTTGATGTGTGCTCTTGATCCGATATGCAGCTTGGCCTTGCAATGGCCGATCCGTTCGAGGCTTACTACCTGGTCACACACTACATGTCTAAACTGGGATACCCTCGGGGCATGCTGCAGTGGCCCCACTACGTGGCTGGTCACCCAGCCCCTGGCCCCTTCTTGGCCGCCTGCAGCTCGTTGTGCCTTTAATTTTGAGGCCCCCAGTCCTCGGTGTGTCCTCGGTGTGCTCCTGTGGCCACCTCTGCCCTGACACTGGCGTTGGTCCCTGCCCATCCCGCCTCCTCCATGATGTCCACTCCATTGCTTCCTCCAGTGCTTCCCTACAACAGCCCGTTCCTGCTGTGCCATTTGTGAGTTGTGGCAGCCGCCGGCTGGGTGCCCCACACCAACCACCTGCCATGGGTGACTCTGTGACCATGGGTTATGTTCCTTTATTTGGTTTGATTTGATTTCAAACTTAATTTAAACTGTTTTATCAGGGGAGGTTCTTCATTTTTTTTTTTCATTCAATAAATAATAAATTCTTTTTAGTTGTTTCAGTCTGTCATTTTCAAAGTCTCGAGACAACCCCTCCGACCAAGACAAGACAGAGTGTTTTACAAACAAATTGTAAAACAAGGGTAGTTGAATCAGTGGACTCACTGAAGTAGTACCCCGCCCGTCCCCATCTCATGTTTTCTCTCACTCGAGAGTGCATAGCCGGCCGGCCGGCCGGCTACTTTAGCCCAGTTTTACAACTTTAAAAGCCCTCCATTCCAGTCTTCAGTGTGCTCTGCAAACAGGACCGGCAGTAAACCCTGGCCTTTGCATTCTGCATCCCTCTGCATTCTGCATCCAGGGAATATACATTTGTGCCATGTATTTGTGTTGTTCGAATAAATATTTGCTAGTCATAAAACAGGCTTGGCAGCTCAGCAGGAGAGGGTGGGCCAGTGGTATTTTCGGTTAGCTACAGTGACTCAGTGGCACTGGGCTGGCCTGGCTACCTAACTGTACCGGGCGGCTAGGTAGACAAGGAGAGTTGAGACTGAGTCAGTGGTCCACTCACTGAAGTAGCTACTAGGTTAACAGCTAACAGGTTTTTCTACTTGATAAGCCCTCCTGCCCAGTTGTCTACTTTTTGCTTTGTTTTAAACTTGAAAAGCCATCCCCCCAGTAGCCACGCCCACTGGCTGCCAGTCCTAGTTATCTACTCAGTGTGAAACTTGCCAGCCACCTAAGTGAACTTGCAGCCTGTCTAATAACAGTAGATTCACTATAAGCAACTATAATCCCCTTCTGGAAAGTTGCAACTATAATCCCCTTGTCTCTTGTGTCAGCCTAAAAAGCACTACACACCCACCCCATCCGCAGTGGTTCCCCCTTCCCCTACACTCCTTACCTTCGGATTTATTTATTTATTTATTTATTTTATAAATTTTTACCCCGCCCCTCCTGCCACGCAGCTCAGGGCGGCTTCCAACCATTAAAATACAATAAAATCAATTACAATCATCATAAATATTGTCAAATATTAAAACAGGACAAGGATACAGTATAGAAACCAAAATAGGTGGGGAACTGAAACATCCCACCCTACCCACCCTCCCTCCCAAAGGCATGGGCAAACATCCAGGTCTTGCAATGTCGCCGGAATGTTAGCAGGCTAGGGGCCAGGTGAGCTTCCTCCGGAAAGGAGTTCCATAGCTGCGGCCCCACTACTGAGAATGCCCTCTCCATCGTGGCCCCCCGCTCAACACGGGGGACCTCCAGGAAGGCACCCCCGGCAGACCGCAGGAGCCGCTCTGGGGCACGGAGGGTGAGGCGGTCCCTAAGGTATGAGGGGCCGAGACCGTATAGGGCTTTATAGATCATCACCAACACCTTGAACTTGGCTCGGCACGCTATCGGCAGCCAGTGCAGAGCTCGGAGCACAGGTATAATATGCTCCCGACAGCCCGTCCCCATGAGAAGATGAGCCACCGCATTCTGCACTAGCTGCAGTCTCTGAACCAAGAACAAGGGAAGCCCCACGTAGAGCGCGTTACAGTAGTCGAGCCTCGAGGTGACGAAGGCATGGATGAGGGAGGCCAGGTCCGGGCCGGAGACATACGGATGCAGCCTACGCACTAGATATAGCTGGCGGAAAGCAG
>QEPC01006337.1:519804-595195 GCA_003113815.1 Sphenodon punctatus
GAAGGGATAGGACTCTCTCTCCTCGGGTCGCGATGCAGTGCTTTGTCTCGGAGCGCGGAAAATCAGAGTGTGTTAAGAAACACAGACACTGGCGGCGCAGCTCCAACAGTCACTCACTCTCACTGCGATTGGGGATCAAGAGGGAGAAACAAGCTACAAACACACCTATTTATACTTAATGGTGAAGGCGGGACATGTCTCTCTGGGAAAGCCCTAGCCAATGAAATTGGGCATGTGGGTGTCATCAACAGGGTCCGAGGGTTAATCATGCCACCGGGTCTCGCAATACCTTGTATTACGGGTGGAGGAAACATGATAAAATGATCAGATAACCACAAAGATTCCGTGGACCATGGAAAGGGGAGTTGACGCCACTTCTTATTGGAATCCGCAAAAGTTTTGCTTCCATTCACCAGTTCCGATGTCATGGCACCATTAGCGACAAACCACAGCCGCAGTCCTCGGAAAGCTGCCTCTGCTGAACCGTGCCACGATATGCGGAATAGGGGTTTCTGTCGGAAACAGCTGCTGCGCTGGCATGCCGCCACCCACCCACCACCCACCACCCACATCTGTGTTCAGATTTATATAATTAATATATACCATGTGTCCAGTGTATGTCCAGTGTCCAGTGTATGTGCAATTATTAAAAGATGATAAAGCATGTTTAGGAATGAAAATCAATTTAGTTTTATTCAATGTCATAATTAATGTAATACAGGTTGGAAGCTGTGGCACTGGTAATCAATTTTTTTGAAAAGCCAATGTATTTTATTCTCCCAATGAAGGCAAAACCCAGAGAATGTTCATCTTATAAAAAATCCACTACTGGTTTGTGGGGAAAAAATTTGATGGTGCTGGGAAAATTCCTTCATGACTCCATATGAAAATGGTAATCCGATCAGTAATCGATCCCAGAAGAATACTGGCAGTGGCTACAAATAGACTGTCTAACTGTTCCGTGTTCATGTCATTAATTGATGCATGTTCCTGAAAAACAGCCTTTAAAAAAGCACAATTATTAGTCACACATTGTATAAATGTATCCTAGTTGCATGTGGACAAATATGTGTAAACAGCATCTATTAAAAAAAACACAACATGTTGCATACGCAAAGAATACTGCGCAAATCACTAAGAAAATGCATTCCTATGTTATGTATGCATGCACATCCCCCCCCCCTTGATTCCAAGTCCAGTTTGCCTATGTGTCATTCCGTTGTGGTCATGACCGCACAGCATGCAAACTTTTGGAACCTTTGCCGGGTGTGCTGCTACCACTTCCTGAGAAACAGACCGATGTTGCACACTGCTGAAATCCATTCACGCACATGTCCCCACACACCCCCAACCCAGGCAGTGTGCTGCAGTCAGACAAATGCAGTAAGACAAATGTCTAGACAATGCACATGCACCTCCCTTGATTCCAAGTCCAGTTTGCCTATGTGTAATTCCGTTGTGGTCATTTGGAATCATTGCTGAGTGTGTGAGAAACAGAAAAAGACAGAGAGCACACAATAATCACTGTCTGTTTCCAAGCAGACTGACACTACCCAACCTTACCTCCTCACTCAGTGCTCTTGTATGCCTTCCGAGATTTCATCTGGCTGGTAATAACCCTTTTTCTGGTAATTCAGTGCCTCTGCGGTGCACTTCATTATTTCCTCATCTGTGGCTTTCAGAAAATCCTTTGAAAGTTTCGGTAGGAATGACCTGTTCATTTTAATTAATGCTAGGTGCTCGAGATTCAAACTGGAAAGACCAGTTCTTTTATTACCTAAAATTGCGCCTGCACAGCTGAATAAATGTTCTGAAGGGACACTGCTAGCAGGACAACCAATAAGTGTGATTGCCAAACTGTAGAGCGCAGGCCAAGTCTCTCTTTTTTCAGCCCAGTAAATGAGTGGATCATTATTCGGGCCAACCATGAAATCCAACGAAAGATACTGATCGTACATGTCTTCGGCTGCAGCAAGTGTTATTGTATGGTGACGATTGTGAAGCGTATCTACTCTTCTTGTCCGTGGAGTGAAATTCTGTGCAAGGAGACCATACTTCTCAAAATTTGACCAGATCGATGAAGCCTCAGGCTGTTGAGTGTTATCTTCAGAAATGCTCTCAGTCTCTTCTTCATCCTCTTCATGCGTGTTGCTGCCAAGCTCTCATACCATATGTTTGGTGATTTCTTTGCGTGCAGCGGTAGCTGATTCTTCACCCTCCAAGACCTTCTTAACCTTCTTGAAACGTGGGTCCAGAGCTGTTGCCATCCGGTACAACGAATCTTCACCAATCTTCTCAAACTGGGTGCTACGGCCAATAATTTCACCCAAGAGACTAGCAAGATGCTTACCATCCTCATGATGACAAGGAAAGGAGGCAGCGATGTCTTTGACTTGACTTCTTAATAATACCAGCGAGGCCAAGCTCTGGCTGAGTGTTGCATCGGCCTTGCTCACAAACTCAGTCATGACCTGAAAGGGCTCCATCAGACTAATTAGATTTTCTATGACATTCCACTGTCTGAGATTTATCTGCATATCTGAGGCTTCCTTTACTGATCTTGCGGCCACTGCAAAGAAAGTCTCGATTGCAAATCTTTGCAAATGGAGTCTCTTCAGCATATGATATGTGGAGTTCCACCGCGTGCATACATTGATGGGGAAGAAATGAAGTGGAAGGTTTGTCTCCTGATGTATCCTCCGTAGCTCATGACTCGATGTGGAAGATCTTCGAAAGTGCGCCACCAATTTCTTAGCATGCTCTACTGTGTCCCTAATCAATTGATCCGCTTCCAGAATGTTTTTTGCCACGAAATGCAGTGAATGGGCCATGCATGATGCATTTGGGAAACCGGCTTCCGAAATGCCTTTCATGACATTTGCCCCATTGTCTGAAATGACGCACCCAACGGAGAGACCAAGTGGCCGAAGCCACTGCTCTGTCAGTTGTAATAATTTTTGCCAGATGTTTTCAGCAGTGTGTGTCTCAGGAAAGTGCTCCAAAACAAGTATGGTTTGCTGCCTCACCAGTCTATTTTTGGGGTCACGATGAATCCAGTGGCCAGTAATGGACAGGTACTCCATGTGCTGCGCACTGGTCCACATGTCTGTTGTAAGGTGGACAACGTTGCCCTTGCAGTCACGCATAGCATCTGATACTGCTTTTCATGATGTCTCGTACAGCTTGGGAATGGTGTTTGTAGCAAAATAATATCATGACGGCACCTTCCATCATGGTGCCATTCCATCCATTACTTCACAGAATCCCTCATTCTCAACAAATGAGAAGAGAAGCATATTGACTGCTGGCATCTTTGACACCAGTGCGAGGTAGTACTGCAGTAGGGTGAGATGCTGGCCATTTCGTTTGATTTTGCACCGATTCTGGCAATTTTGTCTGCACAGTTGTAGCACTAGTAGCACCGCTTCTAGATTGATTGGTGCCTGTTGTTGTGCCACAGTTTGTTCCGCTTGAGGCATTGAGAACAGACTTGTGATGGTGCTTCATGTGGCTATGCATGCCACTAGTACCAGGGCAGCTCTTACCTCCTTCTTTCGCTTGTGTTATTTTCCTGCAGCAGTATTTGCACTGGACTACAAGTTTATTTTCGTCACAAGCAGTGGAATGCTTCCAGACATCTGACCTTGGTGCTTTTCTTGCATCTGCATGGCTGTCAGTGGCTGGGGTGATTGTTCCTTGATGTGACAACAATGAAACACTGTCGTCATTTGTGGATGTTGAGGGAGCCGGCGAACATGCAGGCGTAGAATTTCTGGGAATGTTTGTGCTACGAGCCACTGTTGATGGACTGCTGGCTTTGGTTGCTGTTGCCGTGGTGGTGCGGTTGGAGCTGGTTGATTTACTTTTAGACAAACATCTGTTGAACATCAAAGCTATATTTTTCCTTATTGTAGAGTGCTGCAATGTCAAATCATTTCCTTGGCCTTGTCGTTCCACATTTCTTAGGTTCTCATCAATCCTGGGTCTTTTGCATGGTTGGCTTGCCAATTTTGGTGCTGTGTAACTCAGGGTGTATGTTGGATCTTCATAGTCATAGGCGGCAGCGTCATCACTGTTGTAAACATCATCTGCAGTGACATCACTGTCTGAGTCGGCATCACGATGCATGGCATCCTGAGCGTTTATTTCCTCATCATCTGTCGCTGAAGTAGACAATACACATTGATTATTGTCACGTTGGCGCGTTACTGCATCCTCGATGTTTTTTTGAAATTCGTCGGGTGTGCATTCGATTTCAAGCGGAAGCATTTCATCATCTTGCTGTGACAACACTTGGCTTTCTATAGTGTTGTATGATTCTAATGATTATTCTTCTACATCGGATGGTGTGCATTTCGCAAGGTATTCACGCATTGCTTGCTCTGTAGAAAAAAAGCATCCAGAAGAACTGCGAGGCTGCGGCAATGATATTTTTGCTGGCAAAATATGCATTGATAGCAGCGGCTGAGACAATTCCGCAAGATCAGACTGCCGAGGGGACTCTGGTTGAAAAACAAGAGGCAGCTGTGTGTGTACGGCATATGAAGCAACAGCTGTAGCATGCATAAAAGATTATGGTAATTGTGGTGGTGGGCAAGACTCTGAGTCCGTCTTCTTTCCATTTTTCTCTGTCTTCTGTACCCTTTTTTCCCCATTTCGAAGTGACAATGCAGGGCTCGGACAGTGACTTCTATTGTGCAGCCTAGTAGAGGAATCATCATGTTTCCGCTTTGCAGAATCGTGTGCCATTTCTCCTTTTCTTTTGATAGTCTACAGTAAGAAAATTAGAAAAAAAGAGTGTTATTTTAAAAGTACATTTATTTCTTAAGATTTTGTAACTTAAAATATGTTCTTAGTATATGCATTCCTAAACAAACACATCACAAAACATTTGTTATTATTGCAGACCTAATGTTACTATAGAACATAGACATGCCATAGCGCGAAAGATGTACACCATAGTCCAAAAACATATTGCTATCAGCGGCTACAATGTTCCTATGCCAGACCGAAACCATGTCAATATCTTTAATGAAAGCACCAACACACTTGTTAACATTTCTAACGCATTTATTGATAGCCTTCATCTATGTGCTATAGCAGTTACACTGGCAAATAATGAGATCAGAGAAAACGATCTTGCAACCAGGAAAAAGCTGACAGATTGACATTACATCATTTCTCATGTACTCTATTAGCTCCATGCCTTTGAGCATTCCAATATCGTTACCACCAGAGTGTACTACAATGCATGAAGGAAGGGAAGAAATGGAGGCAATGTATTGCCTTTCATTCTCTAAAGCAGGCAATACATTAGACCATCACATGCCCCCCCTTCTAGTCCAGCGCACTGTAACATTTTCCAAATTCAAATCAACATGGGTGTGTTCTCTGTGGCAGACTTGCTCTAGTCTGGTAATGTAGGAATCACCAATGAACCAAATAGTCTTCATAATTAATACCTAATGGAATAAGGCAAGCAAATTAGTTGGCTGTTTTGTAAAATAAATTATTAAAGAAATGTCCTTAATACACTTACTTCAAGTCAGGAATGGAGAGAATGCTGGTGAACTGATTGTGTGCCAAATGTATCAGAGAGGGAGTTGATCTGAAAAGAGTGAATGAGAAATTAGGTTAGCACAAAGCATAAGTTGCGATGAAGAATGTTGATTCCATCTTCTTTATAAAAAAAAAGATAAACAATTATTTAAAAAAAGGAACACACAAAGCACATGCACACATCATCTCAAACATCAACAGCATACGCTGCGTGGGACTCTGGACAGGGGTGCATGCTAGAGGGAGCCACTCACTGCAGAGATGGAGGAGTGGTTAGATACTCCTAGTTTTCAAATGATAGTTTCTCAGAATCAAATGGAAAACTATTGTAACTAGGGTTCAGTGTGATCTACGTAATGCAACTACATTAACTGCCTGCATTGACTAACTTGGCAAAACAACTTAACACTCAAATACTGACTCATGAGCTGTTGCCTAAAAATCATGAAAATGAAATTAAAATAACCAAAGTTTTTGCAGGTACTCAGGTTGTGTGAGAATGGGAAGAGTGGCAGTTGGAGATTAGAAGAACAACAAAAGGTTGCTGCCTTGTAAACAATGTACTTCAGGATGGCTCTGAACATTGTCCCAATGCAAACACAACTTCAAAGTACTGTTTGTAGATGAACGACAAGGTTCATTGTTTACTGCGTGTGGCCTCAAGACTAATCGTTCATGTGATTGTTCAAGCAAGTAATCTGTTCTCGATATGGCTGCATATATAACGGTGCCCAAGAGCGTCCCATTGGTGAGAATGTCCAGATCCAGCTCGCAGAACCATTGCTTGCAAGGCAGCAACATCAAACCACACAGATCCGGTGGGGATTTTTATATTTTTTGAAAAGACACTGACAGTGCCTGCCTGATTGGGCGAAATGGAGCAGGGGAATCACACAGGGAAATAGACATGGCCAAGGGGGAGGTGCTTCCAGGAGAGTCATCCAGAGAGAACCTGAAGCGCAGGGCCAATAGCTGGTAGCCGCAGAAAACTCATAAGTCGCCAGCGAGCATGAAGCAGGGACTCAGGGTCAGGGAATCACACGGGGAAATAGACATGGCCAAGGGGGAGGCGCTGCCGGGAGAGTCAGCCAGGGAGAGCCCGGAGCAGGGGGGGCAATAGCTGGTAGCTGCGGAAAGCTCATAAGCCGCCGGCAAGCATGGAGCAGGGACTCGGGGTTGGGGAATCACACAGGGAAATAGACACAGCTGGGGGTGAGGTGCTGCCGAGAGAGTCAGCCAGGGATATCCCAGAGCAGAGGGGGGCATAGCCATAGCTGCGGAAAGCTCATAAGCCACCGGGGACCATGGAGCAGGGACTCGTCGTGGTCAGGGAATCACACGGGGAAATAGACATGGCTGGGGGTGAAGCGCTGGTGGGAGAGTAAGCCAGGGAGAGCCCGGAGCAGGGGGAGGCATAGCCGGTAACAGCACCACCCCCAGCCGTGTCCATTTCCCCATGTGCTTCCAAGACCCCGAGTCCATGCTCCAGGCTCACCGGTGGCTTCTGAGGCTTCCGCGGCTGGCTATACAGAGCAATACAGCACAGTTTCTCACAAACAGCAAAGTTATCCCAAAATCCAGCCAACAAACAGGCATTATCATGAACAAAATAAACAACAAAACAATAGCAAGCACAATATCAACCCGAACCTAGCGATAAACATAAAAGGCTCACAGCAATAAAGAACATATGTGTACATTTATTTAAAGAAATGATAATGGAAAATGTAAAGTACAGCTGTACCAGAATTTCCTTAGCTGCTTTAGCACTAAATTAGCTGTTCAATAAAGCCCAGTGGTGGGGGAGTGTCTGGGGAAGAGCCTAGAGGACGTGGCTGCACACAGGAGCTGCAAGGAAGGACTGCCTGGTTTCACCTGGGGGCTTGGTGTCTCCCCCCACAGGTAACCCATATAATAGAGCGCTGCCCTGAGGGATGGCTGTGGGGGAATGTCTGGGGAAGAGCCTAGAGGGCGTGGCTGCACACAGGAGCTGCAGGGAAGGACTGCCTAGTTTCACCTGGGGGCTTGGTGTCTCCCCCCACAGGTAACCCATATAATAGAGCGCTGCCCTGAGGGCTGGCTGTGGGGGAGTGTCTGGGGAAGAGCCTAGAGGGCGTGGCTGCACACAGGAGCTGCAGGGAAGGACTGCCTAGTTTCACCTGGGGGCTTGGTGTCTCCCCCCACAGGTAACCCATATAATAGAGCGCTGCCCTGAGGGCTGGCTGTGGGGGAGTGTCTGGGGAAGAGCCTAGAGGGCGTGGCTGCACACAGGAGCTGCAGGGAAGGACTGCCTGGTTTCACCTGGGGGCTTGGTGTCTCCCCCCACAGGTAACCCATATAATAGAGCGCTGCCCTGAGGGCTGGCTGTGGGGGAGTGTCTGGGGAAGAGCCTAGAGGGCGTGGCTGCACACAGGAGCTGCAGGGAAGGACTGCCTGGTTTCACCTGGGGGCTTGGTGTCTCCCCCCACAGGTAACCCATATAATAGAGCGCTGCCCTGAGGGCTGGCTGTGGGGGAGTGTCTGGGGAAGAGCCTAGAGGGCGTGGCTGCACACAGGAGCTGCAGGGAAGGACTGCCTGGTTTCACCTGGGGGCTTGGTGTCTCCCCCCACAGGTAACCCATATAATAGAGCGCTGCCCTGAGGGCTGGCTGTGGGGGAGTGTCTGGGGAAGAGCCTAGAGGGCGTGGCTGCACACAGGAGCTGCAGGGAAGGACTGCCTGGTTTCACCTGGGGGATTGGTGTCTCCCCCCACAGGTAACCCATATAATAGAGCGCTGCCCTGAGGGCTGCCTGTGGGGGAGTGTCTGGGGAAGAGCCTAGAGGGCGTGGCTGCACACAGGAGCTGCAGGGAAGGACTGCCTGGTTTCACCTGGGGGCTTGGTGTCTCCCCCCACAGGTAACCCATATAATAGAGCGCTGCCCTGAGGGCTGGCTGTGGGGGAGTGTCTGGGGAAGAGCCTAGAGGGCGTGACTGCACACAGGAGCTGCAGGGAAGGACTGCCTGGTTTCACCTGGGGGCTTGGTGTCTCCCCCCACAGGTAACCCATATAATAGAGCGCTGCCCTGAGGGCTGGCTGTGGGGGAGTGTCTGGGGAAGAGCCTAGAGGGCGTGACTGCACACAGGAGCTGCAGGGAAGGACTGCCTGGTTTCACCTGGGGGATTGGTGTCTCCCCCCACAGGTAACCCATATAATAGAGCGCTGCCCTGAGGGCTGGCTGTGGGGGAGTGTCTGGGGAAGAGCCTAGAGGGCGTGACTGCACACAGGAGCTGCAGGGAAGGACTGCCTGGTTTCACCTGGGGGATTGGTGTCTCCCCCCACAGGTAACCCATATAATAGAGCGCTGCCCTGAGGGCTGGCTGTGGGGGAGTGTCTGGGGAAGAGCCTAGAGGGCGTGACTGCACACAGGAGCTGCAGGGAAGGACTGCCTGGTTTCACCTGGGGGATTGGTGTCTCCCCCCACAGGTAACCCATATAATAGAGCGCTGCCCTGAGGGCTGGCTGTGGGGGAGTGTCTGGGGAAGAGCCTAGAGGGCGTGACTGCACACAGGAGCTGCAGGGAAGGACTGCCTGGTTTCACCTGGGGGATTGGTGTCTCCCCCCACAGGTAACCCATATAATAGAGCGCTGCCCTGAGGGCGGGCTGTGGGGGAGTGTCTGGGGAAGAGCCTAGAGGGCGTGACTGCACACAGGAGCTGCAGGGAAGGACTGCCTGGTTTCACCTGGGGGATTGGTGTCTCCCCCCACAGGTAACCCATATAATAGAGCGCTGCCCTGAGGGCGGCAGCCGAAGGGCGCTGCCAAAGGGTGAAGTTCCGTTGGCGGTGCCGTTTGTGGGGCAGTGGAGGCGGAGGCGGCCCCCTTTGTTTGTTTGAAGACAAGGCTTGCCGCAAGAAGCATTATAGGAGGAGGCTACACAGACACCTTTAGTCCTGACCATCCCACCTGTATGTACTGGATCTCGAGCTGAAAGAAGGACACAGTGAGGAGCTCTGCTGGAAGGATCATAGGAAGAAGGAAGCTAACCTATCTAGGGAGCATGGGAACGGAGCCTGCACTTTGGGAACCCAAGGACCCAGGACTGACCTCCTGGCTTGAACCCCTTGTCTTGCTCCTACCAAGATGTACTTTGGCCCTGATCCTGCAAGACACAGTTGAGTGAGAGAGAGGGACACTGCGCTCCTGGGACCGGAAGGGATGACAGGAAGTCTGAAATCCTGGGGGCGGCGTGAAGGCGGACTCGGCAGCGGCGCATGCATCGGTGGGGGCAGGCTTGAGCCTGAAGTGACCGACTGGCTGAGGTTTTGCAGCGCGGGCCTGTTGTGGGATATCCGCGCTGAACTATACCATCCCGCAAGCAAGAGCATTAGTGGAGACCCTGAGTAGAGCTAACAGGCCAGTGGGAACGTGCAGAGCTACTGGCTGGGTTTTGACGGCGTGTGGACGTCTCCTTTTCCTGCTGAGGTCCGGTTGAGTTGAGTGGACATAGCTGCATGGCAGGCATGGGAGCTACTAAGAAGAAGAAGGGACAGGTGACTGTGCATGATTTGGTGCAGCCCCCATCTAGTCAACGGTCTCTAGATACTTTTCATTTTCTCCGCTCCCAGCAGCGGCCCCCGGTAGAGGAGGGTGAAACATTTGCTTTGCCTGCCCCTCCTCCAATTGATTCCCCGGGTTGCTCTAGTTTGGTGGAGTTGCCCGCGGGTTCGGGGTGTCCAGACCCCGAATTGGCATGCTTGGATCCTTTTTTGTCTCAGAGTTCTACGGTGGGCGGTGTAGATGGTGACTCTTCGCATGTGTTGCCAAACCCTAAACCATGAATTACTTACTAACTATCGCTCCATGCTACAGCCATTAATGGACCAATTGTTGGACAAGTTTGGGGAGATTATTAACCTGTTACAGGGCCAACAAGAACAATTGCAGAATATTGCGAAGGATTTGTCAGCCCTTAAATTTAAAAACATGGGGGTTCCATCAGTGTCTAGTGCTAGTGCCCCTTGCTTGCAATTGCAGAATATGCCATCTATTAATGGGTGTGGCCTTAACATAGACCAGGGCTGTAATTCCAAAGCCCAGCCAGAGTTGTCTCCCAAGTTGCCTGTATGCCCAACCAGACTGGTGCCTGTAGTAGGGGCTGTTGCGTTTAGAGTACAGCCCCTGCCAAATGGAGTTTTTCCTTCTTGGACTTCCAAGAGGGCAGTGGCTCATCATTTAGAACAGATCATGGGATGGGTTCCTCCTGGGGCTATTGGATCCCTCCAATTGCTCCCTTCCTATAGATATGTTCAGAGATTTATTGTGCACTTTAGGATGCCCTTTTTTGCTTCTAGTGTTCTCGCTCAGGCCTATCACTTATCTACCTGGGGGGTGCATGTGGGGGAAGTTTTTAAAGATCTGGTTATTAGCCCTCTTGCTATCCACACAACCAGTAGACAGTTAGGACCTGCAACTTCTCCTGTTACTGGGCCTGTGAGAGTTGACTCGGGTGTGGATGAGAATCAGTTGGGATTGACCCCACCCACTCCTTCTATCCAGGCGAGGTTACAGAACCTTGCACAGGGGATCGAGAGAGGAAGGGGACTTCTGTCTGATATTTTGACAGGAGCGAGTACAGAGGTCCCTGCTCTTTCCTCTGAGGTGAAGCCTTCTGCTACAAGCCCTGGAGTGTCACCCCAGGTTCATGGGCCTTCGATTACTGATGTCTCCTTATTGTCTGGGTCATCATATTGTGCGACCAGGAAGACCGGTCAGTCATCTGTGACAATAGCTCCTTCCCTCCCCCATATTTCTCAAGTTCAGATGGTGGAGGATGGGATCGGAGCACGCTGAGATATTCCACATCAGTCTCTGGTACGGGGTCGGTTGGTTTCACTTTGTGTCTGGAACATTGCAGGTTGGGGTTCCCGGATACAGGATGACTCATTCGTCCTGTTCCTAAGGGACTTTGATGTTATTTTTCTGGTTGAAACTTGGAGTGCAGAACCTATTGAATTAGCTGGGTTCCAGTCTTTCGGGGTGGCAGCTGTGTCTTATACAGGGCGTGGTCATTTATGCGGGGGAATTGGGTGTCTTGTGTCCAATAGCTTGGGGTTTGGATTGCTTGAGACTATTTTATTGCCCCCTATTGCGGTTGCTGTGGTAGGGAGGCTCGCCCAAAAACTATATATTTTTATCCCAGTTTATGTCCCGCCTGCTAATGCTGCTAGTTTCCGACAAGACTTTTGGTCCCAGCTGGAGGAGTTTATCCAGGCCCTTCAGGGTAAATACCCCACTGCGTTTGTCATCCTTGCGGGTGATTTAAATGCCCGACTGGGTGCTAGCGCGGAGGTGCTATTGGCCCACTGTCCCTCATTAAGCCCTGTAAGATCTGGGATATTGCATCGATGCTCTAAGGATAAAGTTATCAATGCATCGGGTATCCAGTGGGCCTCACTTATTTCCAACACTAACTTGCAAGTGCTAAATGGGGCTTTTCCTGGGGACCTTGATGGAGAATTCACTTTTGTATCCCACCAAGGGAGAAGTGTGGTCGATTATGTGGCAGTTTCCCCCAACTTGATCCCTCAGTTAAGTAATTTCGCTGTGGGCCAAGAAATTCATAGTGATCACCTTCCTTTGTTGTTGGTGTTGAATCGGGATGTAATTAGGGCTAGTATGGGTAGTGGGGTAAGCGTGTCTGGGGAGGGCCCTGGGTCGGTTAGGCGCCCCTGGACTAATGAGCTAAATGAGGCTTTGGGGATAGTTTTATATTCCCCCCACTGCCTGGAAATGAGGAGGGCAGTTATCTGCCCTACAGCCCAGACAGATGTGATGGGGGTTTATGCTGAGCTCATGGCTCTACTAAAGCCCAATTTGGTCCAGCCTTCGGGTCAATCTGGTGTGTTTGGGAGAAGAACGGGTAAAGGGGCTCCCTGGTTTGATAAAGAGTGTAGGAGGCTGAAGAGTAGGTTAGCACTTACTTACAAAAGATATAGGAGAGGGCTGATGGCTGAGTTGCCTTATGATTTCTATAAGCTCAAGGGAGAGTATCGGCAGTTAATTAAACTCAAGAAGGCAGCCCACAAAGTTAAACTATGGGATTCCCTGATTAAAGCTGCCAGGGAGAAAGATGCCAGGGGCTTCTGGCGGATCCTTAATGGGTCTCTTGGTAATTTCCATAAGATGTGGTCTCTGCCTGTTTCGGGCGGGGACTGGGTCCTGCATTTCCAAGCTCTTTTTCCAGTGCAACCAACTGTGGCGGCATCAGCTTTGGAATTGCAGGATCTTCGCCCTTGGCCCCCGGTGACAGAGGTGGAGGTGACAGCGCTTATCCAGTCTCTTAAGACTGGTAAGGCCCCTGGCTTTGATTTTATTCCATCTGAGCTCCTTAAGAATTATGCAGATTGGTGGGTTCCTTTTCTGGCCTCTTTGTTCACTCAGTTGGATTTGACAGGTGTTTTTCCTGTGGGTTGGGGTAGGGCTGTAATTGTACCTATTTACAAAGGCGGATTGAGGACCAGGCCAGGTAACTATAGGCCCATTAGCTTATTGAGTACCTTGGCCAAACTTTATGCCAAACATCTGCTACTATCGCTTAATGGGTGGATATCAGAGGATCATATTTTGCATCAAGAGCAGGCTGGCTTTCGGGCAGATAGGTCAACCTTGGACCACTGCCTGGTGCTTTACCATCTGGCTGGGAAGTATGTTAATTCCAATACTAAATTGTATTGTGCATTTGTTGACCTGAAGGCTGCCTTCGATTCGGTGGACAGGGAGCTTTTGTGGGACAAATTGGCTGCCCTGTCCATTGATAGAAGGCTCCTTATTCTTATTCGCCTTCTGCATGCGGATTCCAGCCTGGCGGTTAGACTTTCTCACCAGGGACATCTGACAGATTGGCTCCCAATTTTCTCGGGGGTGAGACAGGGCTGCATCCTGGCCCCTTCGTTGTTTAATTTGTTTTTGAACGACCTTATCCCCAGGATGTCTCGTTCTGAATTTTTTCCACCAAAGTTGGCTTCACATGCTGTTGGATGTTTACTCTATGCGGATGACGCGGTTGTCCTATCCCAAACTAAGGTGGGATTGGGTAGGCAACTGCGTGAGCTTTCAGACTATTGCAGAGACAACAGGTTAACGATTAACCACAAAAAGACCAACATTTTGGTATTTGGGAGATCCAAGAAAGTTTACTCTTGGCATATTGATGCACATCCTATTGCCCAGGTAGAATCATATAAGTATTTGGGTCTTTTGTTCCATTCCTCATTGGGTTGGTCACGGCATCGGGATTTGGGATTTGGCAAAGTTAAGGGCACGGCGGCAGCGATTTCCCGCCTGTTCCACAGGAAAGGGCATGGTAGTCTTGTACATGCTTTAAGAACTATCGATGCTAAGGTTCGTGCCCAGCTTCTTTATGGGGGGGCCATTTGGGCTATTAATTTCCCTGCTGCTCTTAATACCTTGCAGGCCAAATTGTATAGGTCCCTGCTTCATATTCCTAACGGGACTCCTCTAGCAGCTATTAGATCTGAATTTGGGCAGCTGGCTTGGAATAAGGTTGCATGGTGTCAAGCAGTGCAACTGTGGCTCCGTCTTTATCAAGGTGAGCAGTTGGGGCTTTTGGCTTTAATCCCCCTGGATTCTTTTGTTGCGCCCTGGACCAAGTTGGTGGTAAAGCAAGTCGCCAGCTGGGGCCTCTCGATTGAACATCTGAAAAGGGCGCATTTTTCTATTGCGCGAAGGGAGGCCCTGGTTAGGGTTAAGGACATTGGATTCCAGGAGGATCGAGCAGCTATTGGGGCTTTTGCCTCGTTGGCTCACTATAAATACGTGGTTCCAAATCCTGGGGTCATGGCCCCTTATCTGGCCTCCTCATACTCTGTTAGGAGACTTTCTCTTTTCTTTGGTGCTCGACTTAATGTTTTGCCCACTTGTCTGCTTGAGGGCCGTTTTGCGGGAATCTCCCTTGGGGATAGGCTTTGTCCCTTTGATCATCTAGAGATTGAAACAGTGGCCCATGTTTTATTTTTTTGCCAGTTATATAGTGTACCTCGTGCACAGTTTTTGTCTCCATACATGGATAAATTTCCTGGCAGAGCCCCTTCTGAATTATTACGTATATTTCTTGCCGACACCAATTATAAATTATCGGCCGCGGTGTCGGCCTTTCTGGTGCAGGCATTTGCTCGAAAGGATAGGTTTTTGAAGTTTCTCCCAGTAGCCAGCCCATCGATTGTGATTGGGGATGATGTGGAATTGTGTAGCTGTGAGTAGTATTCAAGGGATGGTTTAGCAAAGTTTTAGAATTATGTTGGTATTGTGACCACTTATTTTAGTGGTAGAATATTTTTCCTTTTTCTTTTTCTTATTCTTGTTGTTTTACTGTATTGATGGCTATGGCCATTTATGTTGTATTTGTGCGTATGTGTATGTTTTTCTTTTATGTTATGCAATGACCTTATGGCCACGCAAATAAAATTTACATTACATAAAGCCCAGTTTAGAAGAATTAGAATAAAAGTTCAATCACTTACACAAAAACCTTCTTATGAATTAGGAGGAAGGGATAGGAATCTCTCTCCTCGAGTCGCTATGCGGTGCTTTGTCATGGAGCGCGGAAGATCAGAGTGTGTTAATAACAAACACAGACACTGGCGGCGGCACGGCTCCAACAGTCACTCACTCTCACTGCGATTGGGGAGAAACAAGCTACAAACACACTTATTTATACTTAATGGTGAAGGCGGGACATGTCTCTCTGGGAAAGCCCTAGCCAATGAAATGAAAAATCCCTAGAGACAATGAAATTGGCCAACGAAATCCGAGGGTTGATCATGCTGCCGGTATCGCAATACCTTGTATTCCGGGTGGTGCAAACATGATACAATGATCAGATAAACACAAAGATTCCGTGGCAGATGGTAAGGGGAGTTGGTGCCGCTGCTTACTTGAATCCACAAAAGTTACGCTTCCGTCCACCAATTCTGATGCTGCGGCATCATTAGGGACAAACCGCCAGCGCAGCCGTCGGAAAGTTGTCTCCACCGAACCGTGCCACGATGTGCGGTATAGGAGTTTCCACCGGTAAAATCTGCCATGGCGGTATTCCGCTACAGCCCTACTTGGCGTGCTAGGGATGGCAACCGGAGATGGTGACCCTGGATGGGTGGCTTGTGAAAATACTGCCCTTTTTTGGGTGCTGGGGAGTGATGGCAATGGGGAGACATTGGCTGGCTGGCATATGCAACTCCTGCCCTTCTTTGTGTGCAGGGGAGGGATGGCAATGGAGAGACCCTGGCTGGCTGGCACATGCAAATCCTGCCCTTGTTTGGGGGTGCGTGGGATGACAACTGGAGAGTGGAGACATGTTTGGGTGGGGGTGCTCGCACGCCTGCCTGACTGCTGGAAGAGCCCGCCACACTACAGTACCCTCTGTCTCTGTGGCAAACATCCGGTGCCACCCACTGATGCCCACTTTTTGTGCCTGACTGATACCCACCACCTATGCACCCATCCACACGCTAGTGAGCTCTCTCTAATGGATAGTATTGTTCTTGTTCTCAACGTAAAAAAAAAAGGTTACAAACCTGGCAGCAGTGGCAACACCTTCTGTGCCCACTGGCTCTTTCTCCTCCGCCACCACTGAAGCTCCAGCAGCAGCGGCAGGAACCTCTTCATCCACCACCAGCTCCGCCACCTTGGCCTTCCCCCAGGCCCAGCGTTTAGTCACTTTATTCATTTTTGTTTTTTAAACAATCACTCACCAACACCAACAGTCACCCACCAACACTCTCCAACCAGCCAAACCAACAGTGAAACCGAAACAAACACACAGTCCAACACAAACACAACCAAAGCATGCCAAACACCCAGCCAGTCACAACACAAACACTCTCTCGCCACACAGCTCTGAACCCACTCAAATTTCTGGTTTCCGACACGATCACGGGATCACGCAATACCTTTTTCCAAATGCCCAAACCGAACTTCACCGGACTGAACTACCGAGCCCGAACTCGGTGACTGAACCGAACAACCGAACTATTGGACCTCACATCCCTAATGAAGAAGCTAGTGAAGAAGGTTAAACTAGAATAGGTATATAATCGAGTTGCCATATATGCAAATTTTTAGAGGACACTTATGAGAAATACAGGTTGCTGCAGCTCTGCAACCTGTATTTCCAAAAAGTGCCCTCTAAAGGTTTGCATATATGGTAACATTGAATGAATCCTGCTGCTAAGCATTCTGTTGTTCATCATTGTGGCTGGCTAATTTTGGCAGATATTTGATAACAGGGTACAAAATTTGCAGGCTCCTGGGAGTCATTGGCACCCAGAAAACTGAGGTTGGTGACTGGTTCCGTGGTGTAATGGAGCAAGAACACTTTAACACTGCTCCACCATCTGGTGTATTTTTCTACCCTGGGTGCACATCTCTCACAAAAACTCCCATGTTATTGACTCTCCAACTTCACCCTTCTAGGACTTTTTTTACACAGATGACGCCCCACCCCCCACCCTGCTGGGTGAGTATGCAGGGGGGGCATCCATGTCAATGTGGAAGTGGTGGGTGGGGGGATGGGTGTGTGCCCATGTGAACAGCACAGGTGGTGGGTGGGAGTGCGTGCACGCTCCTCACACACACACACACACACACACACACACACAAACACAAACACACACCTACCTTCACCCATCTCTACCCATTATCCACCCACAGAGCCATCTGAGAAACTGGAGGAGGCTCTGTCAGTGGAGGTGGGCTTGTGTCCATGGGAAAGGGAACACACCCACCTCCACCCACTGCTGCAGCACACCCATCCTCCCACCTACCACTGCCCATGTAAAAATCCATTGACACCTGGACCCAGGTACACAATATACTCAAAGGAAATATGATTATCATTAACTGTTTGTCTGTTTTTTTAAAAAAAAACAAAAAAACAACCACCTGCATCAAAAAACTACCTTAATACATTTCACCTGGGGTTAAAAAACTACCCCATCACATTTCATGTTAGTTTACACATTCAAAAGGTCTTTCAGCATAGTAGCATGTTTGTGTATTTCATGTTGGAAGCTTTAAAATTAGTGTACAAAATCAAAAGGTTTGTCTGTACCCCTTTTTATATGGACAGTGGGGGGGATGGGTGTGCTGCCATGGTTGGTGGAGGTGGGTTTATACCTGTTCCAAACAGTGCACACCCACCTCCATCCACAGAGCCTTCTCTAGTTTTCTGGATGGCTCCATCGGCTGGTGATGGGTGGAGGTGGGTGTTGCACAGGAGCACGCATACACCCCCACCCACTGCCCATGCTGCATTCACGGGCGCAAACCCATTCCCCCATCGTTACACACCTGCCCTCACACCCAGCGCATCTTTTGTAAAAACAGCCTGTGTAGTAGCATGTCCTTGAGTTCTGCCTGTGGGGCATATTTCTTTGTATGGTGACCTTCACCTTTGAGCTGTGGATTGTCTGCATTAAACTATTTTAAATCAAAATAAATAGTTTTTTGGTGCTGAGTCCTGAGATCAGCGCTTAGTATGTAGATGGTGTTAAGGCTGTTCCTTCTTCTAGTTGTATGTTAAATATTCTAAAGTGAGAATTCATTATTCCTGTTTATTTGATGATCTTTCATTTACTGATCTTCAGCATATGCTTTCACTAGGTAACTTCTTCACCAATAAATAGGATAATCAATTACTTCAAACTGGGGAAAAGGGGGAGAAGTATAATCTGCTGTTGGCAGGGCATCTGTGAAAGACGGTGTTTGCTGTGCAGATAAGTAGCTGATGCTATGGACTGATACACTAGAAATCTTGATGCTGTCTGCAGCATGAGAAGCTAACATGGTTTCTTCAAAGGAAAGATATGAAGGTGGTTACGAAACTTGCCATATTTACCTTTAAAACTGAATGTGTTAGGGACAAGCAGGGCATGAAATTTCAGATCAAACTCTGGGAAACAAACAAAAAAATTCAGTCATCAGACTTTATCCTGATATTAAACAGTTCTTGGCCCCACTACACCCCTGAACCAGTTGCCAACCTGATTTTTCTGGGTGTCAATCATTCCCAGGCGCCTGCATATTTTGTGCCCTGTGGCCAGGTATCCATTGTTAGGTTTGCCTGCTCCTTGATTGTTCCCCTATGCTGTTTTGTTCTGTTACTATTTCAATTACCTGTTTTTAAGTTGTTGCATTTGGTATTCCTTTGTTTTTTATGGAAATCATTTTTTCTCTAATTTTGTAATTATTGTTCTCCATTATACTTGATGGTACATGCATTTTTAATAATAAAAGATTTCCAAAGATGATTCTGTCTGCTTTCTGATTTGTAGTTTTGTGTTCAATTTCTGAGAGAACTGTTCAGTCACAATATTCCATAGATCTCTGGTATCTTCAGACTTTACGATCCCACACCCAACCACACTGAATACCCACATAGTGAGCAAGGGACCGTAACGTCTGATGGGGGGGAACGTAAGTTCCCCCCAGATGTTCACCCCATGAATCACGGGGGGGAATCACATTCACCACGCGATCGGAGGTCCCAGAGGGGCCGGCACCGAACGCGTGGTGAATGCGATTCTCCGCCGTGATGAAGGGGCCCGGCCCGTCTGGACGGCTACCACGGCCCAGAATCGGCAGTGGGATTCCGGACCGTGGTCAATTCGGGTGGGTGCTGCGGCCGCATTCGCTGCGATGCCCACCCATCTCCCAAGAGGGCGGGTGGCAAGGGAGCGTGGGAGGGGCGGGGTCATGTTTGATCCAGGCGGGGGATCAAAGGGTGATTCCGTGACGGGGCCAATACAGGCCCCAATACAGGCCCGGTCACGTCTGAAAATACCCCTAGATTCTATGTGTTTAATGCTGCAGTATTGTGCACACACACTTGTTTGGAAGAAAATCTCATTGAAATTAATACGGCTTACTTCTGAGTAAGTTAGAATTTGACTCGAGCAATCCTGTTCACCCTTCATGGACATGGAGCATACATCCATGGAAACCAATGAAACCCCACTGAAACCAATGAGATGTACTTCCAGGTAGGTGTACACAGGATAGCAGCCAAGCTGACTATGAAGACTTGCTATATTCTTCTAACCAAAGCTAAACTCCACAAGCCAAGGAAGGGTGCTGTTAGTATCCCAACTGTCAGGGGTTCCAGATTTTGAAGAAAAACCAGGATCTCCCCTCCCCCCATACTTGGAACTTCTACTTACACATTAACTGAGCAGACGCAGAGCCACTTCTGGAGAAACAGTAGGACACAGCATTTTGCCCCATTTCTCCCCAACAAGCTTTGGTGTTGTCTCTAGACCACTCTTTCCTGGCATGACCAGGAATAAGGTCCAATAAAAAGATGCTTCCTCTGATCCCTTCCCTAACTTTTTGTGATGGTTGCCAGGAGCAGACACAAAGCAGGTGGCAGAGAACACAACAACAACAACAACAACAACAATAATAATAATAATAATAATAAATAACACTTTATTGCAAGACCAACAGGTCATTGCATACACACAATACCTAGCCAGCAAACTTACATAATCAAATTGACCTAGTCAGGCATACAATTATACCTATACAAGGGACATAAAGCCTGAATAAAACTGTAAAACAAATTATATATATAATAAAAATTAAAATGCCATGTAACCTGAAACACAATAGGCAAAATAATAATCCCCTACTGTTGTTTTATAACATAAACACCAAATAAAAATTGCGACACCCTCCATGTAGTGTCCTTACAATTATCACAAAGATAATAAATCATCCGAAGATTTCGAGATCTGCCCAGAAACCCATTAATAAGGGGAAACAATAGCTTCTGTCATAAGTCAACATAAAAAGGACAGTCAAAAAAGATATAAGTTAGAGACTCAACCTGCTTCTGGGGGCATCGACAATAACGCTCCACCAGTGGAACCCCTTGATATCTCCCTGAGGTAAGGGAGGAAGGGAAGTAATTCGCCCGGGCTAAAAGAAGAGAGCCTTCTCTTTAGCATAGAAAGCCCATAATCCAAATACCCCCTCGACTGTCCGAACTCAGAAAACAAAAACTTCTGAAATCCCAAAACACTGCTTGCACTCAGTAGAGCCCCTCGCTCTTGGCGGCCCAATATCCGCCAACCTCTGGGACAGCACTTTCTTGGCAAATTTGTACCCCAAAGGTGCCAGTGCCTCGGGAGATAAACCCAGCTGATTTAGTTTCTTGCCCACCCACTGTAGCCATTTACAAGAGGTATTATCCTAGGCCACCAAACAGGAAAGGGGGGCATCTCCAAAGAACAATTTTAACCAGTAATTAAGCACTTCATGCCATATCCTCTCACTAATAGGGGTGACACCACACTCCAGCCACAAGACCAACGTGCTTACACCAGGGGGGGCAAGCAACAAGGACTGCAAAAAACCTGCCTGAATATGCTCCACAACCTTGATTTTTTCCAGAACCCATAAAAGGGCACAGTGGAGGAGCTGCGGAACACATTTATGCATAAAAACCTTTATGGCCGGATTGATCAAATTCCCACCACGCGATCGAAAAAAGGTCAGCAGGAGCCTTTATAATTGCTTAACCTGAGAGCAGCATTAGTGGATTGTAAAGACCAAATACCAGCAGATTGAAAGAGGAGTCAAAAATACTTATAGACCTTTACCTGCTCCAGTTCTTTATTATCAATAAACCATCTATGCATTCTTGTTTTACGTGAGAACACCATCACTTTCATCTTAATGTAGTTTATTTCGACCAAATTATCTGGACAGTAATTCCCAAATGATTCCAACTCATGCCTCAGCCCAATCTGCGTACGGGAAAGAAGGCCGGTATCATCCGCGTACAGCAGACAGACAATGTGAGCATTTGACACCTTTGGGGGATGACACTTTCCAACTGGGAACTCCCTAGTCAAATCATTAAGATATAAATTAAACAGGGAGGGGGCCAGGACACATTCCTGTTTAACCCCCCTCCGTGTCGGAATCTCCTTGGAAAAAGTCCCCTGATGGTTTAGCCTAACTCTAATATGAGTATCCATGTGCAACTCCCTAATCAAGTGCAGCAATTTACTATCCATATTAAGGACATACAATTTCTGCCAAAGGCTTTCTCTAGGCACAAGGTCAAAGGCAGCGTGAAGTCCACAAAAGCTACATATAGTGCATTCCCAGGGGAAGCATACTTCTGAATTAGGTGAGAGAGTAAGAAACAGTGGTCAATGGTAGAGCACCCCTGGCAAAACCCAATTTGCTCAAAAGCCAAAATATCCTGGGCCTTCATCCAACTTAGAAGCTTAGACAATAAAAATGTTGCATAAAGCTTTCCCAGAATACTAAGCAGGCTAATAGGCCTAAAATTGTTGGGATCCTTCCCAGCCCCTTTCTTCAACACTGGTACCACTATTGCCCCAACCCAATCTGCTGGGACCTTCCCCTGAGTATTTATGGCAGTGAATAACACTGCTAGGACTGGGGCTCACCACTCTATATTGCCCTTAAATAATTCCGCTGGCAGAAAATCCCCCCCAGGAGTCTTACCTGAATTCAAGGAGGAAACTAACTCCCTAATTTCATCCGGGGTGACTGGTGGAAACTCTAAGGACAATGGCAACAACTCCAACAAGGGCTCAACAACCAAGGGGGTGAGGGGGAGACAGACATACGTCCCACACTGGGCCCTTTCCCAATCCCCCTTATTAATGACCAAAACCTCTGGGAGTTAAGATCCCTAGAGGCTTCATCAATCTGGGCCCAAGAACATCTATAGTATGCCTCCCTCCTAACTCTAAGGAGTTTCTTGTAGTTGGCCCTCCTAGTCACCAAGTCATGCCTCACAGATTCAGCATTAGTAGCCCTGTATAGCCTATAGGTCCGGCAGAGGGATGATCGAGCAGAGCGACAGTCACTATCAAACCACGACCAGGGCTAGGCATGTCCTGTCTTACACCCAGAGTCACACATGAGAGAAATTAACATGGGGCGAAGCCACCCAAGTATTGCCTGAAATTGTTCAAAAATAAAATCAGGGGAGGTGGCCTGCAGGAAAGAAGTTTTAACCTGTCTCCCTTTCTCCGAATCAAGGGCATATCCAAGGGATTGCCCCACCCCCTCGTCCCATTTCCTCCTAACAGGGCCATGAACCAAATTGGGGGGGCGAATGGAGGAGGGGGGACCCAGCATTTAAGCAAGACATTAATAGGCAGATGATCACTAGCTGCCCAGGTGTCAACATAAAAGTCAACCACCCTAAAAATAACATCCGCCAAGACTATAGAATAGTCAAGCACACTACTACCCTGCCTGGAAATATGGGTAAATTCTCCCGGGTAATCTCCCCAGCCCCTCCCATTCACAACATACAAATCTAGGTCTTTCAAAAGTTTAGCAAGAAAAACACCATGCCTATTCAGACCCTGATCGTTAGAGTATCATAGAGAACACAACAATGAATGTGCTTGATTTGAATAAGTAGCACAATTTGCATAACATGCAAATTAGGCTATCCGGATTTGGGGAGCTGGAAAATTGCAACCCTATGCATAAGGGATGTGCGAACAGGACGGCGTTCAGACATTCGGACGTTTGGGCTAAAACCTTAGTTCGGGTTCGTGGGTTTGGTCTGGTGGAGTTCGGACCCACCGAAATGTTCAGAATGTTTGGTCCCACCAGGAGGCTTGGGGTGCCCCAGGGACCCCCAGGGGTGCCCATGGCGGCATGGCAGGCCATCGGAGACCCAGCAGCAGCAGCAGAAACTGGGAAGACTTGGCACCCTGGGTTGCCTGGGCAGGCAGACTAGGTACTTGGCCCCTAGGGGTGCCCGTGGTGCCTGGGCTGGCTGCTGAGACCCAGCTGCAGCAGCATCAGAGACCGAGCCTTGGCGCTTGGCACCTCTGGTTGTCCAGGCAGGCAGGCTTGGCACTTGGCCCCTGGGGGTGCACGAGGCACCAGGACTAGCCATCTGAGACTCAGCGGCAGCAGCAGAGGCTGGGAAGGCTTGGCACTTGGCACCCTGGGTTGCCCAGGCAGGCAGGCTCAGTGCTTGGCCCCTGGGGGTGCCCATGGCACCAGGGATGGCCTTCTGAGACCCAGCAGCACCAGCAGCAGAGAACAGGAAGGCTTGGCACTTGGCACCCCAGGTTCCCAGGCAGGAAGGCTCAGAGCTAGGCCCCTGGGGGTACCCATGGTGCCAGGACTGGCCATCTGAGACCCAGCGGCAGCAGGAGTAGCAGAGGCTGGGAAGGCTTGGGGCTTGGTGCCTGCCACCCATAGTTGGTGGGGCATTTCAGGCTAGCAGGCATTGGTGGCTCTCACATGGTCAACCATGCCCCGACAGGAATTCAGCGGGCACCCCCGGGGGCCAAGCACCGAGCCTAAGTTTTTCTGAAAAAGGGGAAGCATTTAAGAGTCCTCATCTTTACCCTGCAAAGAGGCTGGATATGCAACAGCAATTGGAACAGCATACCCCTAAACTAGTTCCCATACAGGTTCTTTCAC
Organism: Sphenodon punctatus; assembly: GCA_003113815.1. Classification (NCBI taxonomy): domain Eukaryota; kingdom Metazoa; phylum Chordata; class Lepidosauria; order Sphenodontia; family Sphenodontidae; genus Sphenodon; species Sphenodon punctatus. The sequence continues at coordinate 543,858 of QEPC01006337.1, forward strand.
CTGTGAGCTCCCAGAATGGTAGCCCTCTGGTTTAGAACTGGGAAAACTGACATGCAGAAAGGTCAAAGGACGTCTAATCAAGGAATTAGAACTTGGGTCTCTTGACTCCTGTCCTCTCCTACAAATGAGCAATGCTACTGCCCACCCAAAGGCTGCTGAAAGCAGATGTTCTGCTGGGCTACCTGTCTCTACCTGCAGGTCATCATGACAACATGCACAAACCTGCTTTGGGCACCAGCAACCACTACTTGGCTGGACATTGCAGGCTGCCATGCATCGGTGGAACAGCAGCAGAGGCCCGGCCAGGGATTGGTGGCAGGCACCCCTACTTGTCCAGGCATTGCAGGCTGGCTGGCACCAGTGAAGCAGTGGAAGAGGCCCAGCCAGGGCTTGGTGGCTGGCACCCTTACTTGGCTGGCATTCCAAATTGGTGGCTGGCACCCCTACAGAGGAATGCTGTTGCAGTGTGGGGGATAGTTGGACCTATGACGAGACAGAAGTAGCAGCAGTATGAGTGAGCTGGACGTGTTTTTTTTTTTTAAGAGCACGGTAATGGTGGTGGTGGTGATGGGGGTCCATGGCTGCTGAGTGGTGCTGCTGCAGAGCACCCACTCAGATGGAGTGTTTGGGGGGGATTCAATCAGGCTGCTCCCAGCATGGCTACCCCAGCAGCAAGTCACCATGCACTCCCTCTGCCATGGACCATGGGAGAGGGGGAAGCACACTGGGATGGCCTTTGCAATTGATATGTTCCCATCCGGTGTGAGCCCTGGGGAACCCAGGATCCCCAGTCCTCCTGGCTAGTAGTTTTGAGGCCATGTCCCCTGCCCACAGTGCCTATGTGTGGCACACCCGTCTGCTGACATGGCTACCTGCCCCAGTTCATATGAGAAGAAGTTTTGTGGCTGCCCATTGTCACAGAGCTATTTGGCTTGCCCCACATGGAGCACTCTGGATTAGGGCTGTAGCGGCATGCCGCCACGGCAGCTGTTACCAATGGAAACCCCTATATGGAAACCCCAACGGCTGCGGTGGTGGTTTGCCGCTAATGTTGCCGTGGCATTGGAACTGGTTGGCAGAAGCGCAACTTTTGTGGATTCCCAGTAAGAAGCAGCACCAACTCCCCTTTCTGTCTGCCATGGAATCTTTGTGATTATCTGATCATTGTATCATGTTTCCGCTGCCCTGAATACAAGGTATCACGAGACCCGGCAGCATGATTCATCGGCCAATTTCATTGTCTAGGGCTTTTTCATTTCATTGGCTAGGGCTTTCCCAGAGAGACATGTCCCGCCTTCACCATTAAGTATAAATAGGTATGTTTGTAGCTTGTTTATCCCTCTTGATCCCCAATTGCAGTGAGAGTGAGTGACTGTTGGAGCTGTGCCACCAGTTTCTGTTAACACACTCTGATCTTCCGCACTCCACGACAAAGCACCGCATACGCACAGCAACTCGAGGAGAGAGAATCCTATCCCTTCCTCCTAATTCATATAATACCATCGATTTTGGATAACATAAGAAGGATTTTGTGTAAGTGCTTGAACTTTTATTCTAATTCTTCTAAACTGTGCTTTATTTTAACAGCTAATTTAGTGCTAAAGCAGCTAAAGTAATTTTGGTAGATCTGCACTTTACGTTTTCCATTATCCTTTTTTGTATAAAAGTACACATATGTTCTTTATTGCTGTGATCCTTTTATGTTTATCGCTAAGTTTTGGTTGATATTGTTTGTGGTTGCTATTGTTAGTGCTCTAGTCTGCAATGCATAGCCAGAGGTAGCCACGGAATCCGCAAAATCCGTGCTATTAATAAATCTGTCAGAAATGTAAATAAGTGTGTAGGTGCTTTCCTTAAGGATATTGGTATGTATTCTGTCTGGCACAGGAACATTATAGCCGCCTGTACTGATATGTTTTTGCTTGATGGTGTACACCTTTCACAATCTGGCATGTCAGTGTTCTATGATAACATTAGGTCTGCTATAGTAGCAAATGTACTGTGGTTGTTTTTCTCCAAACTCATTATTGATGTTACACAAAATGATTTATCTAACATTTACATGTGTATATTTTGTCCATTAATAATTCCTTATTGACTTATTCGGACACTCTTTGTTTCCATAGGCTATAGAGATGCCAGCACAATCGACTAAGCAGAAACATGATAATTCCTCTTCTGGACAACGTACTACAACTCACAGCAGTACGACGAGCCTGAGCAATGTCTTGTCACTTCATAATGGAAAGAAAAGGGTACAGGACACAGTGTCTCCTCAACACCACAAGTCCCAGAATCTGGTGTGGAGGCTCCGGCTGTTGCTTCTGGTCAGTAATCTCGCATCCCCCTCTTGTGTTTTCAGAAGAAGTCCCACACCCACAGCATTCTGCCATTAATGAATTGTCCCAGCCGCAGACTGCAATGAATATTTCACCTGTTGAAATGGCATTGCCGCAGCTGGCCAGTTCAAAACCTCAGGCAACGGCCAAACACTCACAGGTGCCTCTTCAGTTGCAACCACACACCCAACAGCAGTCTGAGGGTCTGGAATTGTCACAGATGCTGCTACCAATGCGTATTTAGCCAGCTAAAATACGATTGTCACAGCATGGCAGTTCTAAACATTGGGCACCGCCGCAAACTAAACGTGCTTTAATCAAATGCTATGGTTCAGCACAGGATGCACTGAGGGGTTTTCTTGATGCAGACTCCCCCTCCACTGTAGGAGAATCATCCATGGACATGTCCCAGCGCATTGACAACGATTTAGAGTTTCAACTTGAAAGCATGTCCGAGCAACCTCAAAAATGCATGCAGGAGCCAGTGAGGGCACACAGTGACAACACCTGGAGCCAATTGTGTACTTCAGCTGTCGATGTGGAAGAAGGAGAGCACGCTCTGGAAAGCGAGCCGTGGGTGAGTGTGCATGATAACACCACTGTGCGTGCCACACACATTTCTCATCATGACTGCGCCGACAATGATACTGATACTGATGCTACCATGGATGATTTGGAATTAACCGAAGATGTAGATGAAAACGGTCTTCATGATCCATTGTACACCCCTCATAATGCACAATCCTCAGGCTCCAGCCAACTGCGTAAAAGGCTACGGATGGATGAAAACCATCCGGATGGATGAAAACCCCTTAAATGTTGAACGGGAAGGCCATTTGCCCTTGCAATATAATACGAGTACTGACATAGCCCAAATTTTTAAAAAAACTTCATCGAAACATCAACCAACGACTCCGAGCTCCAACCACAACACAACATCAAACAAGGCCAGCACTCCAACATCATTGGCTCTTACCAGGAAAACAAACTCTACGCCAGCGTGTTCGCCTGTGGCATCCACATCAACAAATCCCGAGGCTGTATTCTCATCACAGCAAGGAACAATCAACAACACCCCCGATGGGAATGCAGACAAATGAAAAGAACTAAGGTCAGATGTCTGGGACCATTTCACTGCATGTGATGCAAAGAAACTAGTAGTGAAGTGCAAATACTGCGCAAGGAAAATCACAAGAGGGACCGAAGGAGGTAAGAGCCCGCCGGGGACTAGTGCTATGTGCAGCCACATGAAGCACCATCATCGGTCCATTCTCAATGGCCCTAGCAAAACTACAACAAGCAACAGCAAGGATCCCTCTATAAACACCGCTAGTGATAGGACTGTGCAGACCACATTGCGAGAATCGATGCAAAACCAAAACAAATGGCCAGCATCTCACCCTACTGCACAGTACTACCTAGCACTCATGACCAAGATGCTGGCAGTCGACATGCTTCCTTTCTCATTTGTTGAGAATGAGGGATTCTGGGAAGGAATGGAAGGAATGGCCCCACGATGGAATGTACCTTCGAGATATTATTTCGCAAAGAAGACAATTCCAAAACTTTTCTCCGAAACATGCAAAGCAGTATCAGCTGCTATGTGTGGGTGTGAGGGCAAGGTTGTGCACTTAACCACAGACATGTGGACAAGTGCACAGCGCATGGAGTACCTGTGCATTACTGCACACTGGATTCATTGAAACCCCAATAACAGACTGGTAAGGAAGCAAGCCATACTTGCATTGGAACACTTTCCGGAACAACACACTGCTGAAAACATCCATGCTAAATTATCACAATTGACACATGAATGGTTGGCTCCCCTTTATCTCTCCATTGGGTGCATTGTGTCAGACAATGGGGCAAATATCGTGAAAGGGATTTCTAAATATGGGAGCCAAAATGTTTCCTGCATGGCTCATTCACTGCATCTGGTGGCAATTTTTTTTCTAGAATCAGACCCAACGGTTAAGGACACAGTAGAGCGTGCCAAGAAGTTGGTGATGCACTTTCATCAATTGGGAAAATCTCGCCGCATGCTCAGGGAAATACAGGAGGAGAGACAAGTTGCACTTCAGTTCTTCCCAAACGATTTCTGCACGTGTTGGAACTCAACATATGAGATGCTAAAAAGAGTACTTTCGCAACGACTTGCGATTGATACTTTCTTTGTGTGGCATCAAAGTCTGTAAAGGACGCTCCCGCTATGCAGCTAAATATAACACACTGGGATATAATAGAAGCTCTCCTTGCTCTGCTGGCACCCTTTCAAGTCATGACGGAGTTTGTGAGCAGGGCCGATGCAACACTTAGCCAGAGCTCGTATTATTGAGGACACAAGTCGAAGACATCACCAACTCTCTAGCACTACAGGATGATGGACAGAGGGCTGAAAGCCTTGGAATTTCATTACAGAACACGATCGAGAACAGCACCCAGATTAAGAAGATCGGTGGAGATAAGTTGTACAGGGTGGTGACTGCTCTGGACCCACGCTTCAAGAACGTTCCAATGGTATTGGGTGGTGAAGAAGCCGCTGCAGCTGCATGCTATGACATTGCAAGCTGCATAAATAAAGGGGTTTGCGAAGACAGTGATGACGATGCACAGGAGAATGAAACAGATAGCGGTACAGAAGGTCACACCGTACAGCATGACGCATCTTCTGTATGGGCAAGTTTTCAGAAGTACGGACTCATGTTACCGCCTCACAATAAAAGTAAAAGAAGAGTTGATAAGGTTCACCGGCTAAACTCATTATCTCCAGCCAAACGCATATACGACCAGTACGTGTCGTCTGCCCCAGTGGATGGCATGAATAGTGATCCTCTCATTTATTGGGCTGACAAAAGTGGCACTTGGCCAGCACTATATAATTTGGCAATCGCACTCCTTGGCTGTACTCCAAGCAGTGTCCCATCTGAACGTTTATTTAGCTGTGTGGGCGCCATTTTAGGAAATAAAAGAACTAGTCTTAGGAGTCTAAATCTTGAGTGCTTAGCTTTAATAAAAATGAACAGGGAATTCCTTCCGAAGATAACTAAGGATTTAATTGGAGCAACAACAGATGACGATATAATGAAGTGCACCAGAGAGGCAATCAATCGACAGAGAAAAGGTTATGATGAAGGAGACAACATTTCTGAAGGAATACAAGAGCACTAATGTAAATGCAGTAACTCTTTTTGTGTTATTATTTGAGCGGTCATGGCCTCCATGGAATGACTCGCAAGCAAATAGAAACTTGGAGTAGCATGTCATGGTGCAGTGAATTCCATTTCAAAATATCACTACAAAATGTGTTATACAATAACTATTGTTTTTTACACTCCTGGTAGGATTTGCCTCTTTTTCTTTGTTCCTTTTTCCATTTCTGTCTGTTGGTTCCCACGGTATGGAAGCTGTGCAGTCATGGCCTACACGGAATGTCTCATGCAAATTGCCATAAGGGAACACATTTTGTAAATCTGGCAGGGAACATTAGTCATATGATTTGGTCTGGGAATTGAAGGTACTAGTACTCTACCTACGTGAACACAAGATGAGAAGTGAATAAACCAAACTTTAGGGTGAGTGTGTTTTTTGTTTTTAAAACAAGGGTATTTTTCCAATTTATTTTATAGTTATAATTAAATGGACCACCGGCTATGTTACATTTCATTCTATTTGAACCAGCACAAAAGCATAAAACCCAACCTCAGCTGCTTTTAAAGCAGATGCCTTAACACCATCCCCCTTTAAACAACCATCCCGCATCCCCACCACAGTGTGTGTTGAGTGTGTTTTTTCCCCACAAAACCAGTATTGGTCTTTTTATAATATGTTATAATATTATAAAAATATATAATATTCTATATTTTTTTAAATATAAAAAATTATATTTTTTTGGCCTTCCTCTCGAGAATAAAAACATTGGCTTTTGACAAAAAATTATTTCCAGTGACACAGCATCAGCTACCAACCTGTATTACATTAATTCCTACTTTTAATAAAACTAATTAGATCTTCAGTACTAAATTTGCTTTCTCATCTTTTCATCATTGAACATACACTGGACACATTGTATTTATTAATAAAAGAAATCTGAACACAGATGTTGGTGGTGGGTGTTGTTGTGGTGGGTGGGTAGTTTAGGATGGACTGGCAAAGGCCCATGAAAAAGGGCATCCAGTCATAATGCAGATGTGATAATAGTGCATTCTGTAGCTTCTACTGCTACACTTAAAAAAGTAGGCATGCATATTAGTTTGCAGGAAAAACTCGTTTGGTTTGGATTCCTTGCATTTTGGAAGAGATTGAGGCACACATCTGAGGGGAGGCTAGTTTATGAAATGATAGAATATATGAAATAAGTTTCTAAAATCCAAAAAAAGGGAACATGTATTTACTCTCACAAAGGTCTCTTGGTAACTGTCAATATGGGAGGTGACACTAAACTAAACTAATTTTCATAGGTGACTACATTTTTTAAGAGAAGGTCATGCTGTTCAGTCATGGGCCACAATTGAATGACACACAGGCAGACTGGACTTGGAGTCAAGGGGGGGGGATGTGCATACATAGCATAGGAATGCATTGTGTTTTTGAGTTGTATTACTGCATTTGTTCCACTGCAGCACGCAGCCTGGGGTGGGGATGGGGTCCTGTGCATGAACGGATTGGATCAGTGTGCAAGATGGATTTATTTATCGGTCGGGCTAGCAGCACAACCAGGAATGATTCCAAAAGTTTGCATGCTGTGCGGTCATGGGCCACAACGGAATGGCATACAGGCAAATTGGACTTGGAGTCAAGGGGGGGAGGCATGTGCATTGTGCAGATTGTTCTCAGATTGTAAGCCCTAGGTTCAGGGACCGTGTCTATTTTATTATTTTGTAAAGTGCCAGGTACACTGCTGGCGCTATATAAATGTTATTAATAATAATAATAATAATAATAATAATAATAATAATAATAATAATGTACGAATGCTATGTATTTTTGTATGCACTATTGGGTTTTTTAAAAGATGTGTCTTTTCTGGTTTTCACCTTCATCAGGAGAATAAAAATCATTTACTTTTTTTAAAAATTGAATGCCAGTGCAACAGCTACAAACCTGTATTTCATTAATTCCTACACTGAATAAAAATTATTTGATCTTCATTCCAAAAGTTCTATTCTCATCTTTTAATCATTGAACATGCGGGTGGGTGGGGTAAGGGTAGGGCATGCTGTACTGGGGGGAAGGGCCATGGCCCAGTACTGAAAGCTTCCCCACACACACACTAACCCCTCCCCAAACACTGAGCCTCTCACCCGCGCAGTACTCAGTTCCTCACAAAGAAACCAACATTTTATTTTATTTTGCTAAAAGTTCATGACTTGTCAGTTGATCTTGTAATTTCTTTCTTTCTTCCTTTCTTTCTTTTCTTTTCTGACTGCCCCATGACAGACACACACACCCCAGGGATGTGGGGCAGTTTTAGATGTGCAAATGGGGTCAGTGTTATTGGCAGTTTAGTAGTCAGTACCACCTCAGGCAGCTGCATCTCAGCCCTAGGTGGAGGAAGGAAACTACCCTATCCCTGTATACACAGCTGCCATTACCCGAGCTGAATCTCAGCATCAGGCAAGGGATTCCATTACAAACAGTTCCATCCCACCACAACCTTTGGTCACTGCACTGGTGTGGGCTTTCAGATGCAACAGGACAGATGCAAAAAAATAAGTGCAAAGGAACATATGTTACAAACAAAATTTTTATTAAATTTTTTAACAAAGATATAAAATATTTACACTATTTTGATTTTTTATAATTTTTAACATTTATTTTAAACCCGCTGGTTCAATGCTGGCAGTGTACCTCCTCCAATACTTCCATCAACATTACTTTTAGGGTGGCGGTGTCCTCCCGTAATGTTGCCAGCTGTTGTTCTGTAAAAAATGGAGTTGAGTTAGTGTATACATTCTGGAACAGCAGCAAAGGTAATTTTTTTATGAGCTCACTACTCCCAGGGTAACAGCATTAGTAACTACAAATTGTGCTTTTAGAAATACTTACCAATGTTCCCCTGTCTGTCTGACAGGTTCTGGACAGCATCTGCTGTGTGCCAGACTGTGGCCCATATGGCTGAGCCAATATCTACCAAAATTTCCCCTGCAATGTGAGTGTAAAATAAAACATATCAATGCACTAGTAATGACAGTGTCCCCACTTATGTCAAGCATGGAATACAGTGAGTGTTCCCATTAAAAAACAAGATTTGACTTACCAATTCTCATCAGGTCGTCCAAAACCGCTGCAAACCGTGGGAAATCCATTCTTTCCAAATTTGCATAGAGATCGATTTGACGTCACATGTAAACACGCCTCACATGGCCAGCGTGAAATACAGCCCACCTCCCTGTGTTAAATGCCTGTGGCTGTCAGCTGTCAATCACAGGGAAGGAAAGTTCTTATTGGTGTGCATCAGTTGCTAAGTAAATTACACGTGCGGCCGAGGTGGGGTGTGTCCGTGAGTCCAGGTAGAGAGAGACTAGAGAGAAATTCAGAGGGAGGCAGATCACGGTCGCTCTCGGGGCACGGGCATTTAAAGTTATAAGTTTTAAAACTTCAGCTGAAGTTCCAAAGATAACAACTTAAAGCCGCAGGGTGGTGGATGGACACCCTCCCTCTGCTTACACACCCCCTCTATAAACTCCACTCGCCCTGTATGTTGGCGCCTGCTCCCAGCCACCAGCGCGTTTGCTAGCAATGCAACAGGATTGCTGCAATGCAACAGGACACTGCAATCAAACAGGATGCAGTAACTTAATTTAATCTTACTGTGTAACATAAAAATTTTTTTTATAAAAGTAAAAAGGCCCACTGCAGAGTTGAACCGGCAGATCCAAAAGTTTACGATCGTAGCCAGGAACCTAAACCGCTATGCTAAAGAAGCTTTGAAACTGTGGGTGAAGTTTTAAAAGTTATGTCTCCTGAATCCTACGGGGCTTAAACGCCTTCCCTGCAATGCATGGCTTGGCAAGTTAGAAGATAGGCCTGGGAGGGGAAGGTTCAACTTGGCTACAGCCAGTGGCTAGTAGTGACTATCTAAATACTGGGTGGTGGGGGGATGGGTCAGTTATGGATGGCTTTGCAAGTTGTAAAACTGTGTTGTGCTTTGTTGTGTTGCACAGGAGGGAGATTTTAAGTGCCTGGTTGGCTAAAGACTGTGTGGCCAGCGCAAGCCACTTGTTAGGAGGGAGGCGAGTTGAGTGTACTGCAGTAGTACCCCGCTCCCAGAAGTTGGAAGAAGGAAACTGTTTGGTTACACGGGACATTTGGTTACCCCGCCCCCACCCCCAGAAGTTGGCAGAAGGAAACTGTTAGGTTACACGGGCCACTTCAGACGTGAGGGACGCGAGAGGTGGGATGCGCACAGCGCACGTGCTAGCCTGTATGAAACAGCTGAAGACACAGAGGAGGGCATTCAACACACAGAACATGGATGGGACGCTACATGCGAGGCGAGGGAGGGAGTGTGTACACACAACACAACTGGCAGCTGACAACACAACTGGGCTAGTAGCGCTACTCCTATGGTGAAGCTGGCAGCTGACAACACAACTGGGCTAGCAGGGCTACTCCTATGGTGAAGCAGCTGGCAGCTGACAACACAACTGGGCTACTAGGGCTACTCCTATGGTGAAACATTTTTAGGATGAGGAGGAGATGTTGAATGATATACGCGGTGGCTAGCCCTAGTTGCTTAACATGTACAAAACTCCTGTACATACATTACAGCTACGGTGACACTGTGGGCTCGTGGGCAGGGACTCGGGAGCATTGGAAGGGGTGGGGGCTGGCGGTGTGTGTTGGATCCCTATTGTATACACACTCACAGCTGCCCTCACCTGAGATGAATCTCAGCATCAGGCTGAGGGATTCCATTACAAACATTTCCATCCCACCACAGAGGCAGCTGCCTCTCCTTGCTGAATAAGGGAGGGACAGGGGAGTATATGGTGATGGGTGGACTGAGGGAGGGGCCCAAAAACCCAAAACCAGATGAAAAAAAATTAATCTTAACAGAATGAATGTAATAAAAACAAATTATGATTTATTGAATGTATTACAAATTTTAAAAAGCAGTCACAACTTCAGTCACAGTGCACTACTGGGCTTCATGTGACTGTTTAAACTCCTTCCATGCATGACTTTGCATGGCTTTGCAAGTTATAAAGCAGGTTTGGGAGGGGAGGGGAAGGTTGAACTTGGCTACAGTCAGTGGCTAGTGGCTATCTAAATACCGGGTGGGTTGGGGGATGATTCAGGTCTATGGGAGTGAGTTCACTTCACAAGGGCTGGAATGGATGGCTTTGAAAATTGTACAACTGTGTTGTGCTGTGTTGTGTTGCGCACGGCATACTTTCTATGCCCAAAAATATGTTTTCTTATATTACATTAACCCCAATAGGCAATGTTACATTATGTTACATTAAATTTGGAAACTGTTTGGTTCTGACTGTTTGGTTGTGTTTGGAAAATTACTCCTCCCAAGCCTGTTTTACAACTTTTTTCCACTCCAACCCCATCCGAAGGAAAGGAGTGTAGGGGGAAGAGGGAACCACTTCGGATGGGGTGGATGTGTGGGGCTTTTTAGGCTGACACAAGAAACAAAAGGATTATAGTTGCAACTTGCAAGAAGGGGATTATAGTTGCTTGTAGTGAATCCACAGTTATTAGACAGGCAGCCAGTTCACTTAGGTGGCTGTCAAGTTTAGCAGTAGCCAACTAGGACTGGCTACTGGGGGGATGGCTTTTTAAGTTGAAAAGCAAAAAGTTGGCTACTTGGCTGGATGGCTTCTCAAGTTGAAAAACCTGTTAGCCGGCCGGCTATGCGGCTGCGCTCTCAAAGTGAGAGATAACAAACAATGCAGCTGGGAGTGGCTCAGTGGGGCTTATTGTGATTGGGGCGGGGTACTACTTCAGTGAGTCCACTGACTCAACTCCCCTTGTCTACCTAGCCACCCTGTACAGTTAGGTAGCCAACCCAGTGCCAGTGAGTGAACGTAGACAACCGAAACTTCCACTCCCCGCCCCCTCTCCTGCTGAGCTGACAAGCCTGTTTTACAACTAGCAAATATTTATTCGACCAACACAAATACATGGCACAAATGTATATTGCCTGGATACAGAATGCAGAGGGATACAGAATGCAGAGGCCTGGGTGTATTGCCGGTCCTGGTTGCAGAGCACACAGAAGACAGAAATGGAGGGCTTTTAAAGTTGTAAAACTGGGCTAAAGTAGCTGGCCAGCTGTAGTTGTAAAGCAACTACCCTTGTTTTACAATTTGTGTGTAAAACACTGTGTCTTGTCTGGGTGGGAGGGGTTGTCTGGACAGTTTGAAAACAACAGACTGAAACAATTAAAAAGTTATTATTATTTACTGAATGAAAAAAAAAAAAAAACCTCCCAGGATCAAACAGTTTAAATTAAGTTTGAAATCAAATCAACTTTCAAACCAAATCAAGGAACATAACCCACGGTCACAGAGTCACCCACGGGTGGTTGGTGGGGCACACGGCACAACTTGCAACAGGCACAGGAGGAACGGGCTGTAGTAGGGAAGCACTGGAGGAAGCAATAGAGTGGACATCATGGAGGAAGCGGGCCAGGCAGGGACCCATGGTAGTGACAGGGCGAAGGCAGGCTGCGTGAGCACACCGAGGACACACTGTGGGGGCCTCAAACTTAAAGGCACAGTCAGTTGAAGAGGACCAAGAAGGGGCCAGGGGCCAGGTGGCCTGCCAGGTGAATGTAGTGGGGCCACTGAAGCATGTCCCTAGGGTATCCCAGTTCAGTCATGTAGTGTGCGACCGGGTAGTAAGCCTCGAACGGATCGGCCATTGCAAGGCCAAGCTGCACATCGGATCGAGAGCACACACCAGTCAGCGCCGTCAGCTCCACTGCGGTGGGCTCCAGCAAGACATAATCGTTACCTGGGGGCCACGGAAGATGACCCAGCTCCAACAGGTGATGATAGGCAGCACCACGTGACCGCCGGTACCCACGAGCCCCGTGGACAGAGCAAAAGAAGGAGATGGCCAGGGAAGGGCCCCCCTCAGCAAGACAGGCTGCGAAGGAGGACATGCTGCACACATACAGAGCAGAAATGGTCTCTGCCATGGACCAAACCACATGCGAGCACATCATCTCCGGGATGCGACCCTCGGGAAAGGGACAGAGGCCCAGTGTCTCTGCATGCAGCTGGCAGTCGAGTGTGCTCAACTCAGAACCAAAGTAGAGAAGCCCTGAACTTAGACTCGCATAGGCACCTGTGAGGCTGTCCCGGCAGTTGGCAAGCAATTGCATGGCCGGGGAATTCCAAAGATCACACAGGGTCATTGTTTCACGGAAGCTCCAGCTATGGGTTGCTAATATGCCTGCGAGCCCTGGGGAAGAGCAGCATCCAGCCATCGTCTCCAGCAGCAGAACGCCGCTGTAACTACTGCAATGAATGGGTGGCTCGAAGCCCTAGAAGGACGGGAGGTGATGGGGTAGCTCCAAGGACAGATAAGCCCACCGGGCACCGACCGAAACATTGTTGTAATGAATTGAGAAGAAGCAATTCGAGGCGTGGGATGTGGAAAGGGCAGGTGCTAGCCTGGCTGAAACTAGCAGAACACACAGAGGAGGGCATTCAACACACAGACCAGGGACGCAACACGTGAGGCGAGGGAGTCAGAGTACAACACAACTGGCAGACAACACAGAGGGGTGGGAGAGCTGATTTGCGCTGCCCTGCCTAGGCAGGGGGTACAAGTACAAGGCTGACACTCCAGGCGGCCTCCTCCTCCTCCATTCCTCCCGCCTCCGCTCTCCTATCCTTCCCGCCTGGCTCCTATCCCTCCCTGCTCCACAGGCAGCCAGGCCCGCCTCTGCTCTCCTATCACTCCCACCTAGCTCTATCACCCAGTTTAAATCTCCCTCCACCGGATGGCGTTGTTGGTCATTGCCTAGCAGCGACACAGCATGCATAAAGTTTCTCCATGGATATGTGAAAAGAAATGTAATAAGAAATCATATTTTGGGGCATAGAAAGTATTCAGTGAGCAACACAACACAGCACTAATTGTATTATTACAAAACAATTACGCTAATGTAAAAAAATAAAATTAAGCAGAACAGAACATCAGGGATTTGAACCCGCGAAATGACAGCTAAAACTTTTCTATTAAGCACAGAGCTTAACAGCTATGCCAACAGAGTTCTGTTATGCAGTGCTGCTTTTATGTTGGTGTGAGATTTGCCAACAGTGACAATGGCTTTCCATGGAGTAACGGTTGGCTTCTGCGAGGTAAACAGATGGCAACGTGCACTGCGCCACTGTCAGCAGGCCAAGAAACCATGTCCCCGTCATTCGTGCTGCAGCGATGGAGCAACTAATAATGATTGGTAAGTTAGCTGTACTTGAGTTTAAATTTCAAGTCTGTTCATGCTGACTGTGGCAGACCTTATTATTGTTTTTTGGGATAACAGGAATTTTATTCTCTTCAACAGGGGAAGCACTTTGGCGCTGTGTAGCATATGCCATCGAGCGGCTGGGCACCATAGCGATGGTGCTGCGAGGACTGGCAGTTCTCCAGGACCGGCTGGTTGAGTATGAAAGGCGTGCTTCGTGGACGTGGACCTTAGTAGACGGTATTAGCATAATGTCTCTGTTGCTGGGTTTGATAATGTGCATAATGGTTTGGTTTTTTTCCGTAGTTGAAAGATTTGAGCAAGACCGCGAGGCATGGAGGGAGGAGATGCATGTCCTGAGAGCCCTAATGAGGCGAGTTCTTGAAAGGCTGTGGACCCTGCTGCAAGACAGGCTACGCCCGCAGTCGAGCAGGAGCCCTTCATAATTTTGATCCCTGATTAAGCAGGGAAGTTGGAGAGAATTTTTTTAAAAAAATTGAAAATGGAAAAAATATGTTAAAATTTGATAGTTTATTATATTTATTTTCTTACAATGCTATATTTATATACTTTTTTAACTCTCTTATTTTTTAAAAAAATTCTGTATATAATAATATTTATTTTTTGTTAGTTTTGTATTAGTATATAACAGTTTTAAAATTTTATACATGGTTGTGTGAATTTTTAATTAAAATAAAAATTACTGGTTAATAAATAAAAATATTTTTCAGTTTTCTTTTTTCTATACATCCAACAAAGAAAATTTGTGTATGCATATATATATATATATATGCAGAGGAGTAAAGATATGTATGTGTATGCACATATACATATGTATATGTATATACATATGTATATGTACATACATATGTATATACATATACGTACATATGTACATATGTATGTACACTATGAAAATATCTACACTATGCATATGTACATATTTGCCAAGATATGTATGTGTATGCCTCTGCATACACATATGCATAGGCATACACATATGCACATATACACACACACACACTGGAATGGATGGCTTTGCAAGTAGTAAAACAGGCTTTGGAGGGGAGGGGAGGGGAGGGGAAGGTTGAACTTGGCTACAGTCAGTGGTTGCTGGATGGCTCTCAAACTACCGGGTGCATGGGGGGATGGGTCAGGTGGTCCATGGGAGTGAGTGAGTGAGTGCACTTCACAAGGGCTGGAATGGATGGCTTTGCCAGTAGTAAAACATACACTGGATAAGTGCTATATATTAATAAATGACCATATATTAAGCAAAGGCCTATGGCAAAGAAAATGCAAACTATTTGCATTTGGGAAGAGAATGAGGAGGCACATGGAGGGGAGGGAAGTTTATGAAATTATGGAATACATGATAGAAGTGTATAAAATCATGAGTGTTGTAGGATCAACAAAATAAGGCAATGATTGCAAGTTTGCAACTGATTTGGGAACTCATGGATTTGGTTCCAATGATTTGGGAACTCATGGAACTCCTTTGGAACTAAGTGGTTGTGGCGCTTGTGGGTGGGTATGGTAGGAAGGACTCTCAAATGTTCAAAGTACATATAGTTTGATATAGTTAAAAAACACGAAAACGTTTTGTTGGGACTCCTTGCATTAGGAAAGAGATTGACACACACAATATGCGGGGAGGGAAGTTAATAAAATGATAGAATAAAAAATGATAGATAAAAAAAAAAGGGCACATGTATTTACTCACATAAAAAGGTCATTTAAGGGAGGTGACACTAAACTGGAGGTGAAAAGTTCTGGAGGTGACCCCCAAAAAAGAATAGCAAACCCATTGCATTTGCAATGGAAACTCATTTGGGAACTTCATTTGCTTTATTATCTTTTGGAACATACACTGGACAGTGGACACATCGTATATAATAATAAATTATATCCGAACACAGATGTGGGTGTTGGTTGTGGTGGGCTGGTGTCTTGGGTTCACTTGTGATTTCACTAGGTGGTTGTATCACTTGTGAGCTTTGGGCACTTGACTGGTTTGACTGGTGTGAGTGAGTCATTCGCTGAATAGAAGAGATAGCATACATACAATACTTCAGGAGCTACTCAATTCAACTTCAGTCAACTCAATTCACCTCCCTCATAATAACTGTCTGTCACTGGCCACAGTTATTAGATAGCCAGCCATGCACCTTGGGTTAACATAATAATTGTAAACTCATTGCATTTGGGATGGGAACTCATTTGGGAACTCATTTTGGTTGGAACTCATTGCATTTGGGAAGAGATTGAAGGACATAGTTGATAGGGTAGGGAAGTTTATTAGATGATGGAATATATGATAGAATTTTATAAAATCATGAGTGTTAAAAAAAAAAGGGGGGGGAACATGTATTTACTATCACAAAAAGTGATAGTAAACTATCACAAAAAGTGATCGTTACTCTTGAGAGTAACTGTAATGTATGGGAGGTGCCACTAAACTCAACTAATTTTTATGGTCAACAACTTTATTTTAATTTTTCAAAATAAAATAAAATTGTACAATAGCACAATTAGGTGGTGGGTACACATGGAGGTGGTGGCCAGGGGGCCTCTTCTTCTTCTGCTGCTCTTTTGAGCTAATGACTATCATGGACAAAATCTATGGGCCCGATCACAATATGTTCCTGGAATGTGGCAGGGTGGGTTAGGCATAGAAATGACCCAGACTTTATACAATATCTGAAAACATTTTCAGTTATTCTGATCCAGGAGACCTGGTCCAGCAATCCCCTGGATCTAGAGGGATATATTTCCAACTCATTGCCAGCGATTCATAGGAACCCCAAGGGGAGGCCATGTGGTGGTGGGGGGAGTGAGTTGCCTTATATCCCAAGATGTCCCTTTCTCAATAATTGAGAATATAAAACTCTCCGGATTCCTGCAGGGACTTGTGGTTGGGTTCAATCCCTCAACTCTCAAAATTCTAACCATAGATATCCCCCCCCCCCCGCAATGCAGGTTCCTACCGATCCTCGATGTGGGAGACCTTGGACAGTTTACCAGAACAATTGATAATGAAGTATCCCGAGGGCCTAGTCATCCTCATGGGAGACTTCAACGCCCGTATAGGGTCAGACAATCAGGCCCTAGCCCGATTCTGTGATGGTTTCCCCTATGCCCCAGCAAGCCTCTTGGGCCCCAGGAGATCTAAGGAATTAACACATCAGGAATAAGAATGGCCCAGATTCTTGTGGCTAGAGAACTGTATGTGTTGAATGGTTCCGGCTATGATGACCTGGAGGGGGAGTATACATCTTTTGGGCACCAGGGCCCTAGCACTATGGATTATGCCCTAGTCTCAGCAGGGATTCTTCCCTATATTACAAAATTTAAGCTGCCCCCCCCCCCCAGTGGGGGACCATCTTCCCCTGGAACTCTTTCTTCTCCTTCCTACTCTAGTGGGAGCAGGAAGGGTACCTCGTAGGCTAAATAGTTTACCAAATAACATGGGGGTATCTCAAGAGACTGCTTGGGCTCCCCGCTGGGATGACAGAGTATCCTTAGCCATGGGGGTTCTAGTGTTGCAACCACAGATAGCTATAATACGTGAGAGAATGATAGCCTCAGAAAGTTTCGCAGAGGCTCTGGAAATGTATGGTCACTTAGTTGTAGAATTGCAACTCTATATTAGGGGGCTGGGTCGGACATTTGCACCAAGAAACATCCAAGTTAACCAGCCTTGGTTCGATAAAGAGTGCCATCAGACTAGGGCTGAGCTCAAAATCATGTATCACGATTACAGGAGCTCTGGGGCTGCTAGCATACCATTGCAATATACCGTCCTTAGGACGAAATATCAGAACCTCATTAACACCAAAAAGGGGGGCTTCTGGGAGGCCCGCTGGAAGTCCCTCCTTCAGGCAGCCGACTCAGGTGACACCCGGGGCTTTTGGCATTTGACGAATACTTTTGTTGGGGGAAGGAAGGATACATTAGAGTTGCAGATACCAGTTGCTAAATGGATTCATCATTTTGGCGAACTATATCATTGTGCAGGATCGGATAACGACGGAGAGCAACTAATGGAAGCCTTAAAGGTGGGACTGGGGGAGATGCCAGCGTGGCCACCAGTCCAGGTAGAAGAGATAGAGATGCTGGTGGATTCCTTTTGGAATGGACAAGTGCCTGGGCTGGATCTCATAAGGGTGGAATTTTTAAAATCAAGTAAGACCTGGTGGTCGCCCATCCTGGCTCTGTTATTTACAGCCATAAATAACACAGGATGGGTGCCGGGGGCTTGGGCCACGGCACTGGTAGTACCCATTTACAAAAAGGGCTCTAGATTAGACCCGGCCAATTATAGGCCGATTATTCTTTTATCAGTTGTATCGAAACTCTATGCAAAGTTCCTACTAGGGAGGTTGACCCAATGGATGGAACAGGCTGGAATAATTTCACCAGAATAGGCTGGATTCCAACAGGGACGATCAACGATCGAACACTGCCGCATCTTGCAGTTCCTTGCAGAGCCCGCAATGGGGCTCTGTATGTAGCTTTTCTGGACCTTAGGGCCGCCTTTGACTCTGTCGATCGGGCTGCCCTGTGGGACAAGTTGAGAAAACTAGCTATAGACAAACTATTGTTGACTTTAATTTGCTCCCTATATGCCAATTCAGCTATGGTGATTAAGATAGATAGGCAAGGCCATATCTCACCTTCTATACCTACCTCGATAGGGGTGCGGCAGGGTTGTGTCCTGGCCCCGGCACATTTCAATTGTTTTATAGATGGTATTATACCAGTCATGGCCGATCATCATTTTTTCCCCACCCAAACTGGCTGATCGGGCTGTAGGCTGCCTGTGTCCCAAACTCGTGTTGGGATTATCTGTCACTTGTCCCAGCTGTGGGGCAGGTAGCCACTTACTTAACAGCCCCAATCTCCGGTAGAGCCAAGCAGCTGCCCGCTAGTGCCCGGTTTAACGCTTTCCCCTCTACAGTGCTGGAGGGCAGGATTCAGCGAATCCCATTCCAAGATAGACTCTGACCTTTTGATAATATAGCTGTGGAGACCGTTGATCATATAATGCTAGACTGTCATTTGTATGATGGTCTGCGCCAGGAATTTCTGGCCCTTATTCTGGACAAGTTTCCAGGAAGGAATGGCCAAGCATTAATAGTAGTGTTATTTGACAGGCCTGACCCAGATATCATCCGGAAGGTTGCTGGTTTTTTGTTAAGAGCATCTCAAATTGCAATACGGTTTCTAAAATGTATGCTGCTGTAATTTTGTGATTGCTGCCAATCATTTTTCTGAAGGGGGGGACATAAGGTTCGCAGGAACAACGATTCAAATGTCAATTATATGTTTAGGTATATCTTTTTATTTACATGTTTATGGAGGTATGTATTTTTTATCATGTGCAAAGATCTATGATCAAGCAATAAAATGATTTGATTTGATTTGATTTGAAGTAGAAAAATATTTCCCCCACTTCATTCTTCTTTTCATTCTTTCAGCCGCATAATCAGGTTGTATTTTAACTGTTTTCGGCCTGAAGGTAACATTCTGTTTAGTACGTGCCTGTCTCAGAATTTGCTCCTTTATTTGGTAATTTGCAAATTTGACAATGATGGGGCATGGGGGATCAGTGTCTTTAGCCCTGGACCTGCCCACCCTGTGTGCCCTATCAATATTTGCTGCATGAAACTGTTCTTTCTCAGGGAAATTTTCCTTTAACGGGGCCCAAATCAACTCATTCACCTCTTCAGTTCCCCTGGACTCAGTGATCCCACTGAAACACAGGTTACCCCTGCGTGACCTGTTTTCAAGGTCCTCACATTTTTCTTTTAGTAAATCAGTTACTTTTTTCACCTCAGTGAGCTTGCCCTGTCACCAGGGCCTGATCTTCCAGAGAGGAGATTCTCCCCTCCGTTACTTCTAGTCTCCTGACCAGGCTTTCCAGCTTCCTATTCCCTTCATCCACTGAGGCTTTTATCCTTTTCATATCTGTTTTGATCTCTTTTCTCATTTGGGCTAGTAACCTATGCAAAGATTTACCTGCTTTTGAGTCTTCCCCTGATTCAGATGAGAAAACCTCCTTGTCAGTTTCCCAGTCAATTTCCCGGTCAGTTTCTCACCCTGCAGGCATGTTTTTTCTGCTTGCCTCTCTCTCTGCTTCTCTGGTCCGTGCTGCAGATCCCCGCTCACAGAAGCTATCCAAGGCATTCTTTTGGGATATCTTTTGCCTTCCCTTGTTCTTGCCATCCATAGTTAACAGATTTTACATTTGGGTTTTCTATTTTTAAAGTTTGCGATGCACAGGGAGCGGAGCCTAGGCAATCCCCAGCTACACGCTTTCTCACATGCACAGATCTCTTATTATTAATTTATTAAATCAAATTATTAAATCCAATCCAATTATTAAATCAAATTATTAAATCCAATTATTTAATCCAATTATTAAATCCAATTTGATATTGGATTAAATCCAATCCAATATCCCTCACTGAAGGGAACATCCTAAAAAGTTTTCAGAAAGATTGTCTAAAAGTCCCATATTTTATAAGCAATTAAACATTTGTGATTTTAACAGATGTCGTGCAAATTAAAGTCCTGAAAAATTTGGGACAAAAAAACCCCTTTCAGGACATAACTAGGATGTCATGAAGCAAGGTAGTAGAAGTGTGAACCAGGGTCCCATGTTGGTTTTTTGTTTTTGTTATTTAAATATGTCATTTTCATTTTCATAAATATAAAATTTTCATCTTCTTTTTTGCTTTTGTTTTTGTTTTCCATTGGTTTTAATGGAAAACACATTTTTTATTGTTACCTTTTTGTTCTTCATTATATTTGGCTGAAACATTGAGGACTTGTACCTCCAATGGAAGGCATTAAGTGTACCAAATTCCAAAAGGGTTGGATAAAGGAATCCAAAAACAGTTAAATTATATTATTCTGCAAAAAACTTAATATACATTCTTAGCTGTACCTTCTTTGCCTCACATTTAATGTAGATGACACATGGAGCAATTATACCCCTTCCCATTTTATTATTTCTTCCATCTTTCAGAAGGATTTGATAAAGGGTCCTGGTGGTATAAGAAATTAACCTATAAAAGTATGTCTGACTGTAACATCTTTGTAGTCCAACCAGTGTACATGATATTTGGCAGGACTGTATATCACACTTTTGCTATCATCTCTGACAAATATCAGAAAGGTGTGATAAACGTTCACATTTTTATGTGCCTGCACAGCATATGTAGAGAAAGAGGTTATGTCAGGGATTCTCTTAAGTGTCACTGTGGTATAAGATTGGATAGTGATGCCAATTTGTCAGCAGAAATTTCAAACAAAGATCCTAATTCTGTGCTGTGACCATCCCAAAATCTCTCCCCCACTTGTTACTGGGAAGTAAGAAGCATCTGTTTAGGAAAGAGCCAATAGAGATTCTCTTATGTCCTCTGTCACAGTGCTGCAGGATGTGATTGTGATGATAATTGACCAACCTGGATGTGTAAACTATGTCTCCTGATTTCTGGGATGCTATCCCCAACATCCCAGTTATGTCCCTTCTATGCTCGCCTGAGGTCCGCCCCCTATGCCTGCCTCAAAGCCTCTACCGATTGATCCTGTAAAGCTGGAAGCATGCAGTAATTGGCCAGTGAATGTGTCTGTCAGTCTTTTTGGTTGCTCCACATCCTCCCTCCTACAGTCTCTCTCCCCTTGCCATGCCAGGTGTCTGTCTCTGATTGGCACTGCATGTGCTGCTATTTATCTGAATTTCAATTGCTTATACAATTCAGGCCCTTTATAAAATTGCTCTGTAGTTTGACAGAGATGACAGGGAAGGTATGTGAAACAGTCTTGACAAATGTCTTGTAAACAGAATGGTATATAAAAAATAATACAACTAGAAATGTATTTTCAAGTTAATGTCTTATACAATCAGGATCCTTTATCCAATCATTCTGAAAACTGGCAGGAGTTGTAAGCTTGTGGAGGAACATAATATTCCTAGGATTCATGCAGATTGTATGGAATATAAAGAAGTTGTAGCCTTGAATGTGTATGGATGTTTTCTTAAAATCACAACATCCAATTGCTTCTAAAATTGGTTTCCTTTATCTAATCATTTCAAAAATTAGTACACATAGTTCCCTCCATGGGAGTTACAATTTCCCCAATTTCCATCACAATTTAATAAGAAGCAAAAAAAGGTGTAGTCAGAAATATGTTTTTCAGTTTTTTCCCTTTATTTTAAAATCACGTCATTTTTCTTTCTATTTTCATTATTATTATTTGAGGTCTTCATTATTGCAACAATTGGTGTTTTCAGATGTTACATGCCACCAAATCACCACAGTGGATTCGCAGCGGTGGCGAACCGACCAACCATCCCTTGTGGTCCAGGAAGTCCCCAAACAGACATGATGGGATCGGGGCCATGGCAGGGAATCAGACCGACAGACCACAGCCTGGGGAAGCACAACAGATGTGACTCTGATTCTGGTCCATGATCAAAACACCCAGAAGGCACCAGGGATGGGCGGGAGGCAGACATGGCCGACTGAGGGCAAAGAAAGTGAGAAGGGCCTAAAGGGAACACCCACACAAGGGAAACGGGAAGGGAGGGGGAGGAGGGAGAAGAGCCACCGAGGTGGTACACACAACAGGCACAGAAACAACGAGGTCACAGCAGAATACACAGCACGAAAACACGCTCAGGTGCATACACACCTGCACGGGAAAGGAAGGGAAACGGGGACACAGCAGGGTGGCCAACACACACGGCATAATGGGAAAAGTGGGGAGGGGGGACCCTGGACCAGGGAAGCAGGGGGGCAGGGCAGGACACGGGGAACAACATCCAGAACCCTGACAACAGCAGCACAGGCAGCACAGGCAACCCCACAGCTACCCAGGCAGCCTCTTCCCCAGGGGCAGAGCACAGGCTCAGGGGGAGGCCACACGGACAGGGAGTGGCCCGGGAATGGTCCAGGACACAGACAGGAACCCCAAGCACCAGCGAGGATGCAATGAACGGGATGGAGGTGAGCCCGAGCCGAAGAGCCAAGCAGTTGATCCAACCTCCCCCCTCAGGGAGGATGCCTGGAGGCATCGTACAGGGTCCCCAGAACCCCATGATCACAGAGTCAACCTGGGGATGTGGGGGGCAGGCCAGGAACAGGAGGGATCATGGCTGGACAATGAAGGAGTTCAGGGCACAGCCACAGGAGAAGGCAGCCATGGAGGGGAACAACGGTTGCAGAGGTGGACAGGGGGGTCCTGTGGAAAGGACCCAGAGCCACAGGCAGGGGCAGCAGAACCCCAGGAACCAGCCAGCACAGCAGAGAGCCTGGGACAGCATGGAATGAGCAGGCAGCGACCCACGGCATTGAGGTTGAGGCAGGAGCTCACAGCGGGGCCAGAATTCAAGGCCCGGAAGGCACAGGGGGGCCTCACAGCCAGCCTCAGGGGGCCACGAAGGGGCCCGGGACCTCGGGACCCACCAGATGCATGAAGTGGGGCCACTGGAGCATGCCCCAATGGTAGCCCAGCGCAGACATGTGGTGGGCTATGAGGTAGTACATCCTCAAAGGGATCCTGCATGGCAAGCCCCACCTGGACATCGGATCGGGACCACACACCAGCCAGCACTGCCATCTCCTCCCCGCTGGACTCTGACAAGCCATAGTGAGCATCTGGGGGCCACGGAAGGTGACCAAGCTCAAACAGGCAGTGATAGACCTCCCCATGCATCCGCTGGTATCCACAGGCCCCGTGAACGCAGTCAAAGAAGGACACAGCCAGGGAAGGGCCCCCCTTCACCAGACAGGTCGTGTAGGTGGCCAGGATGCACACATAGAGAGAAGACATGGTCTCCGCCGTGGACCACCCCACATGCAAGTACCACATCTCTGGCATGCGCCAATCAGGAAACGGACACAGGCCCAGCGTCTCTGCATGCAGCTGGCATTCGTGGGCGCTCGCCTCATAGCCAAAGTAGTTCAGGTTGGAGCTCAGACTCGCATAGGCACCTGTGAGGCTGTCAGGGCAGCTCAGGAGCAATTTTATGGTGGGGAATGCCACAGGTCACACAGGGCCATGGTCTCGCGGAAGGTCCAGCTATGGGGGGCGCCGGGGGTGGTGAGGCCTGTGAGTCCTGAGGAAGCACTGTCAGTGATGGTCTAGCAAGCGACTGATACTAACTGCAAGGAAAGAGGGGCCCCACAATCCCTGGAGAGATGGGAGGGGAAACAGGGGAGCTCCAAGGCCAAGCGATAAGGCCACAGGCCACAACATGGCATGGCAAATGAGCGAGGCGTGGGGTGCAGACCCAGCCCAGCTGCTGGAACCGAGCACACATACAGGACAGTCTACACACAGATCAGGGTGGTGAGGACAACAGGCAACCAAGACAGATAGGTGGGAGGTGATGACAGAAGGAATGCAGCTGCTGCCCAGACACCCTGGTGCAAGCCGGTCCATGCGACAAGTCCCATGCAGACCGCAGGTGTGCTCAATGGGGTGCCCCCTGCCACCCTGGCTGCCCTGCAGGAGCTGGGCCTGCTGGCCTAGGGGGAAAGCCGAGGCGACCTGGGGCCCCCTGCCCAGTTGCCAGGTCATGACCTGGGTGTGTGGCAACACATGCACCAGCCTATAGTGGTTGCTGTTGCACCCCACCCGGGGCACCATTCACCATGGAGCAGGGACAGTTGGGTGCCTGTGGGATTCACCTTTCAGTCTGCGCACAGTGGTACTGCTCACACACTGACCTCTTGAGCATACAGACCACAGAGGTGCACCTGGCAGCCTGGCTGTGGGTGTGCATGGCCAGCAGCTCAGCTAGAGACCGGCAGCCACACCACAGGTGCAGGTGCTCCCTGGTCTGGCTCAGGGCCCAGAGGGTGTCTGGGATGGCCCGACAGGCCCTCATCCACGCCCAGGAGCAGTCTGCAGCACTTTTTGAGGTGGCCAGCCAGCTCCAATGGTGGAGGGAGACTATGGGGCGTGCAGCCCTACTTGCTATGCCCATTGCCCAGTGGGTATGGGTAATGGAGCGGGCATAGGGGTGGTGGTCCAGGGCGCTGGCTCGCTGGGACGAGGCCACGTGGAGAGCGCACTTTTTGATAGACAGGTGCATCCTCCTGTGACTCGTGGAGCTGTTGATGCCCTGGCTGGAGCGGCAGCACACCCCCATGCGGGCCCCCATTCCCATGGTCCAGTGGGTGGCCATCGGGGCCTGGGCCCTTGAAACACCCGACTCCTGCTGGTCCATCCCGCAGCACTTTGGCATTCGGGTGAGCACTGTCGACGGGATCCTGTGGAACATCTGCAAGGCGGTGGAGGGCATGCTCCTGAACCGAGCAATCCACCTGGTGGACCAGGAGGCCGTGATGGTTGGCTTCACAGTGAGCGGATTCCCCAACTGCATGGGTGCCATGGACGGCACTCACATAGAAATCTTCCACCCATCCGATGGAGAGGCTGCGGAATATGTCAACCAACACGGGTACCACTCCCTGCAGCTGCAGGTGGTTGTGGACCACCTGGGGCGGTTCATAGACATTTATATGGGCCACTCTGAGTGCAGCCACGATGCCTGGATCATGACCATCTCCCCTTTTATGCCCGGATGTACCGCGGGGACTTTGCAGACATGGGGATGACCCAGATCGAGGGGGTGCTGATGCCCCCCTGCATCCTGGGGGGACCCGGCCTATCCACTTACCCGTTGGCTGATGAAGGCATACCCGGTCGCCAGGAACCCTGTGGATGTGCTCTACAATACCCGCCTGTGTGCCTGCCGGACCATGGTCGAGAGGGCCTTCGGGGCCCTCCAGTAGTGCTGGAGGTGCCTTGTGGGCCAGCTGGACTACACGGTGGAGACCTTGGCCCTAGTGATAGGAGCCTGCTGTGAGCTGCACAACATGTGGGAGTCCAATTGGGCTGCCCTCGACTACCCCGTTCCCTGGCGCCTTCCCAGCCCCGTGCCTCTCTATGTGAATGCTGAGAACCCACAGGAGTACCGATACGCAAAGCGCATCCATGCTGCCCTGGCTAGGGGGATCAGCTGTGAGGCCAAGGAATGAGGCCGCACACCACCGTCACCACCACCCTGGGGCCCCCACAGGCACCCTGGCCACGCCCCTAGATACCCACCCACCCCCAACCCCAGGTCCATGAAACGGAATAACGACTGTGACTGTGGTGCCCGTGCATTTATTGTGAATACCTCCTACTGTACACGTAACACCACCACCACCCATCTTCCAGTGCCACCCCCCCAGCCCTTTCTTCCCCTTCCCCCCTTCCGCCGCGACCTGCCAGTCTCCAGGACCTGCGTCTCGGTCGCCCTGTGGCTGTTGTGGAGCTCTGGAAGTCCCCCCCCTACTGTCCGTGTCCCCGATAGTGTCCTGGGACACCTTTGTGTCCTGAGGGGCAGGTGCTGTTGTGAGGGAGGGCAGACCCGGGGCAGGAGGGGCTCCCTTGGGCGGCTGCTCTCTCCAGAGGCCTACAGGGACTGGTAGGCGGATGCATGGGCCTTGCAGGGATGCTGGCAGATGGGGTGGTGGCAGAGGCTGTGGGGGCACGGAGGGGCCGAGCATTGGGGCCGGAGCAGGAAGTTTGTCCGGTGGGGTGGGGTCCATCATGTATGAGCTCATGATCCCCACGTGAAACAGCAGCGAGGTGCCTATGTCATGGGATTGGTCCATCTTGGCAGAGTGCTCCCTCATCATCCAGCCGATGGCCTGTTCCAGGCATCCGAACACCTCCACCTGCCTGCTGTGCTCCTGGCACTCCCACCTCCGTTCGAGGCACACCTCCACCTGCAGCCTACAGTCCCTTGCCTCGGCTTGCTGCATGGCCTTTATGGTGGCTGCCTCCATGTGGTTGATTGCCGCTATCATCCGTTCGCCCTGCTCGGTGGTGGTGCGGACTAAGTCCTCTGCCTGCTCCTCCCTCTGGTGCCATACCTGTTCATGGTGCTCCCTCATCTGCTGAGCCGGGGGCATGGGGCTGGCTTGCTGGGACCCAGCGTGTCTCCCTGTTGTGGTGCACAGTAGGGGTTGGTTAGGTGCCCCACCCACCCACCCCCCATCCCGTGCCGAAGTTGGGGGGTCTTGTGCACCCCCCCTCGGGTGACCGGCCGGAGCCTGCCCCCGGCGGTCCCCTGTGCCCAGGCCCCCCCTCTTATGCACTGCATGGGCTGGGTTCCCCACCCGGCCTCCCCTGGCCCCCTCTCCCCCCACTTGCTGAGTTGCCTTACCTGGGACCTCTGCCTGCTCCTGGGACTGCTTGCTGCCTTCTCCCTTGCCATTCCCAGGTGCCGGGCCTTGCCATTGCCTGTGAAGATATGGAACAGGGTGGGTGGGGCTAGGTGGAACATGGCCCCCAGCAGCCCTCTGGCCTTCTTTCTGTGATCTGAGTGGTCAGGGGTTGCTGGTGGCCGGTGTGCCCCTCACCCCCTTGGCCCATCCCCTCAGATCCATCTCCCCTCCCATCCACTTGCTTACCCTCGATGTCGGTCTCGGAGCCCTCTGAGTCCAGTCCCTCATTGTTACTGGGATCCCCCTGTGTCCCCTGGCCAAGGGCGATGGGTGTGCCGACCTCGGATCCTCCCGGTTCGAATATCGGATGAGGGATCTTTGGGCTGGTGTGCGAGGGAGGCCTGCTACTCCCTGAGATCCTGAGGCATTCCTCTTGGGGGCAGGGACCCTGGGGCCAGTGCCTTCCAGTGGGGCAGTGAAGAAAGCCCATTCCCTGCCCTGGAACATGGCACTCCCCACAAGGCGCGGGGCAACTATGGATCCCTTCATGTGGGGGATGCGATCCAGGGTGTCTTAGTAGCGGGCGGTCCCTACTCCATGCCCAGACCACCGGTTGTTGTCCTTGATGGCCTTATACCCCCTCTTGAACTCCTTAACCTTTGAGCGGCACTGAGCTGCTGTCCTGTGGTGCCCCGCCACCTCCATGTCCCGCACGATCTCGTGGTACACGTGATCATTCCTCTGGTTCACTTCTAGCTCCAGCTGGTGCTCCAGGGTCCCCCTGATCCTAATGAAGTCCTGGGTTTCCCTGTACCCCCATTGCCCCCCTCGGTGGTATGGCAGTCTCCTGCGTTGGCCCTCCTCCTCCTCCTCCTCCTCCTCCTCCTCCTCCACATTGCCTCCGCCTTTCTCCTCCAGGTGCTTGGGCTCCCGGGCCCGTTTCTATGTCTGTGGGTCATAAGGGGTGGTGCTTTCTGGGTTTCCTCAACCCCACGGCCCTCCCCCTTTCCCCCCTCCTGCTGGCCTGCCCACCCCCCTTGGTTCCCCTGTGTCACTCCCCCCCTCACTCCCCTTACCCGTTTCTGGGGTGCCTCATTCCCCGGGCCAGTTGTCGGCTCTGGGGCAGCCTGTCTCAGCTGCTGCTGCTGCTGCTTTCCTTCCACCATCTCCATGTGCAGCATGACCACCTCCTCTGCCGGAGCCTCCTCCTCCTCCCTTGCTCGCTCGCCCTCTACTATCCTCTCCCTTCTGCCTCGCTCCATCCCACCACGTTCCCCTGCTGCCGGTTGCCCTTTAAATCTCCCTCCCCCGCATGTGTTGTTGCTCATTGCCTGTCCGCGACTCTAAGAACTTTGTCCCCAACTGGGAATCATTTTGATTGCTACTGGCTGGTGGTTGCCATTAAGTCATTACGTTTTGCAGTTTCCCATTGGGAATTGCTTTGACCACCCTTTCGGCGATGGTCTGGGCCAGACCTCCGGAAGGGTGGTTAGCTTTGTCCCTGCTGGGGATTGTCTGTGGTGAACATCTGGCGAACAGACGTTTGAGACCCTTTGGTCCCACCGTGGGGTTGTGTGTGGTTGACTGTGATCTCATAACATCTGAAAACACCCAATGATAATGAAAATGACAATTTTAATTATCGTTATTGTAATAACAAAAATGACATGAACACCCCTACAAGGTAGAGGGTAGGGGGAGTCAGCCCAGCAATCAAGACACATGATTGACGCATCCAGGTTTGCCAATTGGCATCCCAAACACACTGTGACAGAGGACAAGATAATTCCTTATTGGCTCTTTCCTAAGCAGTAAGCACATCCTTCCAACTTCCCAGTAACAAGCAGAGGTTGGGGTGGGCAAAACACAGAATGAGGATACATGATTGACATTTCTGCTGGCCAACTGGCATCACAAACCCACCTTGTACCACTGTGAAAAAAATAATAGAATCCCTAGTATAAGCTGTGGAGATGCTGCCCTGGCTTCCAACTTTCCAGTACCAAATCAATGCAATCAAGGGGGGTGGGGGTGGACATTGGGGAGGAAATATAACCTTCTTTGAAGCTGCACCACTTCTGCCAAGCTGACTAAATGCTCTTTTTGTGTGACTGTGTGCGCTGCAGTCTCCGGCCTCACTGCAAGTGGTCATAAAATCAGAACTCTGCACCTTTTCTCCCCCATGTATGCCCCTATAGACTTTGGGATGGCAATGACTGAGGCCTATGCCACTGCCAATGACTCTAGCACCTGTTCCTCCTCTGCTCTTCCAAACTCGTCCTGTCTTCTTAACCCTCTCTACTAATTATCCAAAAAGCAGTTCTCTGCATCTAGTAAAACCTTTATAATATAAATGGAGGCAACACCTGCAATTGATTTAAGAAAAATTGGAACTTCTGTTGAAATCATGAAACCTTTGTTGCTTATAAAATTAGAACCTTTTGAAATTTGGCAGAGGTGATCACTTCGGTGAAGGGAATAACCTGGCCAAATTGCATCCATATTGTTTGAAGAAAAAAGACATTACAGCTGGAAATGTGTGTGCACAAACCATGCAATTAAAAGGCTTATAAAATTGGAATCTTTTATTCTAACTTTATGAAAACTGGTAGGGATGATTCCTGTGGTAAGGGGTACAATCTGTCCAAATTTCAGGCAAATAGAATGAAGAAAAAATGAAGAAGTTACAGCTGGAAATACATTTCCCATTGAAACAATTAGAACACAAAAATGAAACTTAATTACAAAAACAAAAAATCTCAATATAAAAAACCAGAAAAATAAACATTTTAATAATAAAAACAAAAATGGTCCCTTATGCACATCCCAATCTGTTCCTCATTTCAGAGCGGGTTGAGAGTTATGGGACTAATATTATTTGTGCAGTGAGAGGCTGCAATAAAGAAAATCAATCAGACTCTCCAGAGAGAAAAAAGTGAAAACTCAGCTCAGGGGTCTTTTCCCAAGTTTTGTTTCTTAAAAAGTAAAGTATGCTTTAAGAGATGGAGACTTGCATGTTTCAGAAGAGAGAGGGCAAAAATCTTGTCAAAAGCACTGGTGCTGCTAGGTATTACTAACCGTTTGGTTAAAGACACTTACTAGCACTCCATTTACCAGGATCTCTGTCATCTACACATGTGGCAGGGTTATACACCTACCTCTTCCAAACACTGGTGGGGTGAGCTTGGCTAGTCTAGGCCTGAGAAGCTGTAAAAGGTGAGTGTTCAGTATGAGGACTCAGTCAGTGTGACTCAATTTTTGGGGTGGTGGGGTTTTATTCACACTCCTGTGTGAAGGGCTTGGCTGTAGCGACTGCCTTGCAGGACTCAGTTGATCCCAGGTGAAAGCACCACTCAAGAGCAGTCCCTGCCAGGTCCTGCACATCCCTGCCAGGTCCTGCACATGTCAACAACACCCAATGATCAACTGTATCAAAGGCCGCCAAAATCAACAGGGTCCTAGTTGATTTCCTCACTGCCATGCCCAGAACAAAAGCCAGCTGACATAGGTCCAGGAAACCAATTACATCGAGATGTGCCTGAGCTGAAAGGCAACCACCCATTCAATTACTGTGAGAGACAGGATAGCAGCTGAGGGGAGTCATCACAGATGGTGTCTTGAGAAGGGGATGGATTACCTCAATTTTGAGGCTGTCAAACCAAACTTCCCTGATCAATCAGGCTGCCTGACAGCCGTGTGTGAGAGAAGAGGGGTGTTTCTGTGGGGGTCTCCTCACAGCAATTATGTTTTCTAGAAATCCCTAGGGATGGGCGAACAGATCGCGGTACGGGTTCGGCCATTCGGTTCGGCTGCGTTCGGTTCGTCTGTTCGGTTCGGCAGTTCAGCTAATTCGCTGAGTTCGGGTTTGGCTGTTCAGTTCGGTCGTCCGAACAGACTATTCGGTTAGGCCGTTCGGTTGTTCGGTTCAGCTGTTCAGCCATTCGGGAAATGTTGTTATGGTTTTTTGTTTGTTTTTTATATGGTTTTTTGGTTTTTTATTGGGTTTTATATGGTTTTCTTTTGTTTTTTATTTGGTTTTTTGGTTTTTATATGGGTTTTTTAAATTTATTTTTTTATCTAATATTATATCTATCTATCTACACTAAATCTAACTGCTATTAACTATTCTAAATGCTATGAACTAAATGGATTATCTAATAAGTACACAGACTTACTCCTACAAACACTAAAACTAAATCACTAACGCTATCTCTATCACTAAGCTAACTCCTACAACTCTCTTCTATCTATCTATCTATCTATCTATCTATCTATCTATCTATCTATCCCCCCATCCCATATCCATATCCAAATATATATATATATATATATATATATATAATTTACAACATAGCATGGTGTACATAAAGTTTAGATTGTTTTTCCCTATTTGCATCACTTTGCAATTGTCCATATTAAATTTCATATGCCATTTAGATACCCTGTCACCCAGTGTCGCAAGGTCCTCCTCCAATCCTTCAGTCAGCTTCTGTTTTAACTATTTTGAATAATTTTAACTACCTTGCAAATTTGATCACCTCACTCCTTAGTCCCCTTTCCAGATCATTAATGAATATGTTAAACAACCCCAGTCCCAGAACAGATCGATGTGGCAAACCACTATTTACTTCTCTCCATTGTGAAAACTGACCATTTAGTCCTGCTCTTTGTTTCCTATCCTTTAACCAGTTACCAATCCACAATAGGACACTGCCGCCTATGCCATGAATTTTACTTCAAGTCTTTCATGAGGGACTTTATCATATGCTTTCTGAAAGTATAGATACACTATATCAGCTGGCTCACCCTTTGCCATATGTTTAGTCAAACTCTCAAAAAATTCAAATAGATTAGTGAAGTATGACTTCCCTTTGTTAAATCCATGTTGACTCTTCTCAGTTAATCCATGTTTATCAATATGCCCCATAATTCTGTTCTTAATAATCATCTACACCATTTCCCCTGCACAAGTATCAGGCTCACCAGTCTGTAGTTTCCACAATCGCCCTTAGAGCCCTTTTAAAATATTGGCATTATATTCCCTACCCTCTAGATATCAGGTATAGTGACAGATTTTAGTGATAGATTACAAATTACCAGTAGTATGTCTGCAATTTCATATTTGATTACCTTCAAAATTCTGGGGTATATACCATCTGGTCCCAGTGATTTATTACTATTTAGTTGGTAAATTTGCTCTAGAACCTCTTCCAGAGTCACATTGATTTGTGACAACTCTTCTGATTCATCACCTACAAAGAACAGTTCCAGCGTGGGTATCTCCCCAACATCCTCTTCTGTGAAGACCAAAGCAAAAAATTCATTCAGCTTCTCTAGAATGGCCTTTGCCCCCTTGTCATCTAATAACTCAACTGACTCTCTAGCAGGCCTCTTGTTTCTGATGAATTTTAAAATGTTTTAATTAGTAGTTTTTGCCTCTTCAGCAAGACTCTCTTCAAATTCTTTCTTGGCCTGCCTTATTAATGTTTTACATCTAACTTGTCAGTGCTTATGCTCTTTCCTGTTTTCATCATTAGAACTACCGTTCCATTTTTTAAATGATGCCTTTTTGGCTCTAATAGCCTCCTTTACCTCACTATTTAGCCATGCTGTTAGGCATTTGATCCCCTTGCTATCCTTTTTAACCCGTGGAATTCATTTAATCTGGGCTTCAAAAATGGTGTTTTTAAATAGTCTCCATGCCTCTTGCTGACATTTAATCCTCACCACTTCTCCTTTTAGTTTCCTTCTAACTAGTTTCTCATTTTAGCATATTATCCCTTTTAATAGTTAAATGTTAATGCAGTAATTTTTTTAAACCATACTCCCTTCAGTAATTATGTCAAATTTGAATATATTATTATCACTATTGCCAAGAGGTTCCACCACCATTACCCCTTGCACCAAAACCAGGTCCTGTGCTCCACTTAGGACTCGATCTAAAGTAACTCCTCCTCTCATTTGTTCCAGGACCAGCTTCTCCAAGGAGCAGTCATTTATGGCATCTAGAGACTTTACCTCCATATCACGCCCAGAGGAGACATTCACCCAGTCAAAATTAGGATAATTGAAAAAATCACCCATTATTATTGTGTTACTGACTTTAGTAGCTTTTCTAATTTCTGTTAGCATTTCATAGTCAGTCTCACCATCCTGGTTTGACACACAAACGATAGTTGTTTGCTTTCATCCATTTTAATTTCCTCCCATTTTTTAAATTAAAATAAAAAATAAAATAAAAAATAACTGCATGCACAAAATGGTCACCATAGCAGTCTATGCATGGGTGCCTTTTCCCAAGATGGCTCCAGAGCATCGGTGCCATTTTTGAAAATGGCTGTACATGTGCAGAATGGCTTCAGTGGCCATTTTCTGCATGCACAGTGATTTTTTAAAATTGTATTGTTTTTAAGAAATAAAATTAATAATAATAATAATAATAATAATAATAATAATAATAATAATAAAAAACACACATTTTCTTTATGAAAACCCACCAAAATGATTTTTTTTTGTAAATGAAAACTAAAGTTAAAATAAAAATGTATTATGTGCCTTCTTCACACCCCTATTGCATATACACTGCTCCAGTATTCTCTCCACTGTTTGCAGGAGGGGCGGGATATAAAGATATTAAATAAATAAATAAATAAATAAATAATTCTCTCCAGTGCTCACTTCATAATTCAGGGTTTGAGGGGTATACTGGAATGCCAAGAACTATGGAGTGCATGTAAACTCCCTTGATCATGGAAGTCACCTATGGCCCAAATTCCCCTGTGCTCATGTTACCAGGAAAAGATGTCTGTTTTAAAATGCAGATTCATAGTTTTTTCTTCGCCATGTGACTAGTATGTCAATTAACTGTGCTCGGTGGTCTATGATGACCTGCCACA
Organism: Sphenodon punctatus; assembly: GCA_003113815.1. Classification (NCBI taxonomy): domain Eukaryota; kingdom Metazoa; phylum Chordata; class Lepidosauria; order Sphenodontia; family Sphenodontidae; genus Sphenodon; species Sphenodon punctatus. Next base: position 577,762 of record QEPC01006337.1, read on the forward strand.
TCCGAGAAGTACTCCGTGATGATCTATGAGGGCCTGCCACACAATTGAGAAGTACTCCTTTCTATTCATGTAATTGCCCTTGCTGTGAGAGGGACAGATTATGGTGAGGGAGCTTCCTTCAGTGGCCCTGATGCAATTGCAGAAGCAATCCCTTTCAGAGCCTGCCATGATTCTTTGCTGTCACAATGCAGACTAGCAGGAGGTGCATGATGGTGTTGGCGACATCCATGATGATCATTCCTATCATGCTTGTTCCTGTATACCATGGGAACCTGTGTTGGTGCAGTGGTGGGAGTGGACTAGGTGCCACTGTGTTGATGGCCTTGGTCAAAATGCCATTCCACAGGGCAACCAGGTCATCAGCAGAGCAGTTGTCAAGATTAGTAAGTAAATCCTCCAGAGAGTTCTGGAATCCAATCGAATCTATAAGTCTCTGAGGGCGGACCAACCTAATCAGTCCATCACCCCAATGAGGGCATGGAAGGGCCGGGATCTGAGCCTTCAGGATGTAGTGATCCAGCCATGACAAGGGTGTTACATCCACACCCCCAATAATTGGAGCCCCCATTTCCAGGCCAGTGAAAAACATCAAATCCAGTGTGTGCCCCTTTTAATGTGTTGGGCCCCTTACTACCAGGGATAGGACCACAGGTGCCATGGAGGCTATGAATTCCTACTTGGCTCCTAAAAGCTTGGCTTTGGAGTGAATGATGAAATCACTGAAAACAATAAGTCTGGATCATCTCAACACCACCTTTGAGACCAGCTGAGCTAGAGCAGTCAGGGAGGCTACAGTGCAGTGGATAGCTTTGTACACTAATATAATTCCTAATCTACCCACAGAAAAATCAAACACAAGATGGATACACTCCATACTGGATGAGTCAAGCATTGGATACCTCCAGAAGGACAAGGAATCCCTAAAAACCACAGCTACACCCCCACCCCCACCCACCCCCAAGCCTATGCTGATGCTGCACGGAATACCCAGCCAGCACCACCTGAGCCAGAACAGCCCCAGATGCCTTGTCCAGCCAGGTTTCCATAATACACACAAGGTTGGTGGCCTCATCCAGAATAAGCTCCTGGATGTTAGTTGGTTTATTAGACACCAACAGAGCATTAAGCAGCATCAGCAACAACTCAAGGCCCTACTGGCCTCAACCCCCAAATATCCCAAAGGGGGTGGGGGTGGGAGACGGGGATAGACACCAAATGTCTCACCCGATAACTAATATAAGATTAACATAAGATAAATTATCTGCAATTCAAAATTGCCTTTCTCAATCTCCCATTAATGGCAGCAGGAAATTTGGAAATCCAGTTGTTCCCTCCCCAAATCCCCTTATAGACCTGCCAGATTCTCCAGTGTGGAAAGAAAAGGGAGCAAAGAGAACAATGCCAATTGGGGAGCAGAGTTAAGGACATCAGAGGACTGGGATTTGTAGGGATGGGTGAATGCGGTTCGGCAGTTCGGAGTTTGACCCGAACTCGGCCTGTTTGGATGACCGAACTCGAACCCGAACCCGAACATACCGAACAAACCAAACACCTAACGGAAAAATGGCCGAACAGTTTGGTCAGTTCGGATCGCATTCGGATGAGTTCGGGTGGCAGAAAAAGGTTCACTGGAAGGTCAAACATTACAGGGAGGTGTCAGTAACTGAGGAGCAGACTTCCAGGCACCAGGGGTGGAGAGGCTTGCAAGAAACAAAACTAATTATCTGCCTCCCCACTTCCCAACACCTTCTGAGCTAGTCACTGTTCCTGAACAGCAGGCGTTGAGTAGGATTTTTAGATTGCTTTAAGTTTCATTTCAGTTTTGTTGGTGGAGGGGGAAAGGGAGTGGGGAAGGGAGGGCTTTCTCCCTCAGTGAGAGGGGGGTATAGAGGCCAGGGGGGTGGGAGACCCTCCAGTGGCAGAGGAGAGTCAGGGGTGGGGAGCTGGGGAGATTTGGGGGGGGACAGGCTATGTGTCCTGGTGAGACAGGGAGGCATAGCCCGAATGGGTGGGAGGGGCTGCGACATTATGGATTCCCTGTGAGAGAGGGAGCCCTAGGGAATGGGGTGGGGAGGAGGGAGGGATATGTTGGGGGGAATAGAGGGGGAGGGGTTTTCCCCTGACACCCTGGGTGGGACAGCCAGGGAGGGGGGCTGGAGGGGCAGACAGGGAGGGGGTGGGTGTGGCTATTGGGGTCTTAATGGGCCAGGGGGAGGTATGGTCTCAAGGGGAGGGGTGGAAGAGTGGTGAGGTGGGATAGGTGCTTAGTGCATGTCCTGCTTTCCTCTCCCCCAGAAGATGAGCAGGTGGAACTTGGTCAGGGGGCCTTCGGTTTGGTTTTGGTGCTGTTAAACACAGGATCGGTGGTAAATAAGGCAACAACGGTCCTGGAGGTAATCTTGAACCATGCCGCCGGTCTTGCGTGTATCATGGTGACCTGGCTGGACAATGAATCATGGCCAATTTTCACTGATATTGTTCCAGTCGGGTATTCCGTGCAACACCAGCCGCCGATGGAGGTACCAGGGGGGGAGAGTGTAGTTATGTTTTTTAAAGAGGGTTGGTCTGCGAGGAGGTATCCAGTGCAACCCATGGTAGCTACTGAGGGTCTTCATCTTTTGTTTGATTTGGCAGGGGATAGTTTGGGTGTGCTACTGGTATACCGTGCACCTACCACTCCATTAGCCTCCCTGCAGGCTCTGGTGGAGGCTGTGTCAGAGGTAGTGTTGCGGTCCCCAAGGTCCTTGGGGACGTCAACATTCATGCCGACACAGTCCTCAGTGGAGCTGAGCTTGAGTTCATGGCTGCCATGGCAACCATGGGCCTGTCCCAGGGAGTCAACAGTCCGACACATCTTGGAGGACATACCTTAGACCACATGTTTTACCCTGGCCTTGAGGTGGATGGTCCATTAATGGGGGAGATTACAGCTGTGCCCTTGTCATGAATGGACCATTACCTCCTGCAGACCTCCCTTCTATCACATGTCTGCCCCTGGAAGAGTGCGGAACCTGTTAGGATGGTCCACCCCTGGAGGTTGTTGGACCCAGTGCGGTTCCTAGGTGCTCCGGGTGCTCTGGGGGAGTTACCCTCTGACCTAGATGACCATCATATCGATGACCTTGTCAAGCTGTGGAACACCTTGCTGTCGGAGGACATCGATCAAATGGCTCCCAGGCATCCATTGCCCAGGTGGAGGTGCCACAGACCTCCTTGGTTCTCTGAGGAACTGAGGACACTGAAGCAGGTAGGGTGATGGTTGCTCCAACCATGGTGGCATTCTTGGCCTGAAGAGAACAGATAGAGCTAGTTTATGAGCCTATGTCATGGCTTTGCGGGCAGCAAAGAGGGAATTCTTTGCTACCCTCTTAGCATCTGCTAAATCCCATCCTGCTGAGCTGTTCCGGGTTGTGCGGGGGCTGGTCAGTTCAGTCTCCCTCAACCCTGGAGTTGACTTTACTAATCTGTAATCCAGTTGCAGATTGGTCAAGGGAACAACATAGAACAACAATTTTGATTGGAGACACTGGAGAAGAGGTTAAGAGGCACTGGAGGGGAGATTAAGGGGTGGACTATTGACACAGCAATTTATTTGTTTGGTTTTTTCAATTTAATACCCCGCCCCTCCTGCCATCAGGCAGCCTGGGGTGGCTTACAATATAAAAACACAAATAAAATCCAATATAAAACATTTTTTTTAAACTGCCAAAAGGAAGGCAACATTTAACACCACCCCCACCACACCACCCCCATCCCCCCCTCTACTCTTTCTCCCCTCTCCCCCCACCAAATGCCTGGTGGAACAGACAGGTCTTACAATTTTTCCAAAAAGAGGGGAGGCCCAGGGCCAGAAGCACCCCCACTGGAAGGGAGTTCCACAGCTGTGGCACGGCCACTAAGAATGCCCTCTCCTGCATGGCCCCCCAGAAGACTCAGGGGACCTCGAGCAGGGCACCCCCGGACACCTGCAGGGGTTGATCCAGCACCTGGGGGGAGAGGCAGTCCCTCAGGTAGGCAGGGCCTAGACTGTTTAGGACTTTATAGGTAAAAAACAACACCTTGAAGTGGGCCTGGAATGCTATCGGCAGCCAGTGCAGAGCACGGAGCACTGGTGATTGGCTCAGAAATGTGGAAACAGCAAACTGGGAAGTAAAACTGTACCCTCAGCAATGCGGTAAGCAGTAAATGAATGTTATGTGACATGTACTAAGTGACTGTTTAGGAGAAAGTTGGTAAATCGGGAAGGTATCTCATAGTATTGCGAGAACTGAGAAATTGCATTTGTATCAGGAAACTGTCAATAAACCATTCCTAGTTCCCAATATTGCAAAATTTCTCGCAAGCAGTAATTTAACTGCTTAGTACCTTTATTAAATACAGTGCTTTGTTAAATTAAAATCATTAATACACTTTGAAATTCTGTAATTTATTAGTTTAGTTTATTTCATATTTATTTATTTCATAGATTTTTACCCTGCCCCTCCTGCCATGCAGCTAGGGGCGGCTTCCAAAATACTGAAATACAATAAAATCATTAAAATTCTCATAAATATTATAAAATATTATAAAACCAAAATAGATGGGGGAGTTAAACCACCCCTCCCTACCCACCCTCCCTCCCAAAGGCCTGGGCGAACAACCAGGTCTTACAACTCCGCTGGAATGTTAACAGGCTGGGGNGGTGGAAGAGTGGTGAGGTGGGATAGGTGCTTAGTGCATGTCCTGCTTTCCTCTCCCCCAGAAGATGAGCAGGTGGAACTTGGTCAGGGGGCCTTCGGTTTGGTTTTGGTGCTGTTAAACACAGGATCGGTGGTAAATAAGGCAACAACGGTCCTGGAGGTAATCTTGAACCATGCCGCCGGTCTTGCGTGTATCATGGTGACCTGGCTGGACAATGAATCATGGCCAATTTTCACTGATATTGTTCCAGTCGGGTATTCCGTGCAACACCAGCCGCCGATGGAGGTACCAGGGGGGGAGAGTGTAGTTATGTTTTTTAAAGAGGGTTGGTCTGCGAGGAGGTATCCAGTGCAACCCATGGTAGCTACTGAGGGTCTTCATCTTTTGTTTGATTTGGCAGGGGATAGTTTGGGTGTGCTACTGGTATACCGTGCACCTACCACTCCATTAGCCTCCCTGCAGGCTCTGGTGGAGGCTGTGTCAGAGGTAGTGTTGCGGTCCCCAAGGTCCTTGGGGACGTCAACATTCATGCCGACACAGTCCTCAGTGGAGCTGAGCTTGAGTTCATGGCTGCCATGGCAACCATGGGCCTGTCCCAGGGAGTCAACAGTCCGACACATCTTGGAGGACATACCTTAGACCACATGTTTTACCCTGGCCTTGAGGTGGATGGTCCATTAATGGGGGAGATTACAGCTGTGCCCTTGTCATGAATGGACCATTACCTCCTGCAGACCTCCCTTCTATCACATGTCTGCCCCTGGAAGAGTGCGGAACCTGTTAGGATGGTCCACCCCTGGAGGTTGTTGGACCCAGTGCGGTTCCTAGGTGCTCCGGGTGCTCTGGGGGAGTTACCCTCTGACCTAGATGACCATCATATCGATGACCTTGTCAAGCTGTGGAACACCTTGCTGTCGGAGGACATCGATCAAATGGCTCCCAGGCATCCATTGCCCAGGTGGAGGTGCCACAGACCTCCTTGGTTCTCTGAGGAACTGAGGACACTGAAGCAGGTAGGGTGATGGTTGCTCCAACCATGGTGGCATTCTTGGCCTGAAGAGAACAGATAGAGCTAGTTTATGAGCCTATGTCATGGCTTTGCGGGCAGCAAAGAGGGAATTCTTTGCTACCCTCTTAGCATCTGCTAAATCCCATCCTGCTGAGCTGTTCCGGGTTGTGCGGGGGCTGGTCAGTTCAGTCTCCCTCAACCCTGGAGTTGACTTTACTAATCTGTAATCCAGTTGCAGATTGGTCAAGGGAACAACATAGAACAACAATTTTGATTGGAGACACTGGAGAAGAGGTTAAGAGGCACTGGAGGGGAGATTAAGGGGTGGACTATTGACACAGCAATTTATTTGTTTGGTTTTTTCAATTTAATACCCCGCCCCTCCTGCCATCAGGCAGCCTGGGGTGGCTTACAATATAAAAACACAAATAAAATCCAATATAAAACATTTTTTTTAAACTGCCAAAAGGAAGGCAACATTTAACACCACCCCCACCACACCACCCCCATCCCCCCCTCTACTCTTTCTCCCCTCTCCCCCCACCAAATGCCTGGTGGAACAGACAGGTCTTACAATTTTTCCAAAAAGAGGGGAGGCCCAGGGCCAGAAGCACCCCCACTGGAAGGGAGTTCCACAGCTGTGGCACGGCCACTAAGAATGCCCTCTCCTGCATGGCCCCCCAGAAGACTCAGGGGACCTCGAGCAGGGCACCCCCGGACACCTGCAGGGGTTGATCCAGCACCTGGGGGGAGAGGCAGTCCCTCAGGTAGGCAGGGCCTAGACTGTTTAGGACTTTATAGGTAAAAAACAACACCTTGAAGTGGGCCTGGAATGCTATCGGCAGCCAGTGCAGAGCACGGAGCACTGGTGATTGGCTCAGAAATGTGGAAACAGCAAACTGGGAAGTAAAACTGTACCCTCAGCAATGCGGTAAGCAGTAAATGAATGTTATGTGACATGTACTAAGTGACTGTTTAGGAGAAAGTTGGTAAATCGGGAAGGTATCTCATAGTATTGCGAGAACTGAGAAATTGCATTTGTATCAGGAAACTGTCAATAAACCATTCCTAGTTCCCAATATTGCAAAATTTCTCGCAAGCAGTAATTTAACTGCTTAGTACCTTTATTAAATACAGTGCTTTGTTAAATTAAAATCATTAATACACTTTGAAATTCTGTAATTTATTAGTTTAGTTTATTTCATATTTATTTATTTCATAGATTTTTACCCTGCCCCTCCTGCCATGCAGCTAGGGGCGGCTTCCAAAATACTGAAATACAATAAAATCATTAAAATTCTCATAAATATTATAAAATATTATAAAACCAAAATAGATGGGGGAGTTAAACCACCCCTCCCTACCCACCCTCCCTCCCAAAGGCCTGGGCGAACAACCAGGTCTTACAACTCCGCTGGAATGTTAACAGGCTGGGGGCCAGGAGCGCTTCCTCCGGAAGGGAGTTCCAAAGCAGTGGCCCAACTACCAAGAATGCCCTCTCCATTGTGGCCCCACGCCTAACACAGGGGACCTCCAGGAAGGCACCCCCGGCAGACCACAGAAGCCACTCTGGGACACGGAGGGCGAGGCAGTCCCTGAGGTATGAGGGACCCAGACAGTGTAGGGCTTTATAGATCATCACCAACACCTTGAACTTGGCTCGGCACGCTTTCGGCAGCCAGTGCAGAGCTCGAAGCACAGGTGTAATATGCTCCCGATGGCCCATCCCCGTAAGAAGACAAGCCCCTGCATTCTGCACTAGCTGCAGCCTCCGAACCAAGAACAGGGGAAGCCCCATGTAGAGCGCATTACAGTAGTCGAGCCCTGAGGTGACGAAGGCATGGATGAGGGAGGCCAGGTCTGGGCCGGAAACATACGGACGCAGCCTACGCACTAGATATAGCTGGCGGAAAGCAGCCTTAGCGACTGCCTCCACCTGCCGCTCCAGACGAAGGTCCACATCCAGTATCACCACCAGACTCCGAACCTGCTGAGCTATAGGACGGCAAACTCCCCCAACTAGGGGGGCCACCCCCCCCTTTGCTCTCCCCACCAACATCACCTCCGTCTTATCGGGGTTGAGCTTCAGTCTGCTCAGCCGCATCCACTCCGCCATGGCCTCCAAACCTTGGGACAGCAACGAGATAGCAGGGTCTGGTTCAGTAGAAAAAGAGAGGTACAGCTGAGTATCATCAGCATACTGGTGACATCGCAACCCAAATCCTCTCACAACCTCCTCCAAGGGCTGCATATAGATATTAAACAACAGCGGACACAAGATCGAACCCTGCGGAACGCAACATGGTAAAGCGCGGGGGCACTATGTCTCCTCCCCCAACACTACCTGTTGGCTCCTCCCCGAGAGGAACGAGCGGAACCATTCAAGAACAGTCCCATCCAAACCCCCCAGGTCACGCAGTCGCCTCAGCAGAAGCCCATGGTCCACGGTATCAAAAGCGGCCGAGAGATCTAGCAGGATAAGAAATGTTGAACATCCTGCATCCATCTCCCGGCGGAGGTCATCTACCAAGGCCACCAACACCATCTCGGTGCCATAGCCGAGGCGGAACCCAGATTGAAAAGGGTCTAGGAAACCGATGCTATCCAGATGCACCTGGAGCTGGAGTGCCACCACCCGCTCAATAACCTTCCCTAAAAAGGGAAGGTTAGAGACAGGTCGGTAACTGGCGAGCGCATCCACGTCCAAGGATGTTTTTTTCAGCAGGGGGCGCACCACAGCCTCTTTAAGGCAGGGCAGCAACCTCCCCTGTCGAAAGGACGCGTTCACTACCCTCGCCAGCACCGTCCCCAACGTCTCCCTGGAAGCTTTTACTAACCAGGACGGGCACGGATCAAGTTCACAACACGTGGCCCTCACAGACCCCAGGACATCCACCGCATCAGCCGGCGTCACTTCCTGAAACTCTCCCCACAAAGCTGGACCAGACGGGACCTCCGTACCCCCGCGCTCTTCCCCTACTGCCACCAATCCAGCGTCAAAGTCGGTCTGAATCCGAGCGATCTTGTCTGCGAAGTAGTTGACAAACTCCTCACAGCGGGCCTGGAACAAGTCCCCATCAAGGCGGAGGGAGGCCAGACTAACCAGCCTCCGCACCGCCCGAAACAGCTCCGCCGGGCGTGACTTCGCAGACGCTATGAGGACAGCAAGGAACTCCTTCCTTGCCGTCCTCACAGCCTCAACATAGGACCACAAATGGGCCCTATGGAGAAGACGGTCGGAGTCAGATCGAGTCCGACGCCAGCGTCACTCTAGCCTCCTACCTACACGCTTCATACACCGCAGTCCCTCAGTAAACCAAGGAGTCCTGCGGTGATGAGACCAAGGCAGAAGGCGACTCAGAGCCACCCTATCAATGGCTTCCTCCAGCAAGTTGTTCCAATGCTGAACCAGCTCATCCACAGAGTGGCCGTCCAAGTCCAGGGTTAACTCCCTCAGGACCTCTTGGAACCGCTGGGGTTCCATCAGCCTCCAAGGGCGGACCATCCTAAGTCGTCCCTTCCCCTTCTGGAGGGGGTGCGCTAGAAGACCAGCCTGCAGGAGATAATGGTCGGTCCATGACAAGGGCACCGCTGTAACCTCCCCCACAACTGGAACCCCCGCCTCAAGGCCAGAACCGAAGATCAGGTCGAGGGTATGTCCCCCCACGTGGGTCGGGCAGGTAACCTCCTGGGGCAAGTTCATGGTTGCCATGGTGGCTATAAACTCTTGCTCCGCCCCCACAAGGCCGGCATCGGCGTGAATATTGAAGTCCCCCAGAACCAAAGTCCTGGAGGACCCCAAAGCCACCTTCGAGGCCAGCTCTGCTAGAGCTGTAAGGGATGCCACCGGGCAGAAAGGGGCCTGGTACACCAGCAACACCCCTAGCTTGCCCCCAGCCAAATCAAACACCACGTGAAGGACCTCTATACCCATAATCTCCCGAACTGGAGAATTTTAAAGGCATCTACCATCATTGCGTCCTGCCACTTTGGCTAGCTGTTGGGTTTGGGGCTTGTTGGGGATGTGGATGGGGTAGGAACACTCTCTTCCTTTTTCTTTTTTACTCCATCATCCACAGTGTTCCTGTTCAATAGTGGTGGGTGAATGTTGGGGCTGCTGCTCGTTGTGGGTGAGTAGTTGAACCTAGAACTGCTGGTACCAGACAAATCCAGGTGAATTACTGTGGGGTGCTTTCTACAGATAGGCATGAAGTTCTTGACTAGTTCCACTCCTTCCTGGCTGGAAGAACTCAGCCAGTGGTGCTTCGGGATTATTTTTTATCATACTGAGACCTCTTGTGTGGAGTCCCGCAGGGTTCTGTACTGTCCCCTCCCCTGTTCAACATGTATATGCAGCCGCTTGAAGAGGTGGTCAGGAGTTTTGGTGTGCGCTGTCATCAATATGCAGATGACATCCAGCTTTACCTCTCTTTTTCATCAGACCCTGGCCCAGCAGTCTTGGTGCTTACTGGGTGTCTTGTGGCTGTGGGGGATTAGATGAGGGCAAATCGACTGAAGCTGAATCCTGACAAGATGGAGGTGATACTGGTGAGTAAGGCGGGTGTGTGTGTCTGTCCTCCACTGGTTCTAGGTGTGGAATCTGGGGGTCCTCCTTGATTCACAACTCCACCTGGATGTCCAGGTGGAATCTGTGGCAAGGAGTGCCTTTCGCCAATTATATCTCGTGCACCGGCTTTGGCTGTATGTTTTGGACTCTGACCTAGCCATGTCATCCATGCTTTCATCACCTCTAGGCTAGACTACTGTAACGCACTCTACGTGAGGTTACCCATGGTGACAGTTTGGAGACTGCAGCTGATGCAGAATGCGGCGGGCCATCTCCTGGTGGGACTGGGCCACAGGGAACATATTACACCGGTTCTTCAGTCACTGAACTGGCTGCCTATAGTCTTTTGGGTCTGATTCAAGGTGTTGGTGTTTGCCTATAAAGCCCTAAACGGCTTTGGTCAGACCTATCTGTGGGGTCGTCTCACCCCTTGGATCCTGGATCAGCCCCTGCGGTCATGGGGGGTGGTCTCCTCCTGAGTTTTTCAGGGGGCTATGATGGGTAGGGCTTTCTCGGTGGCTGCTCTATGGCTGTGGAATTCCCTGCCATTGGAGGCCCATTTGGCCCTGGATCTCCCCTCTTTTCGATGCAGTTGTAAACCTTTGCTGTTCTGCCTTGCCTTTGGTGGGGAGGATAGGGAGGGTGGGTGGGGAGGGAGTGGGTTAGGGTGGTGGGTGATGAGGGATATTTTTATCCTCCCTTTGATGTGTTGTTTTAGCTTTGATAATGTTGTTTTATTTTGTTTCACTGTAAGCTGCCAAGAGCTGCCTGTGGCAGGATGGGTGGGATAGCAAGTTTTTAAAATAAATAAATAAATAAAAAAATTAATAAGTGGCCTCTCGGAGGGTTGATAAGGTCATGATCACAGGATGGTCTGCATGGAGGAACCCAAGATAGAGGTGGACTCAGAGATGGACAAAGCTTGTAGGGGAGGGGAAAGTGCTGTGGAAGAACAGCCTCTCTAGATTCAATGATATCACAACCCATGCAAGGTCCAGGAAACTGTTCTGTGAACAAACCAACTGAAAGAGGGTGGTGTGAATCCTCTCACTGACAGGAGGTGCCGCAGTGCCCTGGGGGGACAGGGTGCCCTCTGGCGCTCCCAGTGCAGTCGCAGCACGACCCAGGGCCATGGAGGTGATTCTAGCGGGGTGGGGCCATTGGGCCCCACCTCACAATCAGAGGCAGCCACACAGACAAGCTCCCAAGCAACACAGGGGAACTCCGGCAGGGCAGGGCTGCCCGTAGCATTGTGATGCTCAGCGCAGCTGCGTGCACTGCAGGAAAGAAACACGGAAGCATAAAAGGGCGGCGCTGACCCGGGAACCTTGTCGGTGATCAGCTTGCTGTGAGACTGGCCTCTGGATGCTTGAGCTTGGTGCAATGTTTGTGTGCAGCAGGCATGGTGAGCGAGTGGTTTTGTATGATTATACAAGTGCGAGTGTGTGTGAGTGTTGTGTGGAGCAGTTGTGTGTAACAGTGATCGATCCCCCCCTTCTGCCTTCCTCTTGGAGCCCTAGCCCTTCCATGTCCCATGACCCCAGAGTACCTGCACCCCCTTTTCATCCTTCCCCATGGCCCTGGGTTCTCTTCCCTTGTGACCCTCACAGTCTCCCTCACAGTCTGGGATTCACCCTGCCCCTCCCCCCAAGTGTCTGGGTGTGAGCGTGCATGTGAATGGTGGGATGGGCCAAGTGCAGGGCGTGCGAGCCTTGGGTCTGGCATTCCTGATCCATCCTCCCTATGATGATCTGGCCTTCTCCCAGAAGGGAGTAACCTCAAATTTATTGGCTCTCCGCCAAGCCTGTAAAACCTGGCTGTTCATCCAAGCCTTTGGGGGGAGGAGGGGGGGGATAGTTTCTTTGAGGGGAGCATTTTTGCTTTTAGAAGAATTTTTTAAAAAGATGTAAGCATTGTAATTATCTTTTAAATTGAATTTTACTGTTATATATTTTATCTGTTGTAAGCCGCCCTGAGATGCCATTGGCATGAGGGTGGTGGCTAAAAAATGCAAGGAAATAAAATAAAAATAAATAATCGGGCCACCCAATATCCTGAGGGGAACTTATACAGCCATGGGGTGCTGAGTGCAAGGGGTGTGTGGAGTGAGTGACCCCTGTCCCTTCTCCCCCTTCATATTCCCGCCTATCCCTCACACTCCCACAATGAGTCCATTTCCTTGTGTACCTCCTAGAGCTCCTTTCCTTCCTCCCTCAGGTGACTCCACAGCTATTCCCATTGGCATCCCTCCCACACCATGGCCATCCTCACCTGGACTGCCTCCTGCTTCTGGTCCTCCATTTCCCAGCCCAGAAACTTTCATTGCCTGTGACAGAGTTCCCGGATGACTTCCCACAATTCCCTCAAACTCTGAGAGGTCTCAGCCAGGAGGTCCATGGCCAAATCCTCTGACTGTCAGTTATTGTGCACCCTGGCATCCTGCTATCATTCAGCATTGGTATCAGGGGGCTTGTGCTGCTGTGTGATGCCTAGGTAGAAAGAAAGAAGGAGAAAAATAAGTGAACACTCCCCTGTCCTGCCTTCCAAAAGCATGAATACAAAAGATGTGGAAGCTGACCTTGAAACCCGAGTCTCACTCCAAGATACTGTACCTGGGAGCTGAGTAGCTGGGACAGTGGTGGTGTGGAATGGGTCTGGGGGGCATGATCCTGCATTGAAGGTGCAGTCAGATGCAACTTCAGAAAACAACCGAAGAAACAAACAAACAAAACACACCATACTATCACAGTTTTAGCTGCTTGCCTGGTTTACCTCCCACCACAAATTGTGCAAGGAAGACCCACTGGTTACCATTACTACCCAAACACAAACATTACCCAACCAAAACCATACTGGGGCCGAAGCCACCCAGCGGCGATCCGCGAGGTGGCCGGGCGCCTCCAATGGGGGAGGGAGACCATGTGCTGGGCAGTCCTGCTCACTATGCCCCTTGACAGGCGGATATGGGTCACAGAGAGGGCACAGGGGTGATGGGCCAGGGCGCTGGCCCAGTGGGATGAGACAGCCTGGAGGGCCCACTTTAGGATGGACAAGTTCACTCTGCTCCAGCTCACGGAGCTCCTCATGCCCTGGCTTGCGTGACAGCATATGCCCATGAGGACCCCCATCCCCATGGTCCAGTGGGTGGCTATAGGGGTCTGGACCCTAGCAATGCCCAACTCCTGCCAGTCCGTCTCCCAGCACTTTGGGGTTGGCCTGAGCACCATTGCCTGTATCCTCCGGGATGTCTGTGAGGCTGTGGAGGGTGTGCTCCTGGACAGAACAATCCAGCTGGTGGACCAGGGGGCCGTAATGGCAGGATTCGCGGCCAGAGGCTTCCCCAACTGCATGGGCGCCGTGGATGGCACACACATCGAGATCCTCCAACCCTCCCCAGGGGAGGCTGCAGAGTATGTCAACAGGCTCGGGTATCACTCCCTGCAGCTGCAGGCGGTTGTGATTCACCGGAGGTGGTTCATAGACATCTTCACAGGCAACTTCAGTCACAGTCACAATTCCCAGATCATTACCATCTCCCCCTTCTATGCCCGGATGTTCCGGAGGGACTTTGCTGACATGGGGATGACCTGGATTGAGGGGGTACCGATGCCCCCCTGTATCCTGGGCGACCCTGCCTATCCCCTCACCCGGTGGCTAATGAAGACTTACCCAGTCGCATGCAACCCTGTGGAGGTGCTATACAATGCCCGGCTGTGTTCCAGCAGGACTGTGGGGGAGGGAGCCTTTGGGGCCTTCAAGAAGTGCTGGAGGAGCTTCACTGGCCAGCTGGACTACACTGTGGCGACCTCGGTCCTGGTGACTGGTGCCTGATGTGTTCTGCACAATGTTTGCGAGGCTGAGGGGGCAGCCCTGGAGTACCCTGAGTCCATCCGACCCCCCGGCCCGGTGCCCCTGTACGTGAACACTGAAAACCCGAGGGAGTACCGTTATGCCAAGCGCATTTGGGACGCCCTGGTGAGGCATATCGGCTGGGAGGCGTGAGGGCTTTCACAACCCGACCCATCCCCGGGGGGTCCCTGGGCTGGCCCCTACATGGGAGGCAATCAACCCCCCCACCCCTATCGCCCAGTAATGGGCACAGGAGGCAATATAGGGCTAAACAAATTTATTTCACCTGTGTGTATATTTACACCTGACCCACGTGTACATTTGCACCCGTCCCCTCTCCCTCCATCCCTGCCGGCCCCCACTCCCTACAGTGCCCCCACCTCACATTGCCCTCCCCCTTCCCCCCTTCCCCCCGACCCCACATTTCCTGGGTCACCCCCTTGAGCACCCAGTGTTCACCACCGAGCCCTGTAAGTTCACCTCCCCCGCGCTGTCTGTGTCCCCAGCAGTGTCCTGGACTGCCTCCTGGGCTGGCAGGGTGGCCGGAAGTTGGGGGGAGAAGGGGCCCTGGACCCCAGGGTCCTCCCTGAGTGGCTGCACCCTCTGGAGGGCAGGGGGGACCAGGAGGCTGATCCACGGTCCCTGCGGGCATGGGGCCAGTTGGGGAGGGGGTGGGGGCACTGAGGGGCCTGACATGTGGCCCTGGGCAGGCAGGGTGCCTGTAGGGGTGGCTGCCATCACATAGGCACACATTGTGCCCACGTGCAGGAGCAGGGAGGTCCCAATATCATGGGACCTGTCCATTTTGGCGGAGTGCTCCCGCACCATCCCTGTGATGGCCTGCTCCAGCCACCCGAAGGCTTCCACCTGCCTGCTATGCTCCCGGCACTCCCGCCTCCGCTCCAGGTGCACCTCAGCCTGGAGCTTCATGTCCCGCACCTCCGCCCGCTCCAGGGACCACTAGATGGACACCTCCATTCAGTTCACGGCCGCTATCATCCTCTCCCCCTGTTCCGCTGAGGTTCAGATGATGTCCTCTGCCTGTTCCTCCCTCCACCGGTGGACCCGTGCCCGGTGCTCCCTCATGCACTGGGCTGCGGGCAAGGACCCTGGAGACAGTGGCTGTTTGGGTTGCCCTGTAGGGTAGAGGTAGGTGAGTCGCCTGCCGGCCCCAGTCCTGGGATGGACCCGTGTCTCCATGGCCCCCCAGGGGTGTCACCCAACCCCATCCCACCCCCCTCCCCAGCCCCTCACACCACCTCCAAGTGTCCTGGGTCCCCCTCTCGGCGCCCCGGTGGGCGGCCTCCCACCCAGACCGTGTGCCTCACCTGGTTCCTCTGCCTGCTCCCTGGGATCATCGGCGCCAGCCTCCTCGGCCACCTGGGTCTGGTACCAGGGTGTTCCATGCCCTGTGGGCGAAGAGGGGGGGTTGTTGGTGTAGGGGTGTTGGGGTGGTCGGGCAGGGTCCAGGCCCCCTTCCCACCTTGTCTGTGGAGGCTGAGGCTGGCCCCGGCCCATTCATTACACCCTTGCCCCCAGCCCCCAGGGCCCTGGTCCCTCTCCCCTCCCAGTCGCCCACTAATCCTCAATGTCGGTCTCCGATCCTTCCAAGGATGGCCCCTCAGTGTGGGATTGCTCCCCCAGGGACCACTGGCTGAGGGTGATGAGGGTGCCGGCCTCAGACTCTGCTTGTTCAGATTGGGGGTGGGTGCTCTCTGAGCTGCTGTCTGGGGGGGGTCTGCAGGTGCCGGAGGTCCCGGGGTGTTCCTCCTGGGGGTCCAGGGCCCTGGAACATGTGCCTACCTGGGGGGCTGTGAGGGGAGTTGGTACCTCAGCCCATTCCCTGCCCTGGACCACTGTGCTCCCCAAGAGCCGTGGGGCGACTATCAACCCCTTCATCTGGAGAATGCGGTCCAGGGCATCATAGAAGGGTGTGGTCCAGGCTCCGTGTACAGATCACCAATTGTTGTCCCTTATGGCCTTGTACCCCCTCTTCAGCTCTTTGGCCTTAGAGCGGCACTGTGCTGGTGCCCTGCCACCCCATTTCCCACACTATATCCTGGGAGACATTTTCGTTCCTCTGGTTGAGCGTTTGCTCCAACTGGTACTCCAGGGTCCCCCAGATCCTTATGAAGTCCTGGGTCTCCTGCAACCCCCACTGGCCCCCTCTGTGGTAGAGCTTCCTCTCCCATCTCTCCTGTGGTTCCTTCTCCTCCTCCTCCTCCACCACCACCACCACCTCTTCCACTGCCTCCTCCTCCACCTGGGCTGGTCCAGTGTCCTCTGGGGGCTTGTCCACCCGGGCCCGTTTCTGTGTCTGTGGGACACAGGGGAGGGGGGTTATGGTTGGGTGCAGTTCTGTCCCCTCTTGCAGCCCGCCCCCTTTCCCCCCTCCCTGCTGGGTGCCCGGGTGGGCCCCCTGCCCCTCCTTGGTGCCCCTGTGCCACCTGTTCCCCTCCCCTTGGTTTCTCTTACCCGTTTCCAGGATGCCTCTTCCCCCAGTCCGGCTGATGTCCCCGGGGTGTTCTGTCCCGGCTGCTGCAGGTGTTGCCCCTCCACCTCCTCCATCCTCAGCATGACCCCCACCTCCCCCTCCTCCACCTGCACTTCCTCCACCACTGCCACTGCCTCCTCCTCCTCCACCTCCACCCTCACTCTCTCTCGCACCACTCTCTTCTGCCTTCCTCCTCGCTCCATCCTGCCAAACTTCCCTGCTGAAGATTGCCCTTTAAATTTCCCTCCGGTGGCTGTGTTGTTGCTGGTTGCCTGGCAGCAATGCTGTGTGCTTTGTCCCTGACTGGGAATCGTTTTCTTTGATACCAGCCGGTGACTGCCATCCACATGTTACTTTTTGTTGTTTCCCGGTGGGAATCTCTTTGACCACGCTTTTGGAGATTGTCCAGCGGGGAGCCCTGGAAGCATGGTTGAAATTGACCCCATGTGAGTATTGACCGTGGTGAACATCTGGTGGCTGCCGAACAGATGTTCAGGGCGCTTTGGCCCCACCGCGGGATTGACCGTGGTTCACTGTGGTTGAGCGTGATCTTGTAACATCTGAAAATACCCTCTGTGTGTATGTGTGTGTGTGTGTGTGTGAGTGTGATATCTTCTCCCCCAAGGACATTTTCTACAAGTTCAAGCCCATCTTACTTTGGACAACATGTCTCCTTCCACCATCCCTGCTGCCTCTCAGAGTACTTTCAGACGATACGGGGCCCTTTGGCCCCGTACCGGCACCACCGGCTTCGTTCCCCGCCGGGGTCACCCCGTAACGGCACAACAGACGTGCCGGGGGGATCCCGGTGGGGAAAGTGGGAGGGGCCGGGGCC
>QEPC01006337.1:595275-612681 GCA_003113815.1 Sphenodon punctatus
CCCGCCCTCCGAGGAGACGGGCGGGTGGCGGGGCCAATGCGGCCGCCGCGTCCGGCCGATCGTGCCACGGCCCGGGATCCCGCCGGGGATCCCGGGCCGTGGCACGCGGCCAGACGTTACTTTTCCTTGGCCACGGCCCGGGGTCCGTTTGACCACGCTTCCCGGGACCTTCCCCCGGCTAGCCCGGGAAGCGTGGTTCAAACGAACCCCATGTGGGTATTGACTGTGGCCAACATCTGGCGCGCCGCAAACAGACGTACGGGACACGGTGACCACAGGTGGGTATTCACCGTGGTTCACCGTGTTCACGTAACATCTGAAGACACCCTCAGTGCCCACTTGTTGCCTGCCAGTCTCTGTCTGATATTCTGCCTCCAGGGGGCATTCTGTGCTACTTGAAGCACCACCATCTCCTCCTATATTAGTGCCCTGAGTACCTGGTGCCCACTGTCGGCCAGTGTCTGCTCTGTCCTCTGCCTGCCTGCTGCTTGCCAGTCTGTCTATTATATTAATAGACAGCCTGGGGTAGGCTGTTGAACTTTGTGGGAAGGGGAAGTGTCATAGAGGGACAATAAAACCACTGTTTAAAGGCATGGAAGTCTTGGCAAGTGATTCTCATTGATTTCAAAGGAATGTGAAATCAGCTCTTCTGCTGCATATCATTGATTTTAAATGGGAAAAAATGAATGGATTTTTGGAAATGAAAACAAAATGGGAAATGAAAATGAATGAACTTTTAAAAACAAAAATTAAAGGGGAATCAAGAGCAAATGAGGTCCCTTCTGCACATCTCTACCAACCAGATACCCAGTTCCTAATTTAAGAGTGGCTGGCTGTGCAGGGGGTACATAGTTAAGATTATGACCACATCATGTGTAATGACTGGCTAGAGGTTCATGGTTTCTAGCTTGGAAGCAGTGGTGTGAGCTCGCTTGCAGGGCAGAAAGGTTTGGGATCTTCATCTCAGTCTATGGGTGGATGTTTCTCCTGCTTGTAAAGGGAAATCAGGGGTGCCATTTTGGCCACCTGCTTTTGGCTGAAGGTGAATGCTGTCCCACACAGCCTCAATGAAATGATGGCCCCATTGATGCAGAGGAAATGGTCTAGGAGGCTAAAGTACTGGGAGGTTTGCCGGTCATGTCCCAAAGCAAAATTGTTGTCATGGACCTCTTCGTAGCCACGGTGCAGATGTTTGGTCTGCTGCAAGCACTGCTCCATATCCCTCTTGTAGCCAGGGTTGTGCATCAGTTTGAAAACTGCCTTGTTACAGTAAAATTTCACAAGACTGGGTTTTGTTGCCCATAGTGCCCCCCACCCCCAATAAACTTATATGTTAGACACCAAACTTACCTGCTCATTTTGTTGAGCCAATCATGATTTGTAGGAAAGGTTAAGTTAAAATGAGTTAAAACAAGAGTGAGTTAAAATGAGGATTCCTTGGCCATAAATGAGTCATGTAAAAGAAAGAAATACCATGAATATACTGATAACATCTGATTATCCAAAGTGAATGCAGTTATATGCATGTAGGGTGGATAGAATGATAGAGTGGAAAATAACCTTAGAGGCCATCTTGTCCAACCCCCTTTTCAGTGCAGGAAATCCACACCTACATCATCCCTGACAGATGACTGTCTAGCCTCTGTTTGAAATCCTCCACCGAAGTAGAACCCACCACCTTCCTAGGCAATTTGTTCCACTGTCGAACAGATCTTACTGTTAGGAAGTTCTTCCTAATATTAACCAAAATCTGCTTTCTTGTAATTTGAGCCCATTATTTCTAGTCTTGCCTTCAGGAGCAAGAGAGAACAGGTCTTTGCCATCCTTTTTGTGACATCCCTTCAAGTAGTAGAAGATCACTATCATATCTCCCCTTAATCTTTTATTCTCATTTTCAGAATGCTGACCATCTTTGACACTCTTCTGTGAACCCATTCCAATTTGTTGATGTCCTTCTTAAAGTGCAGTGGCCACTGGAACTGCACACAGTACTCCAGAGGAGGTCTGACCAGTGCAGAGTAGAGTGGACCTTTAAACTCTGCAGATCTGAGTTTAAAGTGGGGTTGGAACTCAGAGTGCCTCACTCACATGCAACAGTGATCTATGGATCATTCAGGGCTGTTTATACAGCTTCTGGGGCCTCACAGACATCAGAGTTTAGCAGAGTTACATGTGACTTCACCCAAGGACTTAACAGGGGATTAAGCTATTGAACCAAGTCTTCTGCTGGCAGGGGTCACTTACAGTAAGGCATCAGGGGTGAGGAGGGGTCCTGTCTGTATATGAGATGGATTACAAATCACAAGATTATTTTAATTTATTATTAAGTATTTATATAACACCAGCAAATTCCTGGCATGTTATAATAATGAATAAGAGACAGGTCCCTGACCCAACGGGCTTACAATGGACAAGGGAGGGGAGACAAAGGGAGAGGGGAAAGTAGGAAGAGACAGATTTTAAACTATGGATGAAATAGTGTTTTTTCTAAACTTCCTGGTCTCTCAGTTGGAAACATGGCCAAAGTTTGTAACTGGGGAACAAAGGTTGTTAACATGGCATTCCCACCCATTTGTCACAGTCTTATGAAAACACCTACTGATGTACCTTGAAGGGTAAGTGCCACGGGAACCCCACATGCAACACGGGGTGGAGGGACATAGACATCTCAGGGTATACCCCTACATGATATTGAATCCAGAAACACTGAATCCTGAGGATCACTCCACTAGGAAATGGTGGAAAACACGTGAACATGATAGCCCCACAGGGCTAACAGAGGGTTTGGAAAACCAAAGGTATAACTTTACTAGGATTCGAGCAAATGGAAATGAGGTGGTGGGGTTGCATATCCCTACGCCGACCAGTAGGACACACCAGTCTAAGCATGTTACTGGACTCTGTCATGTCCGCTCCACATGCTATCTGATGGGGGGGGCTGTCATGAAGGAACATGAGGCCACACAGGAGAGATGAGGGACTATAGGTCTAACATATATGTAAATCTGGAGGTCAAACATGAATGTAATGTTGAGAACTGACAGCTCAGTTCATGTAATTATGTAGTGTAAACTGACAGTCGGGAAACTCCAGGAAGTGTAGATATTTAAAGAATGTGTATTTGGGAAGCCTAGCCATACAGAAACCTATTTACTTGCAAATTAAGTTTCCTGTTTACTTGTTTACCTGGGTTGCCTACGTGAGGAAACCCACACGCTCATGAGTGGGAAAACTCAAACAAAGAGACCATGAAAAGGTATTTAAAGGGAGACAAGACAAAGGAGAGGGCAGAGTCATCTTGAGCAATCTCATCTGCATCCTGGATCTTGCCAGCTAGCAAGGCTGGAAGACATGCACTGAGACAAGGACTTTGATTTCTAACCTTAATAACTGGAGCCCGGCCAACATCACCAAACTGGCTGTGTATGGACTGATTCCATGGAATTTCTATAGGGTAAGACTTTAGCTAGAAGCTTGCTCAGTATAGATTAGGAATGCATTATGTTACTTTTCATTTCTGTAGCCAATGTGTATCAATTATCTTGCTTATGTAATCAATAAACATTTTTCTTATCTTTATGAAGAAGTGTCTGTGACTAACATGGAAACACAATGAGCCACTTGAGTTTTCAAACTCTTGCGAGCCCAGAGAGAAAGTCTGTAATGGGAAGTTTTTTGGGAGTTTGGGGTGGCAAAAGGATTCTCCCCCTAGCAGGACTGGACCAGCCAGAGAGAGAATTGGTTCATGTGGGCTGTAAGGAGGGAAACTGAGTCACCCAACCCAGGAAAGTGGGGTATTGAACCCGCAATCCCATGACACACGTTGTCAAAGTACTGCTGTCAAGCTTTGCTCTTCAGCCACAAAGACTTAATGATTTCTTTAAAAAGGAAAAGAAGCTGTGATTCTCACAGTTCCATTACAAAGTCCCAGACTAAGTGAAATGGCCTCATGGGCCCCAGGATAGAGACTGGGGGAGACAATCAGACAGGCCAGGCAGTGTCAGTGCCCATAAGAGCCTGGTTCTGCTGATGCGGCCCGGCGTTTGCCGCCTCTCCTCCAAGCAGAACTGCAGAGGGGAGGCACTTAGCCTCGTATGGGATACCCCTATTTGCTAGGTGGGGTGGCTGGATGCTGCTTCTTTCCTGATTGCACCCTGAAATCCTCTCTGCCAGGCTGTGCTTCTGTCTGCACCTTGTCAGTAAACATATTTTGTTTCTAAACATACACACACACACACACACACACACACACACACTGCATGTGTCACTCGAGCACTGCTTGGGGAGTGCTGGTCAGCACATAGGAGCTGAGGGGGCACACGGCAGCAAAACCTGAGTGACAGCCTCCTCTCCTGCTGCATAGCAACAGCCAGGACACAGCTGCTGCCTGCTTACAGCACAGGGTTTGCTTCAATATCACTGAACAAGCTCGGAGTGAGTCCAGACAGCTGCGTGTTCTGGAGTGGAGGGAGACAGTACATCTCTGTCACTGAATATCTTGCTCCTGTAGGAGGCACACTGGGGCATCTGCTCCGCAATGCAAATGAATAGGTAGAGTCCCTACACCCCCTTGTCCCACATGATCCAGGGAGGGATAATGACATCAGTGTGTGCATGTGTTAACATATGCATGTGGGTGGGTGTGGCTGTGTGACTGTGTGACTGATGCATGAAGAATGCTGTTGTGCTGGGGTCTGGGGTCTCTGACCTCTTTGAGGTTGTGAGCTACTTTCAAACCCCAAAGCATCTAGTGCAGAAAAAAAATGCCAGCTATTATAAAACAGGAAATACTTGGTTTGTATAACTTTGTGAATTCATGCATTTTCATTGTTATATATAAACTAAATTTCATTATTTTATTCATCTAAAAACCTATTCAGCATATCCTGCCAGTAGTAGGTGTCACTAACTGCCTGCTTTTGGGGTAGTGGGTCCCATAACAGGTAGAGCCACCCAGTAAGTGAACAGCTGCTAGTTGACCAGGCACTGAGAGGTAGGGATGTGTGAACGTGATTTGGATGTTTGGAATTTTGAATGAACTTGGTCTTTTCTGACGTCTGAACCGAATGTCCGAACCAAACTCGAAAACTACCAAACAGTTCGGTCATGTTCGGGTGAGTTCAGATGAGTTCGGGGTGGGAAAAAACATGACTGGAAGGCCCATTCGGGTGGGAAAAACGTGACTGGAAGGGGGAGGCAGCGGAGGAGCAGACTTCCTGGCACCAGGGGTGGAGACCAGGGGTGGTCTCAGGGCCAAATGATACAGATACCCAAAAAAATCGTTATCGATATCAGCACCAATAGTGCTATTTTGAATGTTCGGCAATGTCCGGCTGAGAGGAACTGCGCCGAACCAAACAACCGAACCCGAACTCAGTTTTCGAACCTAACAACCAAACGCCCAAGCATCCAAACTGCATTCTGTTCGCACATCCCTACTGAGAGGAGAAAGCCTGAGTATCTGAAAGAGGGAGAAATTGCAACAGCTTCTGACATGACTGCCAGCTTATCTGTTTCATGCCAAATGCAGATTTACCACAGCCGAAATGAACTCTCTGCAGCATGGGGCAGTTGCATTTGCTGGACCAACTGTCTATGTTTATATTTATTTATTTATTTATTTATTATTTATTCCACGCCCTCCTGCCAACAGAAGTTTGGGGTGACTAACAAATCCAATTAAAATATATAATATACAATAAAAATATAAAACAGTAACAATAATAATATTATAATAAAACAGTATAAAGCCCACAATACGGGGCACCACAAAAAAAAAGGAAAAGAAAAAAGCCTCCCTAACCCTCAGCCCCCCACCCCCAGGGGTGCCACATCATGCATGTAATCATTCCCCTTGCTGAGCAGCCTGCTGCTGACTGCCAGACATTTGTGTCAACAGATTATCTTTATTCATCTTGGAACCTTTCTTCTTTTGCTTGTTTGTTTTCTCTCTCCCCTCCTTCCTTCCACGTCTGATTAAACAATATTGTTATGCCCACAACCCCCCACCTCTTGTAGTGATTCCCCCTTCCCACCAGGGCTTTAAAGGGGGTGCAGAACTCAGTGAAGCAGCCCCCAAATGAGATACCGGCTAGCCTAGTCACCACTCTTCAGGAGTATGGCTGACTCCCAAACTGGAGTCTTACTGATCTGTTTGATTTCCTCCTGTACCAAAAAGGGAGACAAGGTGTTTCCCTTTCTCTTCCTGTGTCCACCCAGGAGGCAGGGTTTCCTCTCTTTGGGATTAAGGGAACACTATACATTCTAAAAGAGTAAACGCAGCAGGACGCAGGAGTCAGGTTCAGCTCAACTCAGTTCGCCACAGATAGGAGGGAAATAAATGGGTGTACTATAATCTAGCATTTCTCTCGGGTTGCTTGGATCCTGTGCCTCCCACCCTGTCACGGGTTGGAGGTCCGCACCCCCACTTTACCAGGTTTGAGTGACTCAGTTTCCCTCGCGTACAGCCCACTTGAATCAGTTTTTCTCTCTGGCCGATTCAAGCCTGCCGCAGGGACAACCCTTTTGTCACCCAAGGGCCCAGTCCTTCCCGTTTACAGACTCTTTAAGCTCTGTGTTTGCTAGAGCTTGAGAGCCCTTGTTGCTCACTTGTGTTCCAATGTTAGACACAGACACTTCTTCTTAAAGATAAGAAGTCAGTTTATTGATTACATAAGCAAGATTGTTGATACAGAGTGGTTACTAGAAATCAAAGGTAAATATAACACATTCCTATATCTATACTGGTTGAGTTCCTAAACAAGCATCTTACCCTACAAGGTCCATAAGTTCTGGTTCCTCAGTCATAGATGTAGAATGACTGGGCACTGATCTCTTAGTTGCTAGAAAGCAAAATCATGCCCCTCAGGTCAGGGTTCGGCTCAGCCCTCCTGGCTGCAAGATGTTGAGTGAGTTCCCGATAGTCACTGTCCCCCTCTGGGGTATAACTCCTTATATCCCCAGGAGGAAACCCCTCGTATCTTCTTGAGGCTTCTAGAATTCCTTTTGTTCTCTTTATCAGCTTTCTGTGTCTCTTGCACGTAGGCAATGTCTGCCTGCATTAGCATTTTAAATGTCTCTAGCCATCCATCTGGGCAAATCCACAAACTGTCTTTCCATTTCCTGGAGCTTGGTCAAGTGTCACAGTCTTGATTTGAGTTTTACAATTCTTAATTGTAACATTACATACATGTTTAACCTTTTGCTTTACATATGTACTAGACTTGTAGTCTACATGTAGGCCAGTATCACACGTGTGTGACCCTATGTTCCTCCATGACAGCCCCCCCCCCCCGTAAGACAGCATGTGCAGTGGACACAACTGAGTTTTGTAACATGCTTAGACTGGTGTTTCCTACTGGTGTGTGTAGGGATATGCATTCCCCCCTACCTCATTTCCATGTGTGTGAATCCTATTAGAGTTAGACCTTTGGTTTTCAAAACCCTCTGTCATCCCTGTGGGACTATCATGTTCACATGTTTTCCACCATGTTGTAGTGGAGTGATCCTCAGGATTCAGTGTTTCTGTGTTCACTCTCTTGTAGGGGTATACCCTGAGGTGTCTATGTCCCTCCACCCCATGTTGTATGTGGGGTTCCTGTGGCCCATACCCTTCAAGGTACATCAGTAGGTGTTTGAATAAGACTGTGACAAATGGGTGGGAACACCATGTTAACGCCCTTTGTTCCCCAGTTATGAACTTTGGCCATATTTCCAGATTATCTGGCAGCCTGTTTCTTATTGGCTGTATGTCTGTTCCCCATGTCATAACTTCTTTGCCTGATTTACCTGGGCTATCCAGACTGTAGATCAGAAGTATTATTAGGAGACACAAGAGGGAGTGTAGAGTAAGTGTGGTACCCTTCACACTACTGAGCACCCCATTTCTGTTGTCTGTGTAACTCTGCATTTGAAAACACTTTTCATCAGGAGAAATGGTGTAATTCCCCATGGGTAGACTGTTGTCCTTTGGCATTTGCATTTCCCCCATGGCTGTGAAATCCATGGGGTTCAAATCAATCACGCAGCCAAAAACTTCTTCTGTGAAGGGGCTATTGTCAGCAGCCGTTCGTGTGCCCTGCCCCCAAGTTCTGTTTGTACCTCCAGGATCCCCTGGGTCCACATAACCAAGTATTTCTCCTTCTTGGGAGTCTGACTTTGTGACATGGGTGTGAGAACCCCCAAGTGTCCCCTCAGCCCCCTCCCCCCTGAAACTCTAGAGAATTCAGTTTACCTAGTGCAGTGGCTTGACCCTGGACACTGAACCGTTTCCTCCCCTCCAGTCTCTACTTCAGCAGTGTTTCCCTGTTCCTTGTCTGGTAAAGCCAAAGCACACAGTTCACTCTTGGACCCATGCTCCTGGCCTTTTAGGACTACAAGGTGGTGCATTTCTATCCCTGTGGAAGAGACACCCATCGTTCCCCCCTCCATCCCGGGAAAGGTTTCCTGAAACTTCCCACCTTCTCTCAAGGTAGAATCCTCCACCTCCCGGCTTGCCTGAAACCCCTTGGGTTCAGTTAGTCTCTTCCCTCCTTCTCTTAAGGTAGGACAACAAACCTCCAGGCCATCCTGCAACCGCCTGGGTTGAGTAGGGGCATCTGCAGGCTCTAACTCTCCCCCCGCAGTGGTTACTCGGTTTGATTCTTCAGAATTTGGTCCCTCCTGTGTAAGGTGGGGTGCCAAGTCCTGGGCTTCAGAATCAGGTTGACCCGCTGGCTTCACTCCCTTCAGTTCCCCATGTGAGACAGGGACATGCAGTTCACTCCCTGAGTCTCGTCCTCCCCTGCCTTCTGTCTAGTTTGAGGACTCCTCTTTGGGGTTTTCCTGCCTCGGCATGGAATTCACAGGTTGGGGTGCAGGATCTGTAAGGCTGCTAGAGCCTTCCTGTAACCCCTCCCCTCCACTAGGGTTGTTCTCTGTCTCCCCATGTTCCAGGGTTAGAGGTGCAACTTGTTTAGGGCTCTCTGAGTCTTGTAGCCCTTCACCCTCCCTTCCTGGGTTGCTCTCCGGATCCCCATGTTCCTGGGATTGGGATTTTTCCACCCTCCCATCCAGCATCCATTTGTTTGTAGCATTCCCCAACAAAATTTTGTTTTCTGCCTTCCTGGGGAGTACAGCCACCTGGATGGACCCCTTTGAGCCCTCCCATTCTAAATCTACAGTTGCTGTGGGCAAAATATCCTTGATTTCCGCTGCCAGGGATACCACAACCTTTCTATGAGTGTTTATTTTATGTTTTGGGATTAAGTCCTCCCTTACCATAACAATGTGTGCCCCATTGTCCAATCTCCCCATGCAGTTTACCCTGTTAACCTTAGCAGGTTTTCATAGCAACTGATCCCCTGTGGGTGGGTTAGGGATAATATAGCAATCATCAACACCTCTGGGGATGGACTGAAGTACAGACACAAAATTTGCACTGACAGTCCCAACAATCTTATCAGACTCCCCTTTAGGCCCATGAAACTTCCTTTTTGGGGGGCAGTCTCATACCATATGCCCTGTTTGCTTACATTTAAAGCACTGCCTTGAATCATTATTAGAGAATTTGGAGGTGCGTGTTCTGTGGAGTCTGTGTGATCCCTGTCTCCCCTCACCCCCATTCTCGTTTGGTTTGTTCTGGGTCAAGTTTCCCTGTTCAGATTGTGGAACTTTATACAGATTCTGCTTATGGTAAGACCCCGCTTATTTTCCCCCCCTTTATTTGGCTTTCTTTCCACATAAGCTGAGATAGCATTTGCAATATATTTATCTGTCCTCCTCCCAGCCTGTTTGACATTCTTGATCCCCTGATTAAGCAAGTGTGATTTGAGATTAGGGGTACAATTATTTAGGACTTGCTCAAGGATTACAAGGTCCATTACTTGCTCCTTCATAGCCTTCCCTTGTGCATCTAGTCATTTCACCCCATACTGATTTAACTTTTTCCCCATATCTGCATAAGACATACCATCTCCCTTCTTAAAATTGCATAATTTCATGCGAAAAGTTTCTGGAGTGATTCTGTACTCCTCAAGAACTGCTTTTTTGAATTCCTAAAAAAGTCAGTGCTTGATTTTCCTCCAGGTTTGTGTTGTACACATCTCTTGCTTTCTCGCGGCTCTTGGGTATCACCAGATTGATCCACAAGTCCTCTGGAATCTTTTCTCATT
Source organism: Sphenodon punctatus (assembly GCA_003113815.1). Taxonomy (NCBI): domain Eukaryota; kingdom Metazoa; phylum Chordata; class Lepidosauria; order Sphenodontia; family Sphenodontidae; genus Sphenodon; species Sphenodon punctatus. Next base: position 605,427 of record QEPC01006337.1, read on the forward strand.
TAAATATGTGCTGGACAGTTGTGGAAAATGTATCAATGCAATCACTTATTTTGTATAGGGGCAGTAGTGCGGAACAGTCTGATCAGCTGTTTTCTGTCTTTTTCTTGGCTGCTTCCAAAGGGTAGTGTGAGTTGGATTACTGCATCTGTCTGCACTTTCAGGAGAGCAAGTTGGTTTTCTCTCTCTTTCTTTTTCCTCCTGTTTCATTTTCTCCAGTTCGAACTGGATTTGTCATTCTTTTTCCTTTTTGTCTGTTCTCCTTCGCTCTAATCTGAGCTCCTGGTCCATTCTTATTCTGGCCATCTCAAGTTCAGGGTTTGAGTCTTGTCCCCCTGGTTGCCGATCAGTTGGAAGGGGGTTTTGAGGCTCGTTTGGCAGCACATCTCCATCTCCTGGTTGCTGGTCGGGTGGAGAGGGGTTTGGAGGGGGATTTGCTGCCCCCACTCCTTTCCCATCTGTTCCAGTAATGCTCATTTCAAAATCTCATATCAGCTGCTTCAGTTGCTGTTTAGTTTTCCCTTCTGGTTAGAGACCTTTCTTTTGGGCTTCCCTGCTCAGCTCTGACCTTCTCAGGTGGTGAAAGCCCTTTGGGGCCCTATTTTTCCACTGTCCCTGACCCAAAATTAAAACTAAATCAACAAACTCAGCAGACTCTGTTCAAGGATCTGCTTATTCAACTCTCAGAGCTGAGTTCCAGGCTCCTGGGACTCTCAGTCTCTGTAGGTATGGGATTTACTCCCCTCAGAGGATTCCAGTCGCCTGGCTATCCTCCCCTACTTTCTATACATTGGTTCACAAACTGAGTTTGACCCTTCTCGTTGGGCGCCAATGTCACGGGTTGGAGGTCTACACCCCCACTTTACCGGGTTTGAGTGACTCAGTTTCCCTTGCGTACAGCCCACTTGAATCAGTTTTTCTCTCTGGCCAATTCAAGCCTGCTGCAGGGACAACCCTTTTGTCACCCAAGGGCCCGATCCTTCCCGTTTACAGACTCTTTAAGCTCTGGGTTCCAAAGAGCTTGATAGCCCGCGTTGCTCACTTGTGTTCCAATGTTAGACACAGACACTTCTCCATAAAGATAAGAAGTCAGTTTATTGATTACATAAGCAAGATTTTTGATACAGAGTGGTTACTAGAAATCAAAGGTAAATATAACACATTCCTATATCTATACTGGTTGAGTTCCTAAATAAGCATCTTACCCTACAAGGTCCATAAGTTCTGGTTCCTCAGTCATAGATGTAAAATGACTGGGCACTGATCTCTTAGTTGCTAGAAAGCAAAATCATGCCCCTCAGGTCAGGGTTCAGCTCAGCCCTCCTCGCTGCAAGATGTTGAGTGAGTTCCCGATAGTCACTGTCCCCTCTGGGGTACAACTCCTTATATCCCCAGGAGGAAACCCCTCGTATCTTCTTGAGGCTTCTAGAATTCCTTTTGTTCTCTTTATCAGCTTCTATGTCTCTTGCACGTAGGCAATGGCTGCCTGCATTAGCATTTTAAATGTCTCTGGCCATCCATCTGGGGCAAATCCACAAACTGTCTTTCCATTTCCTGGAGCTTGGTCAAGTGTCACAGTCTTGATTTGAATTTTACAATTCTTAATACATGTTGAACCTTTTGCTTTACATATTTACTAGACTTGTAGTCTACATGTAGGCCAGTATCACATGTGTGTGACCCTATGTTCCTCCGTGACACACCCTACCCCTCAAACACCTTTTTCTCAGCCTCACATTTCTTAAAAGTGTAATGGAGGGGGAGAGACAAGACCAGCCCACAGCAACTCATTCAACCCTCCTTGCTGCTTGGGAGTGTGATTGTAAGCTCTAGGCTGGAAGGCTTCCAAAACAATGTAGCAGGGAAGCACAGAGACCAAACTTCCCTGGAGCAGAGAAACTCCTAATGCTTCATGCCCCCCCATGCATGCACAGCCTTGGTTATCTGAAAAGAGAGTAGAAATTTGTGTCTAAATTGCTGTGGTTAATAAATGAGACAGTGGCCCCCTGGAGTTTGGGTTCAGTCCTTGCATCCTCCACTCACATATTTTGTGTGTCAAGCCTAATAAATGAGTTTCCCTTTGCGTGTATTTCTTAGGCCGTTTTCACACGAATGCCCCCCCCCCCTTGCACACATTTTCGGGTGCCCATGCAAAAGCCACAGCAGGTGCAGGGCAGATCTGTGGGTGCCCGTGGGAACACCACTGGTGGTGGGTGGGGGTATGTGCGCACTCCACCCATCACCCACGCACAGAACAACAGGTGCCAATGTCTGACGTGCTATGGTTGGAGATAGGTGGAGGTGAGTGGGGGGTCTGTGGGAACACACCTCCATTCACCGCCCAACCACCCATTATGCCATTCCCCCATGCCCATTAGAAAAGGGCCTTATATGTTTCGGTTGCCCACACTCTGTGCCCACTCACAGGTTTAGCATTAAAAGTTTAATACATGGGCAGGTGTTCTTCCCTGCCACGTTCTTGCCCTCCTTAAACCAGTCGTGGTGCGAAGGGGGTGAGTGAACGCCACGGTACAGGGGTGGCACGTGGGTGATGGTTACATAGACATATGCCTATCTCCTCCCTCCTCCACCCACCTACATGTACAGAGAAACCACCATTTTCACCAGCTGCTATGTGCGTTGGCATTGGGTGGAGATGGGTGTTGCGTGGAAGTGCGCACGGACCCCCACCCACTGGCTTCACTGTTTACAGGGACTCCTCCCCCCCCCCCACATACCCATGCAGGGACCCATGTGTGCACTGCATGGAGGCGTCTTGTGTAAAAGTACCTCTTCCCACCAAAACTTTCAGTATACCACCCCCGTCATTCACAGCAAACCATGGTAACAAGAAGCTGCACCAGCTAATTCTTTTTTCCATGCTATTAAGACTCCAGGAGGAGGTCCAGCAACTGCTATCCCTGCCCACCCAGGTATAAACCCAAGATGTTCATACCTGGGTTTATACCTGCCAGCACCCAGTGGCTGGAAATAACGTTTTTTTATGCAGAGAATGCTGAATTATTGAGAAAACAACATACTTTACTGTGTGCCTATAGTGCAAATTGAAAATAAAATTGGAACCAAAAGCAATCAGTATTTGCATGTTGACATTAGGGATAGGTGAACAGATTGCTGTTCGGGTTCGGGCATTCGGTTCAGTCCGGTTCGGTTCGAGCGTTCAGTTCATTCGTCGAGTTCAGGTTTGGCTGTTTGGTTTGGGCGTGTTTGGTTCAGTTAGGGTGTTCAGTAAAAGGTATTGCGAGATCCTGTGATTGCACTGGAAACTGGAAATTCAAGTGCATGAGGAGCTGTGTGGCAAGAGAGTGTGTGTTTCTCTGACTGGCTGTTCGGCTTCATGTGTTTTGGCTGTTTGTGTTTGGTTTGGCTTTGATTGGTGAGTGTTGGTGGGTGACTGTTGTTGTTGGTCTGTGTGTTGGTCTGTGTGTGAGCTTTTTTGGGGGGGGGGAATGAAGAAGACTGTTGTCTTGACTCCCTGACTGGGTGTCGACTTAGTGCTCCCGGAGCCGGAGGAGGAGGAGGAGGAGGAGGAGGAGGAGGAGGAAGCCATCGCTGACCCAGTCCCTGGAACGTCTGTGGCAGGGATGGGCGAACACGGTTTGGAAGCTCGGATTTCAGCCCAAACTTGGCCTGTTTGGACGACCAAACCCAAACCCGAATACGAACATGAACTGACCGAACCGAACTGGATTCCAAACTTCGAAATGACAGAACAATTTGACAGTATGGCATGAGAGGCAGTAGGGCAGGTGGGCTTGGGCAGGCTTTGAACTAAGCCACCTGGGTGGAAAGACAGGCACCTTGGCATGGGAGGCAGGAAGGCGGACTGAGGCATGATTTGAGCTTGGCGGCAAGCTGGGCAAGCAGACAGGCAGAGTGGCATGAGAGGCAGTAGGTAAGGCAGGCTGAGACATTGGCAGTAGGGCACACAGAGGCTCGCAAATACTGGGCGAGCGAGAGCCAGTCAGCGTCACATAGGCAGGCCAAGATCATGTAGCCATATGCCAGCTTCCACGCTTACAGTTTGTTTCCCAAGGCCACCCTGCATCATGAGGTCAGTCAGATAAGGCAGCCGAGGCCGTCTAGTGAGAGAGAGAGAGAGAGAGAGAGAGAGAAAGGCGGGTGCCAGGCATTGGGAGGGCGGGACAGCACCTCAGAAGCACAGGAGCAGTAGCCCTAGCCCAGATTGAGGAGGAGGAGGAAGAGCACCGTCCCAAGACTGCCCCTGGCATTGTATGGTGTGTGCCACTGCACCATCACTCCTTGTCCAGGGGCAGCTAGGGGAATCCCAGCAAGGGAAGGTTGACCTTCAAGAAGAGCAACTGCTCCACAAACTTGGCCCTCAGTCTCAGATGGTGCAGGGAGCAAATGTTCCCCACCACAGAGAACACCTGCTCGCTGGGGACACTGGTTGGTGGGCAGGACAGGATACACTTAACCACTTTTGACAGGGCCTGCCACAAATTGGCCTTGCTGGCCCAGTAATCCAAGGGACAGCTGCTGGGATCAATGCATGGCTCCTCCTCCAGGTAGGTCTCCACTGCTGCTGAGGCGCCATCATACTCCCTCTGGTAGCTGTGGGTGGGCACCACCTGCCCCACTGCCCTCAGCCATGCTTATTGCCCTTTTGTGCTGGGCCCCATGTTCCCCAGATCCACAATCCCACCCTCCGAGAATCTCATCCAGGCTCCTCTGGAGACTATGGACCAGCGGGGTCCCTGGCTGAGGGTGCGGTGGAGCTGCTCACGGTCTCCATCATGGCCAGGAATGGTCTCAGGAAGACGAATGTGAGTGAGAATCTCCCATTCCTCCCTGCTTTACCTTGAGGTGCCTCAATGTCTGTCTCCAGTTCCACCTGATGCAGAGCGGCTTTCTGCTCAAGAAGCCGCTCGAGGATCAGGAAGGTGAAATTCCACCTGGTGGAGACATCTTGGACCAGCTGGTGCACTGGGGACTCTAGCTTGGCCTGCTTCTTCTGGAGGAGCTCGCCTCCCTTCACGCTGTGGTTGAAGAACCCCACCAGCTTCCTCCCCAGGTCAACAAGGGAGCTAACGGTGCCTGGCCCTATCCCCTTATTCCCCAAGCCCAGAGCATCCTTGACCACAAGATGGAGGGTGTGTGTGGTGCAAGGGATGCTTGTGAAGCCCCAGTCATGGACTGCCTTCAGAATATTGACTGTTTTGTCCGTGACCACACACCCCTTGGTGAAGGCCGCACCTGGTGTGACCAACTCCCTCACCATGGTATCCTGGGCTGCCTCGAGGTGTGGGAGCTGTCCATTACATGTGCCTGAAGCAGGGCCCACCTATAACCTGCTTCAGGACCCCTCCTGCCACTGCCAAGCACTGCCTCTAGGTCGTGCCACCAGTGGGCACTAGTCACTGCCAGGTAGGCATGCTGGGAGTTCCTGCAGGACCACAGGTCAGTGGTGAAGTGGACCGTGGCTCCCTCAGCCTCTTCCAGTTGCTCCCTCACCTGCTCCTTCAAAGCCCTGTAGAGCTGTGGCACCACAGTCTGACTCAGGGAGGAGCGGAAAGGCAGCTTAAACTGGGGGGTCAGGAATCCAATCTCCCGCTGGAAGCCTTTGTACTCTACAATTGAGATGGGCTGCCCATCCAGCGCAATCATCTAGGCCAACAGGCGCTTGGCATTCTCCTGGAAGAAGCCACGCCACGCTCCAGCACCCAATGGCCTTGGCAGCTGCCTCCACCCCAGCTCCTCCACAGTGGACTTATGCTTCTGGTGAGGCTCCTGCTCCTGTTCTGCCCCCATACTGTCCCTGCTAGAGGCAGCAGCAGTTGGTGCGGGACGCTTTCCCATTGAAGGAGCCGGGCGACTGGGCACTGCTGCAGTTGGGAACCCGCTGGCATCCACTTCCCCTGCCTTCCCACTTAGCATCAGAGCACTGTGGCATGCCTTGAGGTGCCTCACCACTGAAGTTGTCCCAAGTAGGGCTGATGCAGCAGCAGCTGTTACCGCACCACAATACCATGCCTAAACCTCGGCGTCCCATGTTGCACCTCGCAGAATTCTGCCCGGTACCCCGCGATTCTGAGATTCTTCCGCTACAAGAATCCGCAGATGCGGCATGTATGTGTTTCACCGATTTGCTGATCGTTACCGTTGTCGTATAAAATCAGCAGTCTTTTCCCGCGTTCCACCAATTTAATATATGAGACACAGTCATGAACGTTTATCGCGGTTCTGCGAAGGGAGTATGACTAGTATGCCGCTACTGCACTGTGCTGTCACACTGTCACGCTGACTGCTGGTGCTGTGTGTGGGTGTGTCTCTCTGTATCGCAGTAACTGCTCAATCTTCTCAATACATACATGCTGTCAGGGTCCGCTCGGCTCACAGCCGTCAATAATGGGTTTCCCCGGAGGCTGGGGGCGCCACTGTTAACAATGGTAAAGGGGTGGAGCCGCTCCTTGCGCTGATGTGTTCCCCTGACCCCGCCCCTCTCTCTGGCTAGTAAAAGTATAATGAATGACTCTGAGGCAGGTGAAGAGCCTCACCCAGAGTCCACCTGATGGAAATCAAGTAAAGGGCTACAAATAGAACCGGCGGGGTCATGAGCCACCGCCGGTAATCATTTCTGAGAGACTGGCCCCCTTGCTTATCTGGAGCATCGTGTTGCATCCTTGTGGAGTGAAAGTTCTGTGAGCCTGTGTATTCCTTGTGTCATTCCCCCCTTGTCCCTGGAGTCAGTGGTGAGTGGCTGGTTTATGTTAGTTCTGTCCTGTGTGTATTAGAGTGATAGTAAAGTGGGTTTCTGGTGTGTGGGTATTCCAGTTCCTCCTGCCCTTAAAATCCAGGTCCTGTGTTCCCCATTACAAACCCTTGCCTTAGTGTACAAGCCCTACCCTTCACCCGCTTGTGATATCCCTGCCCCCTTCCTGCCCCCTTCCTTTCCCCATACCCTGGGGTTTCCCTTTCCCCTCCTCCCTTTTTTCCTCACCATCCCCCACTCACGTTGTGCCCTGGGACCTGTGGAGCTCCCCGAGTGTGTGTTTGGAAGTGTTGTCCTTAGGGGCAAAAGGCTTCATCTCTCTAACCAGTCCCAATGACGATACGGGTTGCTCTCTGAACCTGAGAGAAAGCCCACCTTCTATCCTGAGGGACACTTTACCCTACACAGGGAAGTTAAAACTGAGAGCAAGTCGCCCCTTGTATATTTGTGTAGGTTTATTGGTGAGGGAGGTCCTCGTGGGTTTAGCTACCCCTTTTCCCTTCC
>QEPC01006337.1:613671-643059 GCA_003113815.1 Sphenodon punctatus
CACAGGGAAAGACAGATACACATGTATTCCCATTTTACATATGGGGAACTGAGACTGAGAGGTTTTTACTTCTCCAAGGCCACTCAGTGATTTCCTATTTCAATTAGCCCTGGTCTCCTAGGTCCAAGTCCATCAGCCCCTTATGCATTAGAGCTTTAAATCAGTCCTTATCATGTGGCTCAGTGTCTCAGTTTTGGGGTGGATGTAGAGAAGAGTCCACCCTTTTTCTGCTCAAGTCCCTTCTAATCATCTGTCTTATAAAGTAAGTAAGCATACATACACATTACACACACACACACACTCCACCATTGAAAAGACAAAATGGGTACGGCTAATCCACAAATGGTAGGTTGAATAATGCATATTTGAGGGGTATGCCTATGCCCCTTTTTTAATTCAAATGCATATTTCCCATCCCAACTATTATGGATGCATAGTTTCCCTCTGCCCCCCTCCACCAGGCCACAGCCATACATGATCCCTCTGCAACCATCCAGGCCATACACCCTGATCCCTCTGCAACCATCCAGTCCAGACCATCCAGGCCCCGCCAAAAATTCTTATACCCTTGCATTAGAGCTGGTTTTGAAGATTGCAAAAAAACTATAAATGCCCGGCCCCACACCATCCCCCTAGACCCTGTATAGTCTCATTTTTTTGTTTAAGATGAGTCCTTTAGGACATTGCTACATATCTCTGGGTGAATCCAGACATAACACAAAGCAGCCATTAAACACCCTTGGAGGCTACTTATATATGTGGCAGGGCTGCACAGTGAGCAGCCAGACACATTCCTGCCCAATAAGCGGGAGGGAGGCCGGCCGGGGGAAGAAAAGATGGGGAACCTTCCAGGTTTTCAGAGCACATCCAAGCATGCCTGCAGGCATCTGTTCAGCTGCCCTGCTGACAGGGGGGCCCCAGATGGAGGCCCATGCCCACCGTATCGATAATGGGTGTGGTACGTGGTCAAGTTGGTCCCATGACACCTTACCTGGGGGCTACAGACAGAAGCTGTGGTAGCAAGGCATTCCAGTTCCATGCTGTGGAACGGGTTAGCATCACAGAGACCCTGGACAGGTGTGCAGGCCACACCCATGTCGCTAAACCAACCGCAGCGGCCCTGTGACATTTCACCCATCTACATATGGAAGACGGTTCGCCTGTAAGGGCGTGGCAAGTTGGTGGTGTTTGTGGAGTGGAGGGAGTTCAAAAAGTGATAGAGGGAGCAGAGAGTGATTTGGGGACATGTTGAGCGGGGGAGAGAGCTGTGTGAGAGAGGTTGGGGGTGTGGTAGGAGAGCAAGCATTGCAAGTGTGCTGTGCTGGTGAGTTACGTTGGTGAGTGAGTGGCGTGAGAGGCCTGGAGCATGTACAGAAGGTGACTGAGGCATGTAACACTGGAGGTGTGCAGGGAGCGGTGGTGATAGTGTGGTGTGCTGCCTGCAGGTAAGAGGGTGTGTGTGAGGGGTGAAACCACCGGGTGGGGTTGTTGGCTCAGGATTCTTGTTCACAGTGTGTGTTTGCTGGTTGGGTACTGGTGAGTGGTTACAGGGTGCGGTGCTTGGTGCACGGGGAGTGGGCACGGTGGTGGGAGCACGATGCCTGTTATAGGCATCCCACAGGTGTGTGCTGCCATCCGCGCCATGCTGGCAGCATGTTTCAACCTCCTGGAGCAGGCGTATGAGTGGTGGGCCACCCTGCTGCTCCCAAGCCGCCGATGGTATACCCTGCCACAGACGGGCAGCCTACCCTGTCTCTTATACACATCTAGATGTGTATAAGAGACAGGTGTATGAGTGGTGGGCCACCCTGCTGCTCCCAAGCCGCCGATGGTATACCCATAGGCCCTGCCAGAGATGGGCTCTTATACACATCTAGATGTGTATAAGAGACAGGGAAAGAGGGGAATTTCTTGTCCAGCAGAGTGAGTGTTTAGGGGGTAAACTGCTCTGTGATGGTAGAGATAGGGAATCAGCCTACCAGATAAAACGTGATGCCTGTTTGCAATAAGCAATGCATGTCAGGGGATCATTTGGTGCTACATTTATCATGAGGCAAACATTGCTGTTAGTCTGCATATATGTATCAACGAACACCCTTGCGAACATGTGCACTTATGCATTGAGAGCAAATGGGGGGTGGGTTCATGTTCATAAGTACATAATATTGCATGGACACCATGGTATATAAGAGTGGCTCTAGGGTTACCACTGTCAGCTGTGATAAAAGAAGGAAATCTTCATCTTCAAACACCACCTGAAAAATCTACCTACCAGCAGTGGCTTCAGGTACATTTGAATATTCTCACTTTAAGTGCAATGTGTCATCTAGACTAGAGAATGGAGGGTAACTGTTCTCTCTGGGTACTGAGGGTAGGACAAGAGGCCTTGGGTTCAAGTTACAGGAAGGTATTTTTAGGCTAGAATATCAGTTGGGCAATTGATCTGCCTAGGGGAGCGGTGGACAATCTCCTACATGGAGGTTTTCAAGAAAAGGCTGGAGAAACATCAATCTAATAGTTTAGTCAAGCCTTAATCCAGGGCTGCACAAAATATGAGGGCTGCCAGTGACCCACAAGGACCTTTGTGGGTCCTTTATTTTTTTAAAAAAATATATTAAAAAAATTAAATAAATTAATAAATTAATACAAATAAATAAATTAGAAAAATATTTTTTTAACTTATTTGTATTTTTTATTTTTATTTTATTTTTATTTTTTTTAAATAATAACAAAACACATTAACAAAACAATAATATAATTTTCAAATATACATGTGTAAAAATATAAACTGTTTCTTTTTAATACTGTTTCATGAACTGTTTCATGAACCCCCTCCTGTATTTCCATGCCGTCCTCAAGCCTTTCTGGCTCGAGCCTTCAGATAATGTGCTGCAGCAGGCCCCTCACCTCTTCCCTCTACTCCAGCCGTAAAGCACACTCCATCATAGCCACTAGGATATAAAAGATGGAGGATATCTTCCTCCATCATAGCCACTAGGATATAAAATTGATAGTCACACTTAGAATCCAATATGACATATATCCTACTGGCAAGGTACAGGGTACAGGCAAAGTACAGGAAACTGTCACACTTACCAAGCCGGTCTTGGAGGACAGCCAGTCCTCTTAGCACCCTCACTATCTTCCTGCTTGCGATACAGCTCGTAGCTGTCATTCTGCAGAGTCAAATCCCTGTTGTTCTATTTAACTATATTTTTTAAAAAATATATTTTTACATTAGTGTTACTGTTTTGTAATAATACAATCATTACAGTGTTGTGTTGCTCACGGCATACTTTCTATGCCCCAAAATATGATTTCTTATTACATTAACCTATAGAAAATCTGGGGAGTTTCCTCACATATCCGTGGAGAAACTTTAAGCACGCTGCGTCGCTGTTAGGCAACAATCAACAACGCCAGCTGAGGAGGGAGATTTAAACTGGGTGGGCACAGTAAAGCACTGGGACGTGTTGTGAGGGAGCCAGGAAGGAGGGATAGGAGAGCAGAAGCGGGCAAGAGAGTCTGAGTCACCTCTCCCACCCCTCTGTGTTGGCTGCCAGTTGTGTTGGGTGTACTCCCTCGCCTCGAGTGTCGTGTCCCTGGTCTGTGTGTTGAATGCCCTCCTCTGTGTGTTCTGCTAGTTGCATCCAGGCTAGCACCTGTGCTTTTCACATCCCACGCCAGTCGACTCGCTTCTTCTCAATTCATTACAACATTGTTGCGGCCAGTGGGCTTATCTACTGTCCTTGGAGCTCCTCTCCCCCATCCCCTCACGTCCCTTCGAGTCACCCATTCATTGCTGTTGTTACAGGTGCATTCTGCTGCTGGAGATCATGGCTGGATGCTTCTCTTCCCCAAGGCTCACGGGCATATTAGCAACCCATAGCTGGAGCTTCCGTGAGACAATGACCCTGTGTGATCTTTGGCATTCCCTGGCCGTGCAATTGCTTGCCAACTGCCCGGACATCCACACAGGTACCTATGCAAGTCTCAGTTCCGGGCTCCGCTACTTTGGTTATAAGTTGAACGCCCTTGACTTCCAGCTGCATACATAGACACTGGGCTCCCATGCCTTTCCCGATGGTCGCATCCCGGAGATGATGTGTTCGCATGTGGTGTGGTCCACGGCAGAGACTGTATCCGCTATGTATGTGTGCAGCATGTCCTCCTTCACAGCCTGTCTGGCAGAGGGGGGCCTTCCATGTCCGTGTCCTTCTTTGGCTCTGTCCACGGGGCCCGTGGGTACCGGCGGTCACATGGTGCTGCCTATTACCGCCTGTTGGAGCTGGGTCACCTTCCGTGGCCCCCAGATAATGACTATGTCTTGCCGGAGCCCACCAGGGTGGAGATGACGGGGCTGGCTGGTGTGTGCTCTCGATCCGATGTGCAGTTTGGGCTTGCAATGCTGGATTTCTTTGAGGCTTACTACCTGATCGCACACTACATGTCTGAACTGGGATACCCTCGGGGCATGCTGCAGTGGTCTCACTACATGCACCTGGCGGGCCACCCGGCCCCAGGCCCCTTCTTCGCCCTCTGAAGCTGGCTGTGCCTGTTAGTCCCCCTGTGCCTTCCTTGCCCTCGGTGTGCTCCCGCGGCCCACCTCCACCCTGTCGCCGTGGGTCACTTCCCTGCCCGCCTCCTCCATTGCTTCCTCCAGTGCTTCCCTATCCTGGATTCCCTACTACAGCTGTGATTCCTCCTGTGCCGGTCCCGAGTTATGCCGAGTACCCCACCAACCACCCGTGGGACTCTGTGACCATGTGTCCTTATCATGTTCCTCCCCGCACCCGGACAAGACTGACAGTTGTTTGATTTCAAACTTAATTGATTACTGCACTGCACTATAACGCACTCTGTAAGTTGGTTGAACTTGGGAGGTTTTTGTTTTTTTCATTCAATAAATAATAATTTCTTTTTAGTTGTCTCAGTCTGTTGTCTCACTTTCCAGACAACTGCCTCCTCCCACCCAGCCAAGAGAGAGTGTTTTACAAACATCTTGAATTTGAACTTGCAGCCCAAGTTAACTGGCTGGCTGGCTAATAACTTTGGCCAGTGCCAGGCAGCCAGTTATTAGGAGGGAGGGGAGTTGAGTGGACTGAGGTAGTACCCTGCCCCCACCCCCAAAAGTTGGAGGAAGGAATCTGTTTGGTTCACCACTACTAGTAGCTAGCTGCTGCCTATCTATGGCTAGCCAAATGTCCCCTCCCCCACCTTTGGGGCACTCAGCCTAAAAAGGCTGGCCCAGGCAGTGAGGGAGTAGCTCAGATGCATTGTATGTTATCTTAACAACACATCTCTGAATTTGAGAGAGCATAGCTGGGCTGGCTACACCAGGTTTAGCTGGAATCCAAAGACCAGTTCTCTCTCAGCCTCCTAAAGGGAGTAAGGATTTAAAACTGCTACTGCTCTTCCAAGATGATCTAATGTCAGTAAAAGCGTCTTTATAAATGCCTCAACAGCTGACTTCAGTTTTGCCAAGTTACTGTTTTGTTACCAAAACATCTTTGCAAGGCGTAACTATATGCCACTTGTGTCTACCTCTGTTTTTGGAAGATACTTATAGGTCCAACAAAGAATTTTGATATACCTTGTGTCTGTCAGCATAAAAAGGCTGGCCCGGGGGTGGGGTGGGGTGGAGTAGCTACTGGTAGGCTAGCCAAACGTCCCCTCCCCAACCTTCGGGGCAAGCCTGAGCTGAGTGAATGACTCCCAGACACATAATACTCAGCTTGCCACTAGACAATCGGCACCTCCCACCCAGTCAAGACAGAGTGTTTTACAAACAACTTGAATTTGAACTTGCCACCCAAGTTAACTGGCTGGCTGGCTGTCTAATAACTGCGGCCAGTGCCAGGCAGTCAGTTATTAGGAGGGAGGGGATTTGAGTGGACTGAGGTAGTACCCCGCCCCCACCCCCAAAAGTTGGAGGAAGGAAACTGTTTGGTTCACTACTAGCAGCTAGCCGCTGCCTATCTATGGCTAACCAAATGTCCCCTACCCCAACTTCGGGGCACTCAGCCTATAAAAGCTGGCCCAGGGAGGGAGTAGCCCAGATGCATTGTATGTTATCTTAACAACATATCTCTGACTTTGAGAGAGCAAAACTGGCTACCCCAGTTTATCTGCAATCCAAAGACCAGTCATCTCTCAGCCCCCCAAAAGGATTAAGTAAGGATTGAGAACTGCTACTGCTCTTCTAAGATGATCTAATGTGTCATTAAAAGCATTGAACTTGGGAGGGTTTTGAAAGCATTGGTCTTTAAAAGCATTGAACTTGGGGGATCTGTGCATGCGGCAAGGCTAGCGGCTGGGAATAGCCTGAGCTCCGCTTCCCCCAGCTCCAAAAGCAATCCTAACTGTTTAAAAAAGAAAGAACAAACAACCTACTTGTTGAAGAAATGTCTACAAGAAGCAAGCCAAGACAGAAAATCTCTCAAGCTAACGCTTTGGAGAGGTTTTGCCAGAGAAATCAGCCCGAGGAGAAAAGCCAGGAGAGAGAGGATCGCAGCGGCAGTTTGAAGATGGCTGCGGCAGTGCTGACAGTGCGGGAACATGAAACTGACCAGGCCCCATCCAGCTCTGATGGGGAGGAAGGTGAGGCTTCTATCACTCTAAAAAACTTATTAAAACAAATGAAAGAGGAGCTCAAAAGAGAAATGAGGCAGATAAAACTGGCTGTTGAAACTGGCAACAAAAAACTGGAGGGGATGGCAAAGAGGGTGGAAGCTACAGAGGAAAGAATAACAGAGCTGGAGGAGCAGTCTCTGATCTCTCATGAACAGATCAATAAATGGAAGGGGGAGACTGCTCTACTATCTGCCAAGTGTGAAGATCTAGAAAATAGATCGAGAAGGGGAAATTTAAGGATAATTGGAGTCAAAGAAGCAGGGGGTACAGAAAAAATAAATGAAATAATAGGGGCCATTTTAAAAGAAAATTTCCCTGAGGAGGTACACTTCCACTCTGCTCCTATTGATCGGGCCCACAGGACAGGGCGCCCTCCACAGAAAGAGTCAGACCCTCCACGCCATATTCTTGTAAAATTTGCAATGTTCTCCACCAAGGAAGAGATTCTTAGGGCAGCCAGAGCGAAGAAGAAGCTGTCTTTTCAACAAAAATACATAAGACTGGTACCAGACTATGCAGCGGAGACAATTAAAAAGAGGATGAGGTGGAACAAATATTTCGGTGAATTAAATGAAAGAAATCTGAAGCCAAGGTTATTGTTCCCAGCGAAAATGCTGATCTTTGACAATGGGAGAAAGAGGTTCTTTGAGGCCACAGAGGACCTGGAGATTTTCTTGGCAACGCAGCCAGCTAGAGCCAGTGGAAAGGACTAAAGACAATCAAAAAGAAAAAAAAGGAAGGTGCAGAGAGATTTAATTGCAGCCCTTACAGAACTTTGCTGCTGTGCATACTGGAAGAAGAAAATGGAGGAGAAGAGTTTATAGGAACAGATGCTCGCAGCACTACTTTGGCATAATTCCTTTGTGGGTTGCTGGAATAAGGAATTGTTTAACAGTTGATTTGTGGAAAAAAGAGAAGCAGAAGGTGAGGTTTTTCATTGAGCTGGGGTGTGTGTGAAGAAGGGCACACCGTAGACTTTCTCTTTAAGTTTTGGTGGTTTCACTCCCAGCAGATCCTCACAGGGGAGACATGGGAATCAGGGATGGCAGGCATTTTGCTTGCATGTGGGTGGGAGGGAGTTTGGTTCTGGGAGATTCACTTAAAGTTTGTTTTAGTGGGAGGGAGGGGGAGAAGGGGAGGGAATCACACACAAAAAGGGAAATGATTTATAAAGAGAACTTTTCTGTCATGATGTTGGTATCCTGTTACAAGACTAAGCAGAACTTCAATAGGCAAACCCTTTCATTAAATAGGGGAGTAGTATGCATAAACTTAGTAGAAAATGTGGCTGGTTGCAGCTTTAAATTGTTTTTTACTCTGAATGTTGGGAGAGGTTAAGACAGTTACTTTGAATGTCAAAGGCCTAAATTCCCCCCAGAAAAGAAAGAGGGTGAGGGATTTTATGGTGGAACAGGGGGCAGACATATTTTTTCTCCAAGAGACACACCTCCTGACAAAAGATGTTCCCAGGTTTGGCACTACCAGAATGGGAGGTTTATGGGCATCTTGTTGCAAAAAGAAAAAAGCAGGGGTCATTATCGGTTTTGCCAAACATAAAGACTTTAAGCTAGAAAGTTATATTAAGGATAAAGAGGGCAGATTCCTTTGCTTAGTGGGAATGCTATCAGGCTGGCAGGTAACGTTAGCAAATATATACGCCCCAAATGTTGGGAGGACTGCATTTTTTAAAGATTGCTTTAAAAAAATTGCTGAGATAACTAAGGGTACAGTCATAATCCAAGGAGATTTTAATGCCACCCTTTCAGAATTAGATCATTCCAGCTCAGGGGGATTAAAATGGGAGCAAAAACAACTGAATAAGATGATAAATTTGTATGGATGGATTGATATTTGGAGACTGCTAAATGGTAGGGAAAGAGACTACACATTCTTTTCTGCCATACACAACACTTATACACGTATAGATCACGTGTTGATTAGTAAAACTGAGGCTTATAGAGGAAAAAAAAGTTTAATAATCCCTGTCGTGATGACAGATCACAACGCTGTGACCACCATATTCAGACTCCAGGGGGATCAGCCACGAAAGGCCTTTAATTGGCAACTAAACAGGAATTTGCTCAGAAATAAGGAGAGTAAGAGTCAAATAGAAGAAAAGTTAGTAGAATTTTTTGATAATAATGAGGGATCTGTTAGCTCGCCTGCTACCTTATGGGAAGCTGCAAAGGCGGTAATTAGAGGGAATATAATTGCTCTGAATACAAAAATACTGAGGGACAAGAGACAACAAAAAAAGGAGATCTATGCAGAGTTGCAAAAACTTGAGGCCCAAAATAAATTAAAGTCTACTAAAGAGTTAAGACAAAAAATAATTAAGAATAGAGAGATTATAAACACTCTAGAAATAGATAAGATTAATAATCAGCTAAGGAAAATAAGATTCCACTACTTCGAGAATAATAACAGAGCAGGCAGAACTCTTGCCAATTTAGTCAAAGTAAAGCAGAGGAAGGCACTTATTCAGAGGGTCATCAATAAGAAAGGCAACTATTGTACTGAGCCACAGGACATAAAAGAGACTTTCTTAGAATTCTATAGGGGAGTCTACAAATCTACTAACCCAAGTGATTCAGAAATAGCGAAGTTTCTGGAGGGGATAAAGTTACCTAAACTAAATTCTGGACAAGTGGCTTTTCTTAATTCAGAAATCTCATTACAAGAAGTCCACAAGGCAATTTCGGCTGCAAAGAACAACAAGGCTGCAGGACCCGATGGGTTCCCTAGTGAATTTTATAAGGCCTTTGCGGATAGGCTCGCTCCATACCTTATGACAGTGTTCAATAATATCCTAGTAGAAAGAGCTATGCCGGAAAACTTTTATAATGCCACCATAACTCTAATTTTAAAGCCTGGAAGGGATCCGGATAATTGCGGTAGTTATAGACCAATATCACTTTTAAATGCAGACTACAAGATCTTTGCAAAAATTCTTGCTGACAGGTTTAAATCAATTAGTGGGGAAATAATACATAAAAATCAAACGGGTTTCATCCCGGGCAGACAGGGCAAAGATAACATAAGAAAAGCAATGAACATAATATATACTTTGAATAAACAAAAGACCCCTGCTATGATAATCTCTGCAGACGCGGAGAAAGCGTTTGATTTTGTGGAGTTAAAATGTCTATATAAAGTGTTGGAAAAGATGGATCTGAAGGGCAATTTTTTGGAATGGTTGTCGGCAATCTATTTAACTCCGCAATCTAGGCTTCTAATCAATGGAGAGTGCACAGAACCTTTTCAATTGCAAAGAGGAACCCGGCAGGGCTGTCCTCTCTCTCCCCTGCTGTTTAACATAGTATTAGAAGTTCTGGCATCAGCGATAAGACAAAACGAGAAAATAAAAGGGGTACAAATTGGACCTATAGAAAACAAACTATCTTTATATGCGGATGATCTGCTCCTATTTGTGACCAGGCCAGAGGAGACCCTGCCAGAACTGATTAGGGTTATGGATAGCTTTGGGAAAGTTGCTGGATATTCAATAAACAAGAGTAAATCATATGCTCTGGTCTTTGGCTACAGTGGAGAACATGAGGATCGGATTAAAAATCTATCTCCTTTTCCTATAGAAAAGTCCGCACTAAAATATCTAGGGGTTTCCCTTACCAAAAATCCAAAAGAGCTATACGCAGCAAACTTTCCCCCATTAATAAAACTTTTGAGAGAGGAAATAAAACCCTGGCGCAAACTGATGACATCCTGGCTAGGTAGAATAAATTTATACAAAATGATGATTCTCCCCAAGTTTATTCATAAATTTATGGCTTTACCGATTACCTTGCCTGAATCCTTTTTCAAGTTTAGTGAGGACCTCCTGAAAGATATTGTATGGAATGGCAAAAAGCCAAGAATTAAGAAAAGCTCCTTGATGCAACTCAAAGAGAAAGGGGGTCTTAACCTTCCTAATATAAAATTATATCACAAAGCGTCAATTTTAACAGGGATATACGATTGGTATCATGAAGAAACTGCTCCTGAATGGGTGAGACTAGAAAAGGAAATCTCTCAAGTGAAGACACTAAAAGATCTTATAGTGGATCAAGGGAACCTGTTCAGTAAAATCCCCAGGGAACACCCCTTTGTCGGTACTTTATGCAGGCATTGGTACAACACAAGAAAGAAAATGGGAATAGGAGGGAGTTTCTCCCCATTCACACCCATAGACTCAATACAGGCAAAAAAACCAGTAATTGCTCCAGGTCTTCGTAATTTACTGAGAAACAAAGGTGTTGTGAGGATGGGCCAATTGTTTCCAGGAGGGAAATTTTCAACCCCAGATAGGTTAGAAAAGACGCTTCAGGGAAAGGTGGATCATTTCCAATATTTACAGCTAAAAGGACTAGCAAATACAGCCCAGAATGTAGAAAGCTTCAGTAGAGAGCCATACAAATTAGAAAAATTACTATTTAATAGAAGTGAATCCTCGGGCCGCTTAGGTAAAATATATAAAGCTCTAAAAGAGATTAACTACAAATCACCTTTAAGTTACATGGAGGCATGGAGAAAAGATACAAAGATCCATTTAGGCGAGGAGGAGGAAAGAAAGATATGGAACCACATGAATAGATGCATGACCTCACTGGAAGTAAGAGAGGTACAGATAAAATTAATATTGAGATTTTACTTAACCCCTGTAAGAATGAGATTTGCGGATTCTTCCGGGAAAGGGTTCTGTTGGAGGGGTTGCGGCTATGTGGGTACCTACAAGCACTGTTGGTGGGAGTGCCCGGTAGTACGCTCATTCTGGGGCAAAGTGTGGAAATTAATTAACAAAGTTGTGGGGGAGGTGGTCCCATACAGAATGGAAACTGCTCTACTGGGGCTATACCCCATTACAGAATGTGTGTTAAAATTTCAGAGCTCTTGCAAGGTTATTTGCTTGGCCGCAATTTCGTTGATCGCCAAACATTGGAAAGGATCTGAAGAACTTAATATGGAAGAACTGTACCAAAAGTTATGGTTCTTGTATTCGATGGAAATGCTCCACGCAGAGCTTCAGAACAATAGGCATAACTTTGAAGAAACCTGGTTGCCAGTGATAACTGCCCTGGATGAAAAGAAACAGGGGAAGATAGAACATCACCAGCTCCTCTAACTTAAGATACTGGGGCCAAGTCTTGACAAGAGAAAAAACTAACTTTTTGGGTGCGGGGTTTTGGTTCTCTACGTTGGGTTTTAAAAAAAGGTTACTTAATATACGACATGCGATATCTGATCATAATTGCCGTTTTCGTCTTTTATTGTACGGGTTTTTTACCGCATGATCGTTATAATCAGTGAATTATAATGTAAATGATAAAAGTTTATAAATAAAAAATACAAAACAAAAAAAAGCATTGAACTTGGGAGGATTTTTTTATTCAATAAATAATAATTTCTTTTTAGTAGTTTCAGTCTGTGTTCAAACTTTCCAGACAACCGAGGGGTGGGGGGGGGGGGGTGGGGAGAAGATACTGCTAGCAAAATGACACTAATGTGTCATTAAAAGCATCTTAATGAATGCTTTTAACCGGGGGGGGAAGAGCCCAGCTGCAGAAGCCATGCTCCGCCTGTAGCGGCAGTCAACAAACCTGGCCGATGACTTAATGGTTAAGTCTCCCTCCCTTGGCAACTGCGATGTGTATGTAATTGCACCACCCCCGCGGCTTTACGTTGTTAGCTTTGGAATTTCAGCTGAATTTTTCAAACTTCAAACTTAAAATTCCCCTTCCCCTCCCCCTTTGCACACACAACAACAAAGGTGTTAAGTTAACTTTAAACAAGAATGAAAACTATTGGTGTCTAATGATTGTAGAGATATATCCTACTCGGACCGGCGCTGCTTGGAGGACACTGCTTGGAGGACAGCCAAAGAGTGTGATTGCCAAATTGTATAGTGCTGGCCAAGTGCCACTTTTGTTGATAAATAATAAATAAGTTAATCACTATTCATGCCATCCACAGGGGCAGACGACACGTACAGGTCGTACATGTATTTGGCTGCAGATAATGAGTTTGGACGGTGCACCTTATCAACTCTTCTTTTACTTTTATTTTGATTCAATACCATGAGTCCATACTTCTGAAAAGTTGCCCAGACAGAAGATGCGTCATGCTGTACAGTTGATCTACTGAACTGCTATCTGTGTTGTTCTCCTGTGCATCGTCATCACTGTCTTCGCAAAGCCCTTCAATCATGTGCATGGCAATGTCATGGCGTGCAGCTACAGCGGCTTCTTCACCACCCAAGACCTTCGAAATGTTCTTGAACTGTGGGTCCAGAGCAGTCGCCATATGGTACAACGTCTCTCCACCAGTCTTCTGAAACTGGGTGCTGTTGCCAATCATGTTCTTTAAGGAAATTCCCAAACTTTCAGCCCTCTGTCCATCGTCCTGTAGTGCTAGAGAGTTGGTGATGTCTGCGACTTGTGTCCTCAATAATACGAGTGAGGCCAAGCTCTGACTGAGTGTTGCATTGGCCCTGCTCACGAACTCCGTCATGACTTGAAAGGGTGCCAGCACAGCAACGAGAGCTTCTATTGTATCCTTTGTATGATATTTAGCTGCATAGCGGGGGCATCTTTTACAGACTTTGAGGCCACAGCAAAGAAATTCTTAATCGCAAGTCATTGCGAATGTAGTCTTTTAAGCATCTGATAAGTTGAGTTCCAACGCGTGCAGACATCGTTTGGGAAGAACTGAAGTGCAACTTGTCCCTCCTCCTGTATTTCATGGAGCACGTGGCGAGATATTGCCAGTCGATGAAAGTGTATCACCAACTTCTTTGCATGCTCTACTGTGTCCTTCACCGATGGGTCCGATTCTAGAATTTTTTTTGCCACCAGATGCATCGAATGAGCCATGCAGGAAACATTTTCACACCTGCATTCAGAAATCCCTTTCACAATATTTGCCCCATTGTCTGACACAGTGCACCCAATGGAGAGATCAAGGGGAGCCAACCATTCATGTGTCAATTGTGATAATTTAACATGGATGTTTTCAGCAGTGTGTTGTTCCGGAAAGTGTTCCAATTCAAGTATGGCTTGCTTCCTTACCAGTCTGCTTTTGGGGTTTCGATTAATCCAGCGTGCAGTAATGCACAGGTACTCCATGCACTGTGCACTTGTCCACATGTCCGTGGTTAAGTGCACAACCTTGCCCTCGCAACCAAGCATAGCAGCTGATACCGCTTTGCATGTTTCGATGAAAAGTTTTGGAATAGTCTTCTTTGCAAAATAATATCTCGAAGGTACATTCCATCGTGGGGCCATTCCTTCCATTACTTCCCGGAATCCCTTGTTCTCAACAAATGAGAACGGAAGCATGTCGACTGCCAGCATCTTGGTCACGAGTGCTAGGTAGTACTGTGCAGTAGGGTGAGATGCTGGCCATTTGTTTTGGTATTGCAGAGATTCTCGTAATGTGGTCTGCACAGTCCTATCACTAGTGGTGTTTATAGAGGGATCCTTGCTGTTGCTTGTAGTTTTTCAAGGGTACATTGAGAATGGACTGGTGATGCTGCTTCATATGGCTGCGCATACCACTAGTCCCAGGCCGGCTCTTCCCTCCTTCGGTCCCTCTTGTTATTTTCCTTGCACAGTATTTGCACTTCACTACTAGTTTCTTTGCATCACATGCAGTGAAATGGTCCCAGACATCTGACCTTAGTTCTTTTCATTTGTCTGCATTCCCATCGGTGGTGTTGTTGCTTGTTCCTTGCTGTGATGATGATACAGCCTAGTGATTTGTTGATGTGAATGCCACAGGAGAACACGCCAGCGTAGAGTTTTTGGTCATGGTAAGAGCCACTGATGTTGGAGTGCTGGCATTGTTTGATGTTGTGGTGTGGTTGGAGCTCAGAGTCGTCGATATACGTTTCGATGAAGCTTTGTTGAAAATCGCTGCAATGTTATTACGCGTACTATATTGCAAGGGCAAATGTACTTCCCGTTTGACATTTAAGGGGTTTTGATCAACTCGTAGCCTTTTCCACAGTTGACTGGAGGCTGAGGATTGTGCATTATGAGGGGTGTACAATGGATGATCAAGATCGTCGTCGTCTTTGTTAAATTCCAAATCTTCCGTCATAACATCACTATTGTTCTCGTGGCAGTCATGATGAGAAATGTCTGCGGAACGCATAGTGGTGTTGTCATGCGCACTCACCCCCGGCTCGCTTTACAGAGCGCGTTCTTCTTCCACATCGAGAGCTGAAGTACACAATTGGGTCCGGGTGTTGTCGCTGTATGTCCTCAATGGCTTCTGCATGCATTTTTGAGACTGCACAGATGTGCTTTCAAGTTGAAGCTCAAAAATCTCATCATCAATGCGCTGTGACAATTCCACATCTTTGTTGGAGTCCATGGATGATTCTCCTACGGTAGAGGGTGAGTCTGCATCAAGAAAACGCATCAGTGCATCCTGCGCTGAACCTTAGAAACCTATTAACACATGTTTAGTCGGCGGCGGTGCCCAATGTTTATAACTGCCAGGCTGTGACAATGGTATTTTTGCTGCCAAAATACGCATTGTTCGCAGCATCTGTGACAATTCCACACCATCAGACTGCCGGTGGGTGTCTGGTAGCAACTTAAGAGGAGCCTGTGATTGTTTGGCTGCTGACTGAGGTTTTGAACTGCCCAGCTGCGGCAATGCCATTCCAGCAGGTGAAATCTGCATTGCAATCTGCGGCTGGGACAATTCCTTAATGGCAGAATGCTGTGGGACTTCTTGTGTAAACACAAGAGGAGGCTGTGAGATGACCGGGCCAGAAGCAACAGCAGGAGCATCCACACCAGATTCAGGGACTTGTGGTGTGCAAGGAAACACTGTGTCCTGTACCCTTTTCTTTCCACTTCGAAGTGACAAGACATTGCTTAGGGTCGTCCTACTGCTGCGAGTTGTAGTTTGCTGTCCAGAAGAGGAATTATCATGTTTCCGCTTAGCAGATTCTGCTGGCATCTCTATAGCCTATGGAAACAAAACCTGAAAAAAGTGTGTCCGAATAAGTCAATAAGGAATTTGTAATGAACAAAATATACACACATAAATGTTAGATAACTCATTGTGTTACATCAAAAATGAGTTTGAAAAAAACCAATCACAGTACATTGGCTACTATAGCAGACCTAATGTTATCATAGAACATGGACATGTCAGATTGTGAAAGGTGTACGCCGTCAACCAAAAACATA
Source organism: Sphenodon punctatus (assembly GCA_003113815.1). Taxonomy (NCBI): domain Eukaryota; kingdom Metazoa; phylum Chordata; class Lepidosauria; order Sphenodontia; family Sphenodontidae; genus Sphenodon; species Sphenodon punctatus. Next base: position 629,505 of record QEPC01006337.1, read on the forward strand.
TCACTACAGGTGGCTATAATGTTCCTGCGCCAGACAGCAACATACCAATATACTTAAGGAAAGCACCCACACACTTATTAACATTTCTGACAGATTTATTAATACCACGCATATTTGTGCTATATCGGTTGCAAATGCGAATGATCATGTCCGAAAAGAGAAGATTACAACCAGGAAAAAGACAGTTGATTGCCATTAAATCATTTCTCATTTTCTCCAGAAGCTCACCCCCTTTGAGCATGCCAATATCGTTACCACCAGAGTGGATTACGATGCACGAAGGCAGGTCAGAATGGGATGAAATGAATTGCCTTTCCTTCTTTAAAGACGGCAATACATTGGACCATCGCATACCCCCCCCCCCTTCTGATCCATCTCACGGTAACATTACGTAAATTAAAATTGATCTCCATGTCTTCTGTGCTGCAGAATTGCTTGAGTCTTGTGATGTATGAATCACCAATGATCCAAATGTTCTGCATCATTACTTACTAGAACACGCCAAGCAATTACTTATCAGTAGGCTGTCATTTAAAAAATGTATTTCAGAATTGTCTGAAATGAACTCACCTAAAGTCTGTGGTGGAGCAAAAGATGTCTTTTTTCCTGCAGTCTGTCTGCAGAACGTATCATGGGAGTTGATCTGCACAGTAAATGGAAATTGAGGATGTTAGCGCATGTGTATTATTTTTAGTTTACATTTTTAAAAAATATATATTTTCTCTCCTAAAGGATGTTTTCATCTCTTTTTTGGTAGAAGTACAATTGTATTTCACTATAATAACTACATGTTAACTATATTTCACTATACTATTAGTATCTTAGTATTGTACAGTATACACTATACAGTAAAACAGTATACACTATTGTAAGTGAATATAGTATACAATTGTAGAAAGATATAATGTAAGATATTAGTTTTGATATTATTATATTATTATGATATATGTTGTAGTGAGAATTGAAATAATATTTATTATTACATTATACTATGATATTATACATATTGTATGTTATAAGTAATATTAAAATATATATTATCATATATAAAATATTACAAAACAGTAGTACATTATGTATTGTAAATGATCATTGCATAAGATTAAATATTCATAAGCAGGGGCCTAAAAATCATGGAACTGAAATAAACATACCCAAAAAATTTCAAGGGACTCTCAAGTTCATGGGAATGGGAAGAGTGGCAATTGAAGAACAACATAAGGTTGCTGCCTCATGAACAATGTTCTTTGGGATGGCTATAAACATTGTCACAATGCCAACCCAACTTCAAAGTACTGTTTGAAATGAGCTGCAAGGTTAATTGTTTACTGCATCTGGCCTTGAGACTGTCATCGTTAGTGTGATTGTTCAAACAAGTAATCTGTGCTTGATATAACTGTGTATATAACGACTCCCGAGAATGTCCCATTGGTGAGAATGTTCAGAGCCAGCTCGCAGAACCATTGCTTGCAAGGCAGCAACCTTGAGCCACACCGATCTGGTGGGGATTTTTATCTTTTTAAAAAAGACACTGCCTGCCTGATTGGGGAAATAGACAATGATTGGTGGGGCGGGGAGGGACTGCCAGGAGCGTCAGCCCATAGAGAGCCAGGAAGAGGAGGGGGCATAGCATAGCCGGTAGTCATGGTAGCCACGGAAGCTGCTGGTGAGTCTGGAGCAGGGACTCGGGGTCGGGGAAGCACATGGGGAAATAGACACGTCTGGGGGGGACTGTTGGGAGAGTCAGATCATAGAGAGCCAGGAGGAGGGGGGCATAGCATAGCCGGTAGCTGCGGTAGCCTCGGAAGCCGCCAGCGAGCCTGGAGCAGGGACTCAGGGTCGGGGAAGCACATGGGGCAATAGACACAGCCGGGGGGGGGGGGGATGTAGGGAAAGAAAGCCCATAGAGAGCCAGGAGGAGGGGGGGCATAGCATAGCGGTAGCCGCGGAAACCACTGGCGAGCCTGGAGCAGGGACTCTGGGTCGGGGAAGCACATGGGGAAATAGACACATCCGGGGGGGGGGGGATTTTGGGAGAGTCAGCCCATAGAGAGCCAGGAGGAGGGGGGCATAGCATATCTGGTAGCCACGGAAGCTGCCAGTGAGTCTGGAGCAGGGACTCGGGGTCGGGGAAGCACATGGGGAAATAGACACAGCCGGGGGGGGGCTGTTGGGAGAGTCAGCCCATAGAGAGCCAGGAGGAGGAGGCGGCATAGCATAGCTGGTAGCCGTGGTAGCCATGGAAGCTGCCGGTGAGCCTGGAGCAGGGACTCGGGGTCGGGGAAGCACATGGGGAAATAGACATGGCTGGGGGGGGCTGTTGGGAGCGTCAGACCATAGAGAGCCAGGAAGAGGGGGGGCATAGCATAGCCGGTAGCCGCGGAAGCCGTAGAAGCCGCTGGCAAGCCTGGAGCAGGGACTCAGGGTCGGGGAAGCACATGGGGAAATAGACACGACGGGGGGGGGGCGCTAGGTGGTCAGTCAAGGGCGAGGCAATAGCTGCAGTCGCCGTTTGCCTACCATTCACAACAAAAGAATTGGTACAGCATCACAGTTATTAACCCTATACAGTACAGTTTCTACCAAATAAACCAATGATCCCTCCATCCATTCAACCAACAGGCATTATCATGAACAAAAAAAGCAATAAAAAAATATCAAGCGCAAACAATATCTACCCAAACCGAGTGATAAACAAAAAAGGCTCATAGCAATAAAGAACATGTGAAAAAAAGATAATGGAAAATGTAAAGTGCAGCTGTAGCAGGATTACCTTAGCTGCTTTAGCAGTAAATTAAAGCACAGTTTAGAAGAATTAGCAGAAAAGTTCAAACACTTACACAAAAACCTTATGTTATCCAAAATTGATGGTATTCTATGAATTAGGAGGCAGGGATAGGACTCTCTCTCCTCGAGTCGCTGCAGTGCTTAGTCACGGAGCGTGGAAGATCAGAGTGTGTTAACAAACACAGACACTGGAGGTGCGGCTTCAACAGTCACTCACTCTCACTGCGATTGGGGATGAAGAGGAAGAAACAAGCTACAAACACATCTATTTATACTTAATGGTGAAGGCGGGACATTTCTCTCTGGGAAAGCGCTAGCCAATGAAATGAAAAAGCCCTAGACAATGAAATTGGCCAATGAAATCAGAGGGTTGATCATGCCGCCGGGTCTCACGATACCTTGTATTCCAGTTGGCGGAAACATGATACAATGATCAGATCACCACACTGATTCCACGGTCAATGGAAAGGGGAGTTGGTGCCGCTTCTTATTGGAATCCGCAAAAGTTTCGCTTCCGTTCACCAGTTCTGATGCCGCAGCACCATTAGCGGCAAACCGCAGCCTCAGCCGGCGGAAAGTTGTCTCTGTCGAATCATCCCACGATGTGCGGAATAGGGGTTTCTGTTGGTAACAGCTGCCGCGGCGGCATGCCGCTACAACCCTAGTCCCAAGGTTGGCGAGCAGCTGCCCACTCTTCACCAGCTTATTGCACAAAGTGCACTGCACCTCTCTGGGATCATCTGCCTGCACCATCTTAAAATGTTCGCAGACAGAGGATTTTTTTCCCCCTCCAGCCTTCTGGCCCGCCCCAAGTGATGCACTGCTGCCAGAGCTGCTGGGAGGGGGAGAACTTGGAGGCACTGATGACACAGCTCTGGGAGGAGGCTCAGCCATCACCTCAACTACAGACATCTCTTCTGCGGCACTAGTGTCTGCCTCTGACTCACTGTCTGCGATCACGGTGATGTCCCATGAAGGGGAGTACTGGGACCCTGAGTCTAGACTGCCCATGCCCGCCATGCTGCTGGCACTCTCCCTATTCCCCCCTCTATAACTGCTAGTGCTGCTGCTGCTGCTGCTGCTGCTGCTGCTCTCCCTACTGACATTGCCTGGGGATTGGGCCCTGCCTCTAGCAGCCGAGGTGGGATCCACCATCTCTGGACTGCTGGGGATCGCCTCGACAGTGGGGGACATTGGTGGCCCTGTAGAAACATCAGAAGCAGCACCAGGACCTGCTCCAGCACCAGCAGCAACAGAGACTGATGCAGCCTCAAGTCCTGCAGGCCTTCCAGTGTCCTGCGTGGCAGTGGAGGAGGGCACTACCAGGAGGTAATGCTGAGCCACTGAAGCCTGGGGTCCTAAAGCAGGCCTGCTAAGGTTGGGGTGTGGTGATGTGCTCAGGTTACTGTTTCTGCCTGCTACCGCTTCCCTGGCACAGCCCCTTCCACCTCTGGCATGTGCCCCATTGCCTCTCCTACGGGCAGCAGACCAGCCTCTCCTTCCTTTCTCCATTTCTCCCTCCAAAATAATGTTTTTATATATATATAGATATATAGATAGACATAGATAGAGATAGATAGATAGATAGATAGATATTAGATATTAGATTAAAGATAGTAGATAGTTAGCTGAGACAGAGATAGTGTTTAGAGATTTACTGGTGTTTGTAGGAGCAGGCCTTTGTACTTATTAGATAATCCATTTGGTTTATAGCATTTTGAATAGTAATAGAAGCTAGATTTAGCGTAGATAGATATATATAATATTAGATAAAAAAATAATTTATTTATATATATATAAATCTAATATTATATATATCTAATTTTTATCTAATATTATATCTATCTATCTACACTAAATCTAACTTCTATTACTATTCCAAATGCTGTCTATCTATGGGATGGGGGGAAATGTAAAGAACACAGAGAGGGGTACAAAACTGAAATGAAACCTAAATCAATCTAATGCTACTCAAAATGAACGGAATCAGGGATAGAATATAGAGAGAGGGAGGGGAAAGGATTCAAAGGAGGGGGGAGGAAGGAAGGTAGATTGAACACAGGGAACATGGGGGGGGGGTAAATACAAAAAATAACACCTAAATCTATCTAATCTAAGCTGAATAAATGATAATATGGAGGTAGATGGGTTGGATGGGTGAAATAGGAGGAATGCAATGGATTGAGGAGAACAAAACTGCTGGGAGAGGGAGCCTTCTGAAACTCCTGCTATTCAAGAACAGTAATTAGCTCATAAGGTGTTTGCAGGGGGAGGGCAATGAGTTTTTTTACTTGCTGCGCCCGCCTCACCGCAAGCCTCATTGGCTCCATGCAGCCTAGCCTGTGACCAATCGCAGACTGCGAAGCCAGTGGTCTGAAGAAAAAAGGGATGGTGATTGGGCAGGCTGGCTGCTACTCCAAGCCTCTCCACCCCTGTTGCCTGGAAGTCTGCTTCTCAGCTGACTCCCCCTCCCTGTCGTGTTTTGCCTTCCAGTGACACGTTTTTGCCACCCGAACTCATTAAAACATGATCCAAACTAACTGAAGTGTTTGGTCGTTTCAGAGTTCGGAATCAGGTTTGGTTTGGTGCGTTTGGGTTTGGGTTCAGGTTCAGGTTCAGGTTCGGGTTCGGTCATCCAAATAGGCCGAGTTTGGGCCGAACTCTGCACTTCCAAACCGCGTTCGCCCATCCCTAATTGGCATCACCTGGTTTCTCACATCCAAAGCTCACATTGGTCATTTCCACACGGCGCTGATGGGTGGGGGGCAGGGTGTGCGGCGGCAGTGGGTGGAGGTTGGTGTGCTCCATTTCCCATGGGTGAACACCCATCTCCACCTGTGGAGCCTCCTTCGTTTTGTCGGATGGCTCCATGGGTGGGTGATGGGTGGAGATAGGTGTTCCCTGGGAGTATGCACACACGCACCCCTACCTGCTGCCTATGGTGTTTCCACAGGCACACACCCAAACCCTCACCCACCACCACAGTGTGCACACGGACACACACACCCCACCCATGGAACACCCAGAGGGGGGTAGGGAGGAGCATCCTTGAAAACAAGACAAATGATGTAATAGCAGGTATTGTATTGTATTGTATTGTTTATTTATATCCCGCCTCATCTCCAAAGACTTGAGGCGGCTAACAATAAATCAAAAACCACATTTGCTGGCAAATACATTCCCACACAGGGGACCCAGCATGCATAATATCATCACAAAACATACAAAAAATACAGTTCCTTCCACAATCCTCTCCAACCAGGCCAGCACCCAGACCCTGGTCCTACTACCAACATACCCCGCTCTCACCAGGGTATATGGCTAACCCCCTCCCTCTCTCACAGGGAGGGGGTCAGCCCATTCCATCTTCCTCAAACTACAACATCCCCCCACAATATCCATTAAACTAATAAATTAAACATAAATCACATAACAAATTCTGGGTACTCCACGCAGGGGCCCAGAAAAATATATCAACACTTCTAATATATCAACAAATTAACATATCCAAACATTCCACAAATCCCAATCTCTACCCTAGCCTACCAGCCACTCCCCAATCTCCTCCACAGAGACCAAAAAAGTCCCCTCCTCTCTCATCTCACATCCTCCTACCCCCGACAAAAACCTTACTATCTCCACCCTTCCCATACCAGGGCAAGACAGCTCCGAAGGCATCATATCACTTGTAATCTCTGTACATCTAGCTCTTCCCATCCACCCACCTCCTCCCCTAACTCTGTCCACGCTCTCCCCCCAGACACAATGCCCCAAATTCCTCTACAACATCCTCCATTATTATTATTATTAACAAACATTTATATAGCGCCAGCAGTGTACCTGGCACTTTACAAAGTAATACAATAGACACGGTCCCTGCCCCTAGGGCTTACAATCTGAGAGACAGGAGCTGGGGGAGAGACTTAGGAAGGGGAACAGANAATACAATAGACACGGTCCCTGCCCCTAGGGCTTACAATCTGAGAGACAGGAGCTGGGGGAGAGACTTAGGAAGGGGAACAGAGGGAGAGACAAGCTGGGGGAGAGACTTAGGAAGGGGAACAGAGGGAGAGACCATAATCCCTCCCTCCATGCCCCGAAGGGCCCCAAAGGGCCGCGGACCTTTGGCTGTGAACGGTGGCGCGCAGCCGGCCGCGCAGCCGCCGGGTCTCCTTTTATGAGCCTTCCTGTAATCAGCGCAGGGGGGGAGGGGGATGGCAAAGTGTCCCAACAGTTGTTACTCACTCCCTTTCTCCCCACAAGTGCTTCAGAGGATCCCACAGCCATGACACCCTCAACTGGAGCGGCAGCAGCAACGGCAGTGCAAACACAAGCCCCTGGTGGTAAATGGGAGCTACAAGGTAGCGCAGCCGCCGGGTCTCCTTTTATGCGCCTTCCTGTAATCAGCGCGGGGGGGGGGAGGGGGATGGCAAAGTGTCCCAGCAGTTGTTACTCACTTCCTTTCTCCCCACAAGTGCTTCAGAGGATCCCACAGTCATGACACCCTCAGCTGGAGCGGCAGCAGCAACGGCAGTGCAAACACAAGTCCCTGGTGGTAAATGGGAGCTACAAGGTAGCGCAGCCACCGGGTCTCCTTTTATGCGCCTTCCTGTAATCAGCGCGGGGGGGGAGGGGGATGGCAAAGTGTCCCAGCAGTTGTTAGAAGCACAGTTTTATTGGACTCTCGTGTGCCATGGTATTGCAAATCCCACTTGGTTTTCATTCAGAAAAAAACCAAATCAGACATGCATAGTAGGGATGTGTGAACATAGTTTGGACAATCAGTGTTTGCCTAAACTCAGTCAGTTCGGATGGCCGAAACGAATGGCCGAACCAAACGCCCAAACCCCTGAACAGTTTGGCCACAATTGGATGAGTTTGGGCACATTTGGGATGGACAAAACAGGAGTGGCAGAACTGGGGGTGAGGGGCAGCTGAGGAGCAGAGTTCTTGGCACCAGGGGTGGAGAGGCTTGGACTAGCAGCCAGCCTGCCCAATCACCATCCCCCTTTTTCTCAGATCACTGGCTTCACAGTCTGCGATTGGCCACGGGCTAGGCTGCACAGAGCCAATGGGGCTTGTGGTAATGCAGGAGCAGCAAGTAACAAAAGTCATTGCCCTCCTCCCTTCCAATTCCTTCTGAGCTAGCCACTGATCCTGGCGGCAGGCGTTTTCAGAAGTCTCCCTCTCCCAGCAATTTATGTTCCTCTCAATCCATTGCTATCCTCCTCCTGTTTCACCCATGCCCACATGTTTATGTCCATAGTTTCATTTATTTAGCTTAGATTAGATTAGATAGATTTAGGTGTTATTGTTATTTTTTACACACACACACCCCTCCACGTGTTGTTTCTCCCTACCCTCCATTGAATCCTTCCCTCCTCCCTGTAGATATTCCATCCCTGATTCCCTTCCCCTGTTTTTGGATTTATTTAGAGTAGGATTAGAATGATTAAGGTTTCATTTCAGTGCTGTACCCCTCCCTGTGTTGTTTGTTGTGAGCTGTTTGTTCCCTCCCCCAATCCCTGTGAATATATATAGATAGATAGATATTAGATATTAGATAGTTACTATAGATAGATAGCTGTAGGAGTTACCTTAGTTATAGAGATAGGTAGAGATAGTGTGTAGTGATTCTGTTTTAATATTTTACAGTGTGTTTGTAGGACTACACCTTTGTAGCTATTAGATAATATTCCATTTAGTTCCATAGGTTTAAGAATACTTAATAGCAGTTAGAGTAAGTGTAGATATATATAATATTAGATTACAAATTTGACTAATTTGACTAAATTTGTGCATTCTTTGGGTGGGAGAAATGGAGGAGGGAAGCAGGAGAGGCCAGTCTGCTTCCCATAAGTCAGGCAATGGGGCATGTGGCAGAGGTGGCAGGGGATGTGCCAGCAGAGTGGCAGAAGGCATCAGCCCAAGCCCATCACCATGCCCCAAACTGCACAGGCCTGATTTTGGGAGACAGGCTTCAGAGGCTACCAGCAGTGACACTAGGGGTGTGGTTTGGCGGTGCCTCCTGCCAGCATCCTCCACTGCCACGCAGCGCACTGGAAGGCCTGCACTCCAGGAGGCTGCGACTGTCTCTGTTGAGGCTGCAGGAGCAGGTGCTTCTGGGTCAGATGTTGATTATGGGCCACCATTGTCCCCCATTATTGAGGTGATCCCCAGCAGTCCAGGGCTTGTGGATCCCACCCCGGGTGCTAGAGGTAGGACTCGATCCCTGGGCAATGGCAGCAGGGAGAGGAGCAGCAGTAGCAGCAGCAGTAGCAGCTATAGTGGGCATTCAGAGAGTGGCAGCAGCATGGGCAGTCAATCAGCTTCAGGGTCCCAGTTCTCCCCTTCACGGGACATAACTGAGATTGGGGACAGAGAGGCAGATTCTAGTCATGTGGAGGAGATGTCTGATGCTAAGGCGATGGCTGTTCCTCTGAGATCTGTGTCACCACCATGTTCTGCCCCTCGCTGTCAGCGGTGTGTCACCCGATGTGGACCAGAAGGCAGGAGGGTGTAAAAAATCCTCCGTATGGATGTATTTTAAGTTGGTGCGGGTGGATGATCCCAGGGAGATGCAGTTCAGTTTGTGCCAGAAGGTTTTGAAGCATGGGCAGGTGCTCACCAGTCTTGGCACAACTGCCATGGTGAGGTACCTGAAGGGATGCCATAGCACTGTGCTGCTAAGCGGGCAAGCAGAGGCAGTGGATGCCAGTCGTTAACTGACTGCAGTGGCCAGTCATTCGCCTTCATCAGCAAGCAAGCATCCTCGAGTAGCTACCTGTAGCAGCAGGAGTGGTATTTCTGCTAGGGGGCAGCAGCAGCAGCAGCAGCAGCAGCAGCAGCAGCAGCATCAGTGCATCATGGAGGAGCTGCAGTGGTGGCAGCTGCCAGCCTGCAGGACGTGGAAGGCGGTGTCTTTCAAGTGAAAGCCACACGCAGGTTGGGGGAAATGATCATGCTGGATGGGCAACCCTTCTCGGTGGTTGGGGACATGTGGTTTAGGTGCCTGATTGGTTTCCTGGCTCCCCAGTTTCAGCTGCCCTCGCACACTACCCTGAGTTGGAAGGTGGTGCCAGCCCTGTACCAGGCTTTAGAGCAGCTGATGAGGGAGCAGCTGGCAAGGGTTGGGGGTGCCACCGTCCACTTCACCACAGACCTGTGGTCGAGTAGGGATGCGCAGCATGCCTACCTGGCCATGATGGCATACTGGTGGCAGGACCCAGAGGCAGCATTCGTCAGTGGAAGGAGGGGTCCCAAATCAGGGTATAGGTGGGCCCTGCTTCAGGCAGAAGTAATAGATGGCCCCCACACCACTCAGAACATCGAGGCAGCCCTGACAGCCATGGTGAGGGAGTGGGTCACACCAGGTGTGCCCTTCACCAAGGGTTGCCTGGTGACAGACAATGCAGCCAAGATATTGAGGGCATTCCATGAGGGGGGCTTCACCATCATCCCTTGCTCCGCACACACCCTTCACCTGGTGGTCAGGGATGTTCTGGGCTTGGGGGAGAAAGCGATTGGGGCCGCCACCCTTAGCTCCCTGATTGAGCGGGGAAGGAAGCAGACCAGTTTCTTTAACCAGAGCGTGAAGGGCAGCAACCTCCTCCGGGTGAGGCAGGCAGAGCAAGGCTCCCCAGTGCACCAGCTGGTGCAGGATGTGTCTACCAGGTGGAATTCGACTTTGCATCAGAAAATCCGCCTTGCATCAGGTTCAACTGGTGATGGACAGCGGGGCACCTCCACGGTATGAAGGGGCAGAATGGGAGATACTGGCTCACCCAGTCTTCATGCTGAGACAATTCCTGGTTGTGATGGAGACCATGGCTCCTCCACGGCCAACATCAGCCAGATGACCCCTCTGGTACAGAGTCTCCTCAAGAGGCTGGAGGAGATTCTTCAGGGGCGGGATTGTGGCCCTCAGGGCAAGAAGCTGGAAGATGAGGAAGATGACCTGGTGTGGCAGCTGAAGGCTGGGCTGAAGCCACGGTTCAATGATCTCCTGAAGCAGGAGGAATATGTTTTGGCAACCATGCTGGATCCCAGGGTCAAGGGCAACATGACACTTCAGACAGTGCCCAATGAGCACTGGAAGGGTGACCTGGTGGAGAGGATCCAGCAGGCAGAGAGGGCACTGGAGAGTGCACGGCAGCATCAGCAGGATGCCCCTGGGGCTGGTGGGAGTGGAAGCAACCATCCTTTTCATCCAATGTCTGCTGATGCTGCCTCTGCTGTCTCTGCCATGGGTTCTGTGTCCCAGAAATTCAATGTCTGCTGATGCTTCCAATGCTGCCTCTGCTGTCTGTCATGGGTTCTGCTACCGGGAATCCAATGTCTGCTGCTGATGCCAATGCTGCCTCTGCTATCAGTGCCATGGGTTCTGCTACTGGGAAATCCAATGTCTGCTGCTGCTGCCAGTGCTGCCTCTGCTGTCTGTGCCATGGGTTCTGTGCCTGGGCAATCCAATGTCTGCTGCTGCTGCCAGTGCTGCCTCTGCTGTCTGTGCCATGGGTTCTGCTACCGGGCAATGCAATGTCTGCTGCTGCCAATGTCCCCTCTGATTCATCATTGGGCAAGGTTTGACCAATTTTCAGAATAGCTTGTTGAGATCCGGTGAGTAGGATGCAAGCCCGCAATGCTTGGCCGATCAGGGGTGCCAGCCCCCAAGCCCTGGCCGGGCCTCTGCCACTACTCCACCGATGCCTGGCAGTCTGCAGTGCCCCAGCCGAGTAAGGGTGCCAGTCACTACAACCCCAGGACACACTGTCAGGGTTCTGGGACCTACGTTCCAGGAAGGAAGAGTTGTTCATCCACATCATCGAGAGTTGGAGTGGGGGCAGCTGCCAAGTCCATCGGCAGCTGCAGGACATGGAGGGCGGCTTGGGTTTCAACTGAAAGTCATGCTCATATTGGGGGAAATGATTGCGCTTGATGGGTAGCCCTTCTTGGTGGTCAGGGACATGGGTTTGAGGCACCTGATTGGCTTCCTGGCCCCCCAGTTTAAGCTGCCCTTGCATACCACCCTGAGTCAGGCTGCCACTGATGCCTGGGAGCCTGAAATGCCTGGCCAAGTATGGGTGCCAGCCACCAAGACCTGGACGGGCCTCTGCTGCTGCTTCACCGATGCCGGGCAGCCTGCAATGCCCAGTCAGGTAAGGGTGCCAGCCACCAAGCCCTTACCAGGCCTCTGCCACTGATCCACCAATGCCTGGCAGCTTTCAACGCCCGGCCAAGTAGGAGTGCCAGCCACCAAGCCCTGGATTGGCCTCTTCCACTGCTCCTGGCACTCAGTCAAGATTTGGTAGAGTATCCATTTTTTTGTGACAAGTCTTCAAAAATTTGGTACTCGGCAAAACAAGGCCAAATAGCCCAGTCCTTGCTAAATCCTGAAGAAAATGGAGGACAGAGTTGTAGCACTAGTCTGAAAAGGGATGCACTAGCAGGGGGATGTGCACACCCATGAGCTACAGAGCACCCACTCATGACCACAGCACTGCCAGGAAATCCAGAGTAGGTCTGTTGCGGCAGCAGCTGTTATCGCACCGCAATTCCATTCCTCAACCTCGGCATCCCATGTTGCGCCTTGCAGAATTCCACTCGGTACCCCGTGATTCTGCGATTGTCCTGCTACAAGAATCTGCAGATGCGGCATGTATGTGTTTTACCAATTTGCTGATCGTTAACGTTGTCGTATAAAATCAGCGGTCTTTTCCCGCATTCCGCCAATTTAATATATGCGACACAGTCATGAGCGCTTATCGCGGTTCTGTGAAGGGAGTATGACTATTTTGTATGCTGCCGCTGTTGCGCTGTGCTGTCACGCTTAGTTGCTGGTGCTGTGCTGTCTGTGTGTCTCTCTGTACCACAGTAACTGCTTGTTCTTCTCAATACATAAATGCATGCACAACATGTTCTGGTTGTGAGTTGAAGGAACGTTGTTTTTATTATATTGCAAATTGATATTTTTATGTAAAAATCTGCAAAGAAAATTATTTTTTCCAAAACTCATTTTGGGAGTTTAAACTGACCTATGTATTTGCTGTTCGAGTCATTTTTACATACTAGTACCGGGCCGGCTCTGAAAGTTGAATGAATTAAGTGTACTGTGAAATTGTGAAGCCCATGCATAATAGTTTCTTACACAATCCTCATTCCGCAATTCCTCAGTCTAGAAGAATTGAGATGAACAACAGAACTCTGTTGTTGGCATAGTTGTTAATATTGCTGCTTGCTATACAATTTGTAGCTGTCATTCAGCTGGTTCAAATCCCAACTGTTACCTATAACTTTTACATCAGTGTTATTGTTTGTTTTGGTAATAATATAATTATTGCTGTGCTTTGCTGCCATACTTTGTAATATAAATAATTAAATAATGTTTATTTATTACATTAACCCAAGACTAACTGATTAGCGCTGCCGAGCCAGGCGGCGCACGTGATGTTAGAGCTATTATGCTCCGCCCCCTAGCGCCACCGACGTTACGCTCACTTGCAGTTGCCGACCACTGTCGCCAATGCCCTCACTGACTGCCCTGCCCCCACAGCCAGGGAGAGGGGTGTGGTGTGTGTGGTGCTGTTAGCATTTTAATCTTCTACTTTATCAGAGCCTTTGTATTGTGTCATTAACAAAGGACAGTTAACAAAGACAGAGTGATTGATTTACACAGGTCCAACTCCCTGCCCAATGTGCTCCCTGCCCAGTGTACTTACAAGTTCAACAAACAATCAAAGATACTTACACATGTATTCCCTTTTTACATATA